>JAWHQI010000008.1:10600000-10950000 GCA_033032865.1 Dactylorhiza incarnata
GTGAGTTATAAAGAAGGACAAGATCGCCCGACGCAAAAGTTTATAGAAATTTTATTTTTCGATCATGGTAGAACTTAGAGCGCTCCTTATAAAATTAATTACTCTCATAAGCATTCGCACGCCATTCATCGAGTTCATTTTAGTGAAATTTTCTACTCTAGGAGGCTAAGTTCGAATCAAGGTTTAAAAATTTTAGAGCCCAAATGGCGCGGTGCTCTAACTCTTTCGGTAAATGGCACGCCTTGCCGTAGACTAATCGATATGGCGTACAACCGATAGCATCGTCGAGTTCTATGGACCAATCTTTCCTATTTAATGAAATGGTTTTTTCCAAAATGCGTTTAATCTTGCGATTCACTACCTCGACTTGGCCGCTTGTTTGGGGGTGATAGGCGGCGACGAGCTTGTGCATAACATCGTATTTAGATAAATTTTTTGTAAATTGGGCATTACAGAAGTGTGTACCCCTATCACTAACTATTGCGCGGGGTGTGCCGAAGCGAGAAAATAATTTTTTTAGAAAATGAATGACGACTCTCGCATCATTGGTGGGGAGAGCTTGCGCTTCCGTCCACCTAGATACGTAATCGACCACCACTAAAATATAGCGATTATTAAAAGAAGAAGGTAGGGGCCCTACAAAATCTATGCCCCATAAATCAAAGATTTCACACTTGAGAAAAGGTTTTGGGGCATCTCATCTCACCGAGAGATGTTACCCGACTGCTGGCAGCTATCGCATTTACTCACAAAATTGTGAGCATCTTTAAAGAGAGTGGGCCAGTAAAAGCCTGCCTCTAACGCTTTCCGCGCGGTCCGGTTGGCTTGATAATGCCCCCCCCCCGGCCGGCCCCTCATGGAAGTGTCATAAAATTTATGCACCCTCCTGGTCTGAAAGACATCTCCTCACCACTTGGTCCGCGCAGACGCAAAAGAGAAAGGGGTCCTACCAAAAGTAGTTTTTAAATCAGAAAAGAATTTCTTCTTTTGTTGGGGCGAAAAATCTTTTGGAAGGACCTGCACAACTAGATAGTTGGCGTAGTCTGTGAAGCAAGGGGTGGAAGAAGTTTTTATATGATTTACAGTTAAGAGGCGCTCCTCAGGAAATCTATCGTCTATTTCGGGTTCGATGAGCGCTTCTGCGATGGGGTATTCTAAATGCGAGAGGTGGTCGGCTGCCAAATTTTCAGCCCCTTTCTTGTCCCAGATCTCTAAGTCAAATTCCTGTAAAAGGAGGATCCATCGAAGCAAGCGAGGATTGGCATCTAATTTGGCCAAAAGATATTTATAGGTGGAGTGATCGGTGAAAACAATTACTTTTGAAAGTGTGACATAGGGCCTGAACTTATCGAAAGCAAAGACGACGACGAGAAGTTCATTTTCCATCTTAGTGTAGTTAGCCTGTGTGGCTGTGAGCGTGCAAGAAGCGTAATAGATGGGATGAAAATATTTATTAACTTGTTGGACCAGTACCACTCCTACCTCGATATCGCTCGCATCACACATTATTTCAAACGGAAGGGACCAATCTGGCGCTGTCAGAATGGAAGAATTGATAAGTTGTTTTTTTATAAAATTGAATGCCTATACACATTCACTATAAAAAAAGAACGGAGAATCCTTCTCTAAGAGGTGGGTTAGCAGTATCGTTATTTTGGAAAGATCTTGAATAAATCGCCGGTAGAAACCCGCGTGGCCTAGAAAACTTCGAATAGATTTTACGTTTGACGGTGCGGGAAGTTATTCAATTATTGCGACTTTGGCCTTATCGACCTCCATCCCCTTGGAAGAAATCTTATGGCCGAGGACTAAACCTTCTCAGACCATGAAGTTGCATTTCTCCCAGTTAAAAACTTAATTCGTCTCTTCACACCGTTGGAGGACTCCATCTAAATTTTCCAAACAGTTTTTAAAAGAGTTTCCGAAAACGGAGAAGTCATCCATAAAGACTTCCATGATATCTTCTACGAGCTCGCCAAATATCGTCAGCATACATCTTTGGAATGTAGTTGGCGCGTTGTAGAGGCCAAGCAACATTCTTCGATATGCGAATGTACCAAAAGGCCAAGTAAAAGTTGTTTTCTCCTAGTCTTCGGGGGAAATAGGGATTTGGAAAAACCCCGAGAGACCATCGAAAAAACAACAAAAAGGATGACAGGAGAGATGCTCTAGCATTTGATCGATGAACGATAGCAGGAAGTGGTCTTTTCTGGTGGCATCATTTATTTTTCGGTAGTCGATGCACACCCGCCAACCCGTAACAGTACGAGTTGGGATCAATTCAGTATTCTGGTTTGACACGACCGTTATACCGCCCTTTTTGGAGATGACATGTACGGGGCTTACCGTACTATCAAATATAGGATTGATAATTCCCGCATTGAGGAGTTTTATAATCTCAGCCTTAACGACATCCCTTATGTTTGGGTTAAGTCGTCGTTGAGGCTGAATGGTTTTGCGGGGGTTATCTTCTAGAAAACTTTTGTGGGTACATAATGAGGGGTTTATTCCCCTGATATCCGAAATCTGCCATGCAATTGCACGACGATCTTTGTTTAAAACTTCTACTAATTCGGAAGTCTCTGAATCACTTAAGGTAGAAGTGATAATAATAGGAAGTTTTAAATCATTTTCGAGGATAACATATTTCAGACTATCGGGGAGTTGTTTCAGTTCGAGGACTGGCAGTTCTTCGTATGATGCTTTAATTTTTAAAGCTTCTAAATCGAAGGGTTCGAATGGCAAATCTGTTGGCATTTCGTCGAGACAAAATAGATTCACCAAATCCGAATTATCTAATGCTAAGGAGAGAAATTCAGAAAGAGAAGAACATTCCTCTTCAAACGCGGGTTCCAAGTTAAAATTGGAATCATCGTTTGATAGGGAGCTCCGCATTGAGGGATTAATATGCAAAGTAACTTCGTTGTCTACGACCTGAAGGAGGAGTCAATCGTTACTTACATCAATTAATGTGCAGGAGGTTGCGAGAAAAGAGCGACCAAGTATAATAGGTACCTCAGCTTCCTCCTCTATGTCCAAGAAGGCGAAGTCTACCGAGAAGATAAACTTGTCAACCTTGACCAGAACATCCTCCACCCCCCCTATCGGGTACTTTATCGAGCGATCAGCGAGTTGGATGCTCATCTTTGTCGGGCTCGGAACGCCCAAATCGAGTATTTTGAAAAGAGAGAACGACATCAAATTGAAGTTGGCGCCCAACTTCGCTAGAGTGTACTTTACTAACAAATTGTCGAAGAGACAAAAGATGGAGAACCATCCCGGGTCATTCAATTTTGGCGGAAATTTGTTAAGGAGAACCATTGAGCATTCCGCGTTAAGGGAAACGCGTGAAACATCCTCAAGTTTCTTCTTATTAGAAAGTAACTCTGTAAGGTATTTTAAATACTTCGGCATTTGGGAGAGTGCCTCGCAGAAAGGAACATTTATTTGATTTTGTTTTAAAATTTGTAAGAATTTTTTATATTGCTCGTCCTTACGCTCGTTACTTATTTTTGAAGGATAAGGAAGAGGTGAGCTACAAATGTTCGGCACAGTCAGAATACTCGGTGATTTCTCTATCAAAGGAGAGGGTGTAGGGGTCGGTGTCGAAATAGGTGTTGGGCATGTGCATCACATCCCTTTGTTTGAGAATAACAAATCTCATATTGTATTTGATCTTGCTTATCGTGTGTTTATAGTATGCAGAAACTATAGCTGCAATACTCCCCAAGTAGAAAGCAGCTTGGAACCAAAATCTCTGGACTGCAGCACTATCGCCAGCACTAGTGTTACCGCAGGCGTTAGCGTTATCGCCAGGCGTTAGCGCTACCGCCGGTGCTAGCTCCAGATCGTGCCACAATGCGCTGCCTCTATGATCTCTACATGACGGCTACCATAGGCGCTAGGAGCTACCGCAGACGCTATCTCCAAGTTCTATAAAATGTGGCTTTCTCTCTCATTTTGCACACACATCGCAGAGAGAATATTAGTGCCAAATTTCAAGAGTTGTTACTCTGCCAAAAGTTGACTCCCACTCAAAGCTAAGGAAGTTGTCTAAAGGAGGACGTCATCACGCTGCATCTGTAGAATGATCACTTCAACCACGCTTATGCAACATCGATCCTTCATCGTCAAAAAATTGCATAGCGAGAGTTTTTTATTTGTGTTATTTCATTTCATTATCTTTGTGAATTTGTGTCGTTATTTCGTCTTGTGTTGGCGACTAGGTCCTTGAGCGAGTTAGGGGGAATTCACCGCGTGTGTTGGCGACTAGGTATAGGTGATTAGATCTAGGGGGTGCTCGAGGCCATATCTGGGGAAAGGTTGGCTAGAACGGCTTGAGGCCATATCCGGGGAGGATAGGATAAAACCACCGGTTCGTGGGGATACGAGCTAGTATAGAAAAGGAAAAATTATTTGCTTTTGTACGCCTCCGATTTCTAGCGATATTGGAATCAAAATTGTGTAAACACTCTTTAATATAATACAATCATGTCTTTATTTGTGTCTACTTGATTTCTTTCATTTGGCATAAAATTCTAATATTGCAAATTACAATATTCTCTACTTTTGGCTAAATTGTTATTTCGCTCTCTTTTATTTTAAAACAATTTAGCAAATTGCTTAAACATATAAAAAGAATTTGTATTCCCTTATTCACACCCCCCTCTAAGGGCGCCTATCGATCCAACAAGTGGTATCAGAGATATGTTATTCCAAATCAGTTTAAAAACCAGGAATAATGGCATCTTATGATCTCGCTTTTTTCGAGGGTCAGGGAATTAGTATACCTCCACTGATTACTGGGTCAGATTATAATTATTGGAAAAATAGGATGCGTTGTTTTCTTATGACCCTAGATATTGGGGTATGGAATATGGTAGAAGAGCAATACTCTCCTCCTATAATTGTAGTTGGAGAGGTAACATTAGAAAAATCTAAGGATAAATGGGATGATAGGGATAAAGTTAAATGCAAAAATAACGGCAAGGTCATGAATGCTTTATTTTGTGCGTTATATAGAAATGAATTTAATAGAATTTCCGCATGTACTACTGCATATGATATTTGGAATCATTTGGAAATTACTCATGAAGGTGCATCGCAGGTTAAAGATTCAAAGCTTTTCCAACTGGAGTCAGAATATGAAAAATTCTGGATGGATGAAAGCAAAGATATTGATGCAATGTACACGCGCTTCACCAAGATCGTCAATGCCTCCAAAGATCTTGGAAAGACCTTCTCCAATGGTGACTTGGCTGAAAGATTCTTTGATCTCTTCCTCCAAAATTCAATCCGAAGGTGACGGCTATCTCGCAGTCGCACAATCTAAGAATGCTCTAGGTTGAGAGCCTAATTGGGAATCTCAAAACCCATGAGGTAGAACTCAAGATCTAATATGATGAATACAACAAGGAGCCAAAGAAGAAGGCGTTGTCACTGAAATCAAAGAAGGAGTGCCATGAGGATGAAGATGAAGAAAGTCTCTTGGTAAAGAACTTCTGAAAATTCATGCGAAATCCAGAAAGGAGAAACACCTTCCAGAAAATTTTCCAAAAGGATGCAAGATGGAAAGGGTCATCTTCAAAGAAGGAAAAGGAGAGCGATGATGAAGAAGAAAGACCTCCACCGAAATTCTATCATTGCAGGAAGATCGGGCATATTCGGAGCCAGTGCCCAAAATACTTGAAGGAGAAAAAGGAAAAGCGACACAAAGGGAAGGAAAAGCGAAAGGTACTAAAAGCTGAAACATGGGATGATTCCTCCTCCTTCGAAGAATCAAGTGGGTCATCATCAAGCGACGATGAGGAAGCAAACATGCGCCTCATGGGACATGGAAATGACGATGACGACACTAGTGGTCTTAGCGACACTGAGGTAACTCCTCCAACTTATGTTGAACTTTCTAATGATTTTCTTCAAACTTGCAAAGCTTTTGATAAAAATATAAAAGATAGTATTTTATTGAATCGTGAAAATGAATCTCAAATTAAAGAAAATCAAAAGCTTTCCAAAAAATTAATTGTTTTAGAAAAGAAAAAAGTTTCTTGCCAAGAGTGTGATCACTCCATTAAAATGGCAAAAGATATTGAAGATTCTCTTTCTAAAGCCCTCTCCCATGACAAAACTCTTACAAAAGAGAAAGGGGAATTAGAAAAGAAATTAGAAGCCTTTTTTTTTGCAAATTAAAAATAATAAAAAGTGTTTTGAAAATAGGCGTGTCATGCTTGTGAAAGAAAATTCATCACTTAAAGCACAAGTGTTATGGAATGGGCCAAAAATGAATGGATATGATTGTAGGGAACTAGTGTTATGGTTCTAGAAAATTTGGACTCGGATATCGAGGTGAGGGCTACCGCCTAGCGCTAGCCACTAACACTGGCGCTAGCATCTCATACAAGAATTCAGTATTTTCTTTTGCAAAATCATTCTCTTCTACAAATCTGATTCCTTCCAGTAAGAATAACCCCAAATTTCAGAAAAGGGTCTCAACCCCCTTTATTTCGTGTGCAAACTATCACAGGATTGGTCACACATCTAGTTCTTGCAGGAAAGTGAAACAAAACACTTTAAAACAAATCTTGGTACCTAAGGCTTCCACTTATTTTATGGGTGGTGCCGCTTGGGTATCCGGATCTTTAATCTCATCTTCTTTCTAAATGTGCAGGCAGGCTAAGGGCAATGAATATGTGTGGTACTTGGATTATGGATGCTCCAAGCACATGACGAGCAATAAAGCAAAGTTCCTTAGCCTAGAAAAGAAGAAGGGAGGGATCGTGATGTTTAGCGATAACGGAAAAGGAATGATCATGGGAATTGGTACAGTTGGTAATGAATCCTTTACGATATCAAATGTTCTTTATGTGAAAGGGCTAAAACATAATCTAATTTCTATTAGCCACATAATTTGTTGTGTTCACTGCCTCTGCCCAAAAAGAGAGTGGCAAATGAGCATCAGCAAACAATGTAGTTATTGATTCAATTAGTGTTCTATTTTTCCTTTCAGCTACCCCATTTTGTTGAGGGCTTCTAGGAGCAGAGAAACACTGCCTGATCCCTTCTTTTACACAAAATTCTCTCATCAGAAGAGACTCAAACTCAGTGCCATGATCACTTCTGATCAATGCAACTACAGTAGAGTACTCAGTCTTGATGGACCTAAGAAAGTCTGTTAGAACTTTGAAGGTGTCAGACTTGTTCCTAAGAAAGAACACCCAAGTGAATCTTGAGAAGTCATCTACAATAACTAGAGAATAATGCTCCCCTCCTAAGCTCTGTATAACAGTAGGTCCAAAAAGATCTAAATGCAGCAAATACAGAATCCTAGGTGAATCACTCTTGGATAAAGATTTGAAACTACTTCTAGTCTCCTTACCTAACTGACAAACCCTGCAAAGTCCTTCCTTCTTGTATGAACCAGAAGGCAGTCCTCTGACAAGATTGTCCTTAGAAAGCTTAGAGATAGTTCTAAGGTTAATGTGTCCAAGCCTTTTATGCCATAATTCATTTATCTTACTTATTGAATTAAATAAACAGAAGTCTGAATTGGCAAAGTCAAAATTGACTAAATAAATGTTTCCTTATCTAATACTAGATAATACATTTATGTTTTTATTATTGGTAATAAGACATTGGGAAGGGTTAAAGGTTACCTGATAACCTTCATCACATAACTGGCTTATGCTGATGAGGTTGTGCTTGAGACCTTTGGCATATGATACTTCTTTGAAGGTGACTGCTCCAATCTTGACTTGTCCATATCCTTTTGACTGTCCATAGTTGGAGTCTCCATAGATAACTTTTGGTCCAAGCTTTGCCTTATAATTGCTCAGGTTGGCCTTGTTTCCTGTCATATGCTTTGAGCATCCACTATCCAAGTACCAATATTCCTTTATTTTTGGATAGCTGTGTACCTACAGAGACAAAAAAATAAACTAGTTGTTTTTTACCCAAACTACCTTGGGTCCTTTTGTCTTACCACAATATTCAAAAATAAAGGACATTTCAGGCAGATCCTTATAGCCTTGTGGATGAAATCTCCTTGGAGGTATTATCCATTCAGTGAAAGGATTTTTAGTTTGTTTTGAATTAGAATTCTTGAAATTTTCTGTATAGTATCTGTTCGACGAATTTGGGTAAGTTTGTCGATCGTCGTTCGACGAATGTACATGATTTCGTCGAGCGCCGTTCATGTAATAACTATACTAAAAATCTGTTTTTAGTTTTCGTCGATCTCCGTTCAACAAATTGAAATCTTTTCGTCGAGCTTCGTTCGACGAATTATTCTGAATTCTTTATTCTTGACAGACTTGCTTGAAATATCTTTATTTGCTTTTACAGCCTCTTTGCTTTTAGCAGAAACAAATTTTATAGGTGTAGAAAGTATGTTCTTCTTAATTAGAGGTGGCTCACTTGATGAAGCACCCAAGCCCAGTTTGCTATTAAGTCTAGCATTTACTGTGCTTGTTATGTCCATCAGTTTGATGCTTCTCCCATTTAGGGATTCTTCAAACTTCTTGGCTTCAGACAACTTGTTCTCAATGAGAACAATCTGTTCCCTGGAGGCAGCCAAATCATTTTTAAGTTTTATATTCTCTTCACTTATAATTTTCATGTCCAGTGTTCTGAGTTCACTTATGATTACACTTAGTCTATTGTACATATCTGCTACTGATTCATCTTCACCCTTCTTGAAGTTCTCATACAGAGAGATCAAGTGAGATCTTCTGTCCTTTCTTTCATCAGCAGAGCCTGCAACCATATTGTTGAGTGAGATCCAAATCTCTCTAGCTGAGGAGCAATCCACCACTTTCTAAAATATGTCATCAGACATAGCTTGAGCCAGAATATTCATGGCTTTTGCATCAGCACTTCTCTTCTTTTTCTGAGCTTCAATCCATTCAGGAGGTGGGACAGCAGTGTTGTTTGTTGTTGCTTCAGTACTTGTAGATGCTGAGGGAGCAGGAGGTCCTGTGAAAATGACATTAAAAATTTCTTCATCAATTGAGTTCATATAAAGTCTAATCCTTGCTTTCCATAGTGCAAACTTACTGAGATTGCACATAGGAGGTCTTGTGCTTTTATACTCTTTGTTTTGTGCCATGAGTTTTTAACAGAAATAAATAAAATAAAAACTCTAAAAGAATTTATGATCTAATTGATCTTTGTGATTCAGGTGTTAGCCTGTAAAGAATCAAACACCTCTGATACTAATTGAAAGTGGAGGTTAGATTTTAAATTAACTCTAGAGGGGGGGGGGGGGGGGGGGGGGGTGAATAGAGTTTAAAACTTTTTCCCTTAGTTTTATTTGCGGAATTAAAAAATAGTGTTATATATAAGTGTAAGCAGAGTGATTAACAAAAATAGAATAAATAAAATCACACAACACAGCACAAAGAAATAAGCAATCACAGAGGACACAAGGAGCTATAGTAGTTCTCCAATAAATCTGGGTACGTCTACTCTTCTACCACCCTTGGTAGGAATCCACTAGGATTTTTGATCAGGTGCCCTCACTCCAATGAGCTTTTGTTCAGGTGCCCAAAAACCAACTAGATTTTTTGATCAGGTGTCTTGCCACCAATGGGGTAAACTTTTGAAGGGAGTTTGAAACCTGTACAAGATGGGGTAAGGAGGGGTTATGAAGTTCTTCTCTGTCAATATTCTGAGAGAAGACTCTAGTGGATGTTGATGTAAAGCTACCCCTGGCTGATAGAAGTATTTGATAGTTGGTGGATAAGCTTTCTCTTGACACAGAAATCTTCCTGTAGCAGATTAATCTGGAAGAATGAATTCTTCAGATTGTTGTTGCTCTTTAGGAGATTTGAACTTTGCAGCAGAGATCTGAGAGAGAGAAATCTTGAAGATGTTGTTCTCAAAAAAATGGAGATGCTGCTTGAGGAAGAAGAAGACTGAATATATTTTGGCTGAGTGTTCTTCTTCTCCTTCTTCTCTGTATTCTTGATGTAATCTTTTTCTGTATTCTGAAAGAGTGTTATTTTGAATTCTGTCTAATTCGAGAGATAATAATCTCTGTCTTGATATATTCTATCTTTGGAATAGAATAATCAGAATTTAATTCTTTCTTGAAACTGTAACAGAGACCAAACGACTTTGGCAGGTCCTTTAATTCCTTAGCCGTGAAATATTCCTTTGCATTAATTGTCAACGACTATCTTTGTCTTGGAATAAGGAAAGAAAGGAATATAATAACTAATATAATATCCTTACTTATCTGGCTTGAATACGTCCAAAGATATTTGAATAGATCCGTTAAAGTCGTCGATCTGTGTTCAGAGAACGGACAAATAACTGATATTTAAGTATTAAATAATCTGGAATCTAGAATTTGTTGAGCGCTGACTGGAATTTGTCGAGCGCTGGCTGGAATTCGTCGAGCACTGCTCAGAGAATGTCGAGCGCTGGGACTGGCTATAATTCTTTAACTGCTGAGGACAATTCGTCGAACGCCGATAGTCATTCATCGAACGCTGAGAACTTTGAATTTTCCTTAAGTTCTAGCTAATCTAACAGCCTAATGACTTGACCCTTAAACTATACAATGGGGTCAACTTCATCCTAGTCAACATATAGTTATCCTAGCCCAAATCAGTAATAGGGTTGTTCCAACACTACCCTTACTGAGTTAACGTAACTCTCGTGCGGCGGCGTGCGCCAAAACATGAAAATTACTCTATCCGATCCTCCAGGACTACTTGTGGTCACGGTGTCATATTCATATTCTACTAATCAAGTAGGTTTGTATGTATCACCAAAATCCAATCCACAGGCATGGATCACAACATGCTATAATACAATCAAAGGTATCAACCTTATTGCAGGGTTATCACTCATCCAAACCATCCAGTGGATCTCACATGATAGGAACATTAATTCACTTATATGCTTTTATGATTCCACGTAAACTAACAATTAACGATGGATCTCGGGAGACATCTCGATAGAATACATTTGGAATTATTATCTCTAGCCCACACTAGTGTGTCCACGATTCACACAACATCTCGGCTCGATCGGCCTTCACATTCGGCGTTTATATCTCCCTTACTACTTATCCAAGACTATGAAATCCAACAAGAGTGTACATATTGTCATCACAAGCCTAATCATCCGATAGACTATCAACCGGTGGGAGCATTTAGGTAAACGAGTCCCCTGAATTCTTCAATCAATTGTGCATCGAAATACCACATATCAAGATCATAAAATTTATCTACACCTCATCCAATTGACATGGCGACTAGGAACTCCTACCACACCCAAGTGGGAGAACCCAAAGTTCTCTGTTTTCTAGCGCCGACGGTAGTGCTCCAGTCGACGCACCTTTCCGTCGACATTGGATGTCGACGAGAAGTCATGCCTTCTGGTCGACTCATCGACTTGCTAGCACCGGCGGTAAGGCTACTGCCGAGCGCTAGCTATTTCTATCGCACCTCTTTCCCGTCGATCTCAAGGGTTGACGGGAAGTTACCCGTTCCCGTCGTCCCGTCGACTTACTAGCGCCGGCGGTAGGACTACTGCCGAGCGCTAGTTATTTCTACCAAACCTCTTTTTCGTCAATCTCAAGGGTCGACGGGAAGATACCCTTTCCCGTAGTCCCGATGACTTACTAGCGCCGGCGGTAGGACTAACGCCAAGCGCTAGCTATTTCTACCAAACCTCCTATTCGTCGATCTCAAGGGTCGACGGGAAGTTACCCTTTCCCGTCGTCCCGACGACTTACTAGCGTCGGCGGTAAGGCTATCACCGAGCGCTAGATATTTCTACCAAACCTCCTTTTTGTCGATCTCAAGGGTCGACGGGAAGTTACCCTTTCCTGTCGTCCCGACGACTTACTAGCGCCGGCAGTAGGGCTACAACCAAGCGCTAGATATTTCTATGTTTGAGTTCACTATATAGATCTGCCCATACACCTTAACCCTCGCAACCCTTGAGTTTGATTCACAACCTACTTCGTCAGCATCATCAATGTCGGAATCATTGCCCCAGGCGTTGGTCGTTTTGCTATGTATTTACGATGCTCTACATTATGTAACACCTCAATTTCCAGTGAAATTTCTCGAGAAATCAAAAGCAGAAGAATACATTCCTCGAGAAATCAAAAGGCAGGAAATGCCATTTCTCGAGAAAAAAGAAAGGACCAGGCCATTCGTCGAATGCCATTTGACGAACGCCAGATCGAGCCGTTCGACGAACGCTAGACCGTTCGTCGAACTCTGCCTTCAGGCCATTCATCGAACGCAGCCTTCAGGTCGTTCGTCGAACGCAGCCTTCAGGCCGTTCGTCGAACGCAGCCTTCAGGCCGTTCGTCGAACGCAACCTTCAGTTCGTTCGTCGAACACAACCTTCAGGCCGTTCATCGAACGCAGCTTCAAAGAGTTCAACAAACGCAGTACGTCGAATTCCTAAAGCTAAGAAAATATATATAGGCAGCCAAATTACAGTTTCCCTTCTAAATTTCTGATATAATCAAATTAAGTATTTGTTATCTTATAAATAATTAAAGCCCTTTTTAACATGGACTAAATCATCATCTTCCTCAATTAGGAAAATTAGGGTTTTCATCTTCTCTCCTCCAATACTGCCTCATATGATCATGGATTTTCATGAAATCAAGTCCTATCTCTTCCTTTTGGAGAGAAGAAATGACTGAGGGAGCTTTCGCGGCAATCGATGCCCTAAGTTGAAAGATCCGGTTTGGTCTTTTCCTAAGAATCTCCATTAGCTCACAAGCCAAGCTCTTTTGAGCTCAACACCTCTCCTAATTTTCTCTACGATCTAGCACCAAGGGAGAGGGGTCGGAAGTCACCTTATTTTTCGGCCATGGTTGGAGCTCATCTTTATGGCGGCATGGTGGTGGTCAGCCAAGCTCCAATATTTCTCCAACCTCGCTCTTCCAAGAACCCTAAATTAACCCCCTTAAGGGATGAAGAAGAAGATGAAGAAAAGGAAGAAGGAGAAGAAGAAGAAGATAAAGAAAAAGATGAATAGTCATCTGATTAAGAGATCAGCCCCTTTGGCTTAAGAGAGAAAGAAGAGAGAGAGAGAGAGAGAGAGAGAGAGAGAGAGAGAGAGAGAGAGAGAGAGAGAGAGAGAGAGAGAGAGAGAGAGAGAGAGAGAGAGCATTAATAAGCATTTAATGAAATCTCCAAGTTCCAAGACTTGTGCCAGCCATTTAATGGCTCTTAATTTCCACCTTTGACTTAGATTTATGTACTTTAGGCCACCCACAGTGGAAAGGTCACGGGTAGAGATTCGGACGCTACCGCCGGTGGTAGCAAAGCTAAAGCCGGCGTTAGCTCCCTTTTTCCCAATTCTTTGCCATTGGCTTTCCCACTTCAAGGGGGTGATGGTTACACCCACTACTGCAGATCAGGGCACCTTCATGGCACCATATGACCTCAAGACTCCCACCTAGCCCAAGCATCTCTAAGTGACTCGTGTCACTCGAAGGGTCTAGTTTGAACTGGGATGTTACAAATCCAATAAACGAAGAAACAATTTCGTCCCCAAAATTTAGGTTGAGGCTATGGGGGTTGAAGGTCAGACTATATAAATCTAGTTCAGAGTGCACTTGACAAGGTTATTAGTTTAGTATAACCTCAATCCCACTTAACCCTTGTGTGTGGCCTTACTTATCCATATTGCATCGCGCATCACCTCAAGTTTCACCCAAGTGCACCTTTATAATTCTCCACAAAAGTTGTAATCAAAATTACGTAGGAGAAGACACTTGAACGCTCTCACCGTGATGAAGGCCATCGTTGTTCTGTATAGGTAAGGACTTGTAACTATACCCATCATGGTCAAATTTGTATCTCCCTCACAATTGCATGAGCAGTGGGTCGATACAACCACTTACCATTCATACACGCACATGCGGTTCTCACGACCAAGTCGTGCTAACAAGCACTCAAGGACTTCCACCGAGTCCTTACTCAATTCTTATTTTATAAGTACACCTGGTGTTATTTAGCACCCAAGGACCTACCACTCGGGTCCTTACCATATACCACGGGATATCACCATATCCTTCCAATAACATCAAACTGTCATCGCTACCAATAGCGAGCTGTCATAACTCTAACGCGGTGGAATGTATACGTCATGGAATCACTCTCTATGATCCCTTCAAACTTGTATCCGGCTCACAATTTGATATTTAGCAATTTGACCTTTTGGCAGCTCCCTCTGTTTGAGTGTGTCAACTCAGGTACCCAGCATGATCATCATCGCCTTTAACACAGCATCTCTGATTAATATTTAGGGAAAACCCAAGTCGGTACATGGCTAGTCCAATAAATGAACCGATAAGCCCCCCCCCCCCCCCCCCCCATACAATTGGACTAGGTTTCTTCCACCACCCATAAAATACATTCATCTCATATTTGGGCACAATCCTTAAGGGCATATATCCCTCGACTTAGGGTTCTTACCCAATAAATCTCTATACCGACGCACTTGTATATTAGCCGTGATGTAGAGAAAATCAGATTTTCATGCGGCGACCATATTGCATCTCATAGTAAAGAGAGCACGTTCAAATAACATCCAATTAGTTGGTACCTTTTATGTATGTTTGAACTTGACATGAACCAAGGTGCAAGGTTCGAGATGATTTCTCTTCGACACGGGCTATGGAGACTACCCAAGTAGGGCATAAACCCCAATATGATAAACTAAGACCGATCGATTCCAAGCGCCCTACCATCTCTGCCAAAAGATCGTTCAAGACATGTTTATCCTTGGAACGTTCTATTTGCTTATCCTGATAATGAAGTTTTCTCTTAATCAAAAGCAGTTCACCCTGCTCAAGATGAACTAATTGCTCAAGGATTACCACTTCCCAGTGTTGAAGATTGTGAAGATTGTAGTTCCCTGAGAAATCTCCAGTTTGTAGGTCGCTAGCCCAATAAACGAAGAGATCAGCCCCCCCCCCCCCCCCCCCCCCCCCCCCCGGAGTTTCTGGGTTGGGTCTCTTCGACCACCAACATTGTACATTCATCCTATATTCACACACCGTTGTGAGGGCATACAATCTTCGACTCGGAGTTTTATCCTACACTTAATCCCTCTTAGGCTCTTAGGGTTACTATTTATGACACCCTTTTCAAGGTCAACATGTGACCAAATCAAAAATAGGCATATTCCGGATTCAAATTCTTATTCGACCTCTGGTATTCGTCATGGTGATTGCTTTAATACACCAAAATGGGACGTGTCAGGTTATCAATAACACGGTTAGGCTTACGAGTCTCCCCCTACTTCAATAATAGGTCCTGGGCATCAACTTTTCCTCCAGCTAACCTATTAGTGTGGGTAAGAGGTGGTAACATCTCTCAATAAGACAAGCTGCGCGTTATAGTGTAAGACTTGAACATCTACTCTCATACTAAACTCTTCCCATAATCACTTTGTGCGTCCTTATGTCTCAACCAAACCCATACCAAAGGTCGAATTTTGACTAGGATATGCCACAAAACGTCTTGGTCACTTAGAATAAGGTGGTGTCCTAGTTAGGTTGGCACTAGTTCTAACAGTTAGCGGACATACTTAATGTGAATCCCACATGGGCACACCACAGCTTCCGCTGCATCAGTTTGTCCTCAAACTGATCTAGCTAGCATGGGTGGCCTAGTGGTTTAATGGACTTTTTTTATCTCAGGATCGTTGCAAGCTGATACCATTTGTAAGACCCCCTCCCGAAACACAAAACATGGCCGAGGGGAGTCCTATGCCCAGGACAGCCACCTTACGGAAGTGCCAGCACACGGGCTAGCCCCCTCCATAAGATGCCTATCCTGCCGGCTATTCTCACATATCATCATGCCAACCCATCAATAATAGAAAACATTACAAGCCATTGATTCACAAATTAAGTAATAGTGTCCAAACAGTACAAAGAAATGACAGGAAGTTACGCAAGATCCTGTAAATCATCAGAGTATCAACTTGCCCTAAGGCTACATTCCAACCACTCGTTCACATCTGCCACTGACGGTAGCCAAGGTATCGTAATCACCAGCACTGTCACCCTGGCCCGGTTGTCCTCCTGTGTAGTACGTTGCTGCTCCACCTGAGGGTGCTCCTAAAAGTAGTGGTGTAACAACCGTTAGTCATAAAGACTATGCGGCTTCACATCCTCTCCCCCGGCGACTCCAAGGCACCGGGCGGAAGGGAATGAAGAAAAGATACAATATAGTCAGTAGTAGCAAAAGCAGGTGAGAAGGAAAGATGTAATTACAGTAGTGTATCAAATGTATAAGAAGTACATTTAACAAATACTATGACAATGGCAGAGTATAAGCAAGTAGTGAAACAACACAGAAGTAAGCAGTTCATTTCGTACCTTAACTTATATGAATGCACATACAAACTTATAAGTTAAGGTTTCCAATTTGGAACCCATCATATAAAAGAGCCCATACTAATTTATATATGATGGACCCGATGCGGTGCAATGCTATGATCATGAAGGATGAATGCAATGCAATGATTATGATATGATGAACTCACCCATGCATTTTTCTATGTCAACATAGACCTGTAGTTACGTCTTTTCGAGGGCAGCTAACCACTCAGGCACCTCGCGTCGTGGCCAGACGGAGACTGTGGAACGGGCTCCTCCACAACTAGGCGGGTATGAACACTACCAGACCTAGGACTATGTACACCTCAACGCTAGGAACACACAGTGGAGACCCTGCGTACTGCTCGCATCATGCTGAGTCTTCATAACACGGGAGGGGTCTCTGGGAAGTGGGCACCAAGAGTCCATCCCAACCAGTCTAGAGTCTAACTACCAGCTCATGTCGGTGTCACGACTAGCAAGCCCGTAGACCCGTCACAAGTAATCCTCCAACCAAGATCATCACACCTCCAAGTGTAAACCATGCACATTCATGTAATTTCCATGCATAACCTGTGCTATCAAGCACCCAAGGACTCACCGGAGGAGTCTTCTCACTTTTCACATCATACAAGTCAACTGATGCTAACTAGCATCCAGGGCACCCAACAACCGGGCCTCCTAATATATCACCATAAGATATAACCATATCTTATAATCCACATCAAGCCAACGCTTCTACCCATACTGAGTTAGCGTAACTCTCATGCGGTGGCGTGCGCCAAAACATAGAAATTACTCTATCCGATCCTCCAGGACTACTTGTCGTCACGGTGTCATATTCATATTCTACTAATCAAGTAGGTTCGTATGTATCACCAAGAACCAATCCCCAGGCACAGATCACAGCGTCCTATAATATAATCAAAGGTATCAACCTTATTGCAGGGTTATCACTCATCCAAACCATCTAGTGGATCTCACTTGATAGGAACATTAATTCACATCTATGCTTTTACGATTCCACGTACACTAATAATTAACGATAGATCTGGGGAGACATCTTGACAGAATACATCTAGAATTATTATCTCTGGTCCACACTAGTGTGTCCACGATTCACACAACATCTCGACTCGATCGACCTTCATATTCGGCGTTTATATCTCCCTTACTACTTATCCAAGACTATGAAATCCAACAAGAGTGTACATATTGTCATCACAAGCCTAATCATCCGATAGACTATCAACCGGTGGGAGCATTTAGGTAAACAAGTCCTTTGAATTCTTCAATCAATTGTGCATCGAAATACCCCATATCCAGATCATAAAATTCATCTACACCTCATCCAATTGACATGGGGACTAGGAACTCCTACCACACCCAAGTGGGAGAACCCAAAGTTCTCTGTTTGCTAGCGCCGGCGGTAGCGCTCCAGTTGACGCACCTTTTCGTCGACATTGGATATCGATGGGAAGTCATGTTGGGTTTTCTAAATACCATTTCAAAATGATAAAACAGCATATCATATATGAGCAGCAGAATAAATAACTAGAACAACCCAAAAAGTTAAGGAACTTGCAATTTTATTGATTCAAGAAATAAAACAAAATCCACATCACAATGTAGAAAAGTATACCTGAAAGGGATTTGAGTCGATACTCAAACCAAGGTGCTCCTCATTGAGTCTGGTAGAACCAATCTTGAGTTGCGAGAACTGAAATGGATCGGCCCCTCTATAGAGATCCACACAAGTGATGGAGAACCTCGATGCCTTGTCGAACAAGGGATGAGTCGGAGAAGAAAAGCCCTTCAGCGTCCCCACGGATTGCTAGATCCGAGACAGGGGAGGCGGCAAATATCGGAAGAACAGAGAAGCCCTAGAGGAATACTTCCGCCGCTACTCTCTCAGAACACGAAAGGGTCAGGGCCGAAAAACTGTTTTTCGCAGACACATCGAACCCTAAGATCGTGAACTAATATATGATGCCTGCGTTCGACGAACTCAAGAGGCCTGCGTTCGACAAACTCGAAGCAGCCTGCCTTCGACGAACTCAAGAGGCCTGCGTTCGACGAACTCAAGAGGCCTGCATTCGATGAACTCGAAGCAGCCTGTGTTCGACGAACTCAAGAGGCCTGTGTTCGACAAACTCAAGAGGCTTGCGTTCGACGAACTCAAAAGGCCTGCGTTCGACGAACTTAAGAGGCCTGCGTTCGACAAACTCGAAGCAGCCTGCATTCGACGAACTCAAGAGTCCTGCATTCGACGAAGTCAAGAGGCCTGCGTTCTACGAACTCGAAGCAGTCTGCGTTCGACGAAGTCAAGAGGCCTGCGTTCGACGAACTCGAAGCAGCCTGCGTTCGACGAACTCAAGAGGCATGCGTTCGATGAACTTGAAGCAGCCTACGTTCGACGAACTCAAGAGGCCTGCATTCGACGAACTCAAGAGGCCTGTGTTCGATGAACTCAAGAGGTCTGCATTTGACGAACTCAAGAGGCCTGCGTTCGACGAACTCGAAGCAGCCTGCGTTCTACGAACTCAAGAGGCCTATGTTCGACGAACTCAAGAGGCTTGCGTTCGACGAACTCGAAGCAGCCTACGTTCGATGAACTCAAGTGGCCTGCGTTCAACGAACTCGAAGCAGCCTGCGTTCGACGAACTCAAGAGGCCTGCGTTCGACAAACTCGAAGCAGCCTGCGTTCGACGAACTCATGAGGCCTGCGTTCGACGAACGTGCTATACTAGCCCTCTAGCCATCTCAGCGGTCGACGAAAGCGCTACACTTGCCCCTCTCCATCCCAGTGGTCGACGAACGCATGATTTCACGAGAAATCTCAAGATTTAATTTCTCGAGAAATCCCTAGAAATCAATATCTCGAGAAATCCCAAGGAATTGATTTCTCGAGAAATCCCAATACAGGAATATGATTTCTCGAGAAATACCAAACCTTAAAAAATGACTTCTCGAGAAATCCAAGCCAACTCAATTCTCCCTCCAATTTCTCCAAGAACTTTTATGTGCGACCCTATAGGCTCATATTGCGTTGGCAGTAAGACTAACTGTTGATTGCTTTGAGATCACCTCAGAAACTCCAACAGTCTCCCACTTGATCACAAAGTGTCAACAAAAGTCTCACAAACAATGAGCGGCATCTAGCAATACATCATTGCTACCCAATCAATAAGAGTTCATAACTCAACAAGCCTGTCTTGACCAATGTATCAGTGCTGTCATGTCCCTTTGTCCATTACATCCGGATAGAACTAGAGGCATGGACCGTGTCACCCTCAAGATCGTTCAATCCTTGTTTCCTGATCTAGAAAAGACTGTCTGAAATTGGTGAGCTCAATATCATATATTGACTCAACCAAGCATGGCCATGCATTTTTCAGTCTCATTCCATCAAGGGGAACATGGATGTAACTCCAGTCATAAAGGAGGAAAAATTCCATATCTGCTCACACACAAACATCCAAATGATTCGTAACATACCCAACAACCACCCTTATCGTCAACCTTTCTCAAGAGAAGACTTTAGATGGCATCAAAGTACGCTCATCCTCACCTGATGAATGCTGTGACTTTAGGTCAAAGGACCACAAACACCATTGCCAGTTGAGACCTACTTGTGACATGTTCTTATAACAATCCACAAAGTAGTCTCACGGTGGGTCTGTCCAGTACAACTTGTTCCTAACAAGTACCCATGTGATGACTTGATATCACAATATCATAACCTGTGAGAACCGGTTATCAGTCAACGCACATGCTAGTCTTATGGTCTCATCCTCACCCTAATTTCTAGGATGATACCTCGACCAGGAACCATTTAAGAATGAAGCTTCATTTAAACATAGGCCCTCACATTCAAGTCACGTACTTGAATTCCTATGAAAGAAAACATTCTAAGAGCATTCATTATGTTAATTAGTCTATCATATAGAAACAATTGACATAATAAAAGAACTTATCATAAATGTAAAATCAAACACCATAGTACATATCACAATTCATCAAATGAATAAACAACCAAAAAACATACAATCCACAAGGCTCCCACTAAAGACGATCATTCAGGTATCTAATACCCATTGATCTAACATGACCATCATGCTTCCTTTGCGCAAGAGGCTTTGTCAGTGGATCCGCTATATTTTCTTCAGTTGGTACTCTGCAAATGCTCACATCTCCTCGATCGACAATCTCTAGAATAAGATGGAACCGCCGAAGTATGTGCTTGGAGCGCTGATAAGATCTAGGTTCCTTAGCTTGGGCAATTGCACCATTGTTGTCATAGTAGAGAACTACAGGATCAACAATGCTAGGAACTACATCTAGCTCGCCGATGAATTTCCTAATCCACACAGCCTCCTTTGCCGCATTTGCGGCAGCGATATACTCAGCCTCAGTCGTAGAATTGGCAACTGTCTCTTGCTTGGAACTCTTCCAGCTCAGAGCTCCTCCATTAAGGCAAAATACAAAACATGATTGGGACTTTGAATCGTCCTTATCAGTTTGGAAGCTAGCATCTGTGTAACCACTTACAACGAGCTCTTCCTCTCCACCTTACACCAAGAACGTATCCTTAGTCCTTCTCAAGTACTTTAGGATATTCTTGACTGTAATCCAGTGACTCTCACCAGTATCAGACTGATATCTGCTAGTCATGCTTAAAGCATAAGAGACATCAGGTCGAGTACACAACATTGCATACATGATTGATCCAATTGCCGAGGCATATGTAATCAACTTCATGCGGTCCTTATCTTCCAAAGATTTAGGACACTGGTCCTGAGAGAGATTCACACCATGTGACATGGGTAAGAATCCTTTCTTGGACTCAACCATGTTGAACCGTTTCAACACCTTGTCAATGTATGTACTTTGGGTCAAACCCAGCAACTTCTTCGATCTATCTCTATAGATCTTAATACCAAGTATATAAGTCACTTCACCCAAGTCCTTCATAGAAAAGCAGTCCCCTAGCCTGTTCTTAACAGCTTGTAGGGTCGGAATGTCATTTCCGATCAGCAGTATGTCATCTACATACAATATCAGGAAAATGGCAATGCTCCCACTAATCTTCTTGTAAACACAAAGCTCATCTTCGTTCTTGAAGAAACCAAACTCTTTGATCTTCTCATCAAAACGCATATTCCAACTTCGAGAAGCTTGTTTCAATCCATAAATGGCTCGATTCAACTTGCGTATTTTAGTGGCTTCACTTGGAGATACAAAACCCTCGGGTTGTGTCATAAACACTTCCTCAAGGAGGTTTCCATTAAGAAAAGCCATTTTGACATCCATTTGCCAGATCTCGTAGTCATAATACGCAGCAATATCAAGTAGAATTCTGATGGACTTGACCATGGCTACAGGGGAAATAGTTTCATCATAGTCAACACCATGAATTTGCCTGAAACCTTTAGCCACCAGCCGGCCTTTGAATTTCTGTACATTCCCATCCATGTCGGTCTTCTTTTTGAAGACCCACTTGCACCCTATGGGTCGTAACCCTTCAGGTGGTTCCACCAAGGTCCAAACTTGGTTTGTAAACATGGAGTCCATTTCAGATTTCATGGCCTCAAGCCACTTCTCAGAGTTAGGTCCACACATAGCCTCTTTATAGGTTGCAGGCTCATCATCATGATCCATAAGCAACACACTATCTATTTGAGACACAAGAAATCCATATCTCTCAGGCTCAAATCTTGGTCTATCAGATCTACGTAGGACTTATGTTTCTTGAGCAGGTTCTCCAGCTACAATAGATTGTAGTCCTTGCTCAGGTTCCAATTCACGTTCATTTATTGTTTGTGGTCTTGAACCTCTTCAAGTTCCACCTTTGTAGTCTTTCTGGATAAGAACTCTTTCTCCAAAAAGATGTCAGTCCTTGCGACAAACACTTTGCCCTCGGACGGAAGGTAGAAGTAAGACCCTTTGGTTTCCCTAGGATATCCCACAAGATAACACTTATCTAATTTGGGTTCCAGCTTGTCAGACATTTGACGTCGTACGTATGTCTCACAGCCCCAAGTCTTAATGAAGGACATATTGGGACGCTTCCCAGTGCATATCTCATATGGTGTCTTTTGAACCGTTTTCATCAGAACTCAATTTAGTGTATAAGCAGCAGTCTCTAGAGCAAAACCCAAAAAGGAAACGGGCAAATCTGCATGACTCATCATCGGTCGCACCATGTCTAACAAGGTACGATTCCTCCTCTCAGAAACACCATTATGTTGCGGTGTTCTGGGTGGGGTGAGCTGTGATACAATACCACACTCTTTCAGATGATCACAGAACTCCTGACTCAAATATTCGCCACCTCGATCAGATCAGAGTGCTTTTATTCTTTTACCAAGTTGGTTCTCTACTTCATTCTTAAACTCTTTGAACTTTTCAAAGGTCTCAGATTTGTTCTTCATAAGAAACACGTATCCGTATCTACTGAAATCATCAGTAAATGTAACGAAGTAGTGGAACCCACCTCTAGCCATAGAACTCATGGGTCCGCACACATCACTATGTATGACATTCAAGAGATCATATGCCCTCCCAGTATGACCAGTGAAAGGGGCTTTAGTCATTTTGCCTAATAAGCAAGACTCGCATCTCTCAAATGATTCATAATCAAATGAGTCCAGTATTCCATCTCTATGGAGCTTGGATATGCGTTTCTCGTTTATATGGCCCAAACGACAATGCCAAAGGTATGTAGGATTCGAGTCATTTGTTCTTAGTCATTTATTATTTTCTACATCATAGATCAGATGGTCTAAGTTCAAAACATATAAACCATTAAACAATTGGGCTACACCATAACAAACATCATTCATAATAGTAGAACAACAATTGTTCTTAATTATAAATGAAAAAACCTTCATGTCAAGACATGAAATGGATATAATGTTTCTAGTTATGGCTGGAACATAATAACAATTATCTAGTTCTATTACAAGCCCAGTGGGCAAAGAAAGATAGTAGACACCAACGGCGACGGCAACAACTCTTGCTCCATTCCCGACGCGCAGGTCCACCTCCCCTTTACCCAACATTATTCTCCTTCTTAGTTCCTGCACATTTGTACAAATGTGAGAACCACATCCGGTATCTAATATCCAAGATGAAGGAGCAGAAAGGCTGATCTCTATAACGTAAATACCTGAAGTGGAAGTCACACTTCCCTTCTTCTTTTGCAGAGCCTCAATGTAGAGGGGACAGTTCCGCCTCCAATGCCCTGCCTTACCGCAGTGGTGGCATTTTCCTTCCTTCGCCAGACTTTTCCTTTTCAGTGCAGAAGATTTGGGATCAAGAGGAGACTTAGATCCAATCTTCGTCTTCTTATATCCCTTGGCCTTGCCCTTGCTCTTATGCACCATCAGTATGGGGCAGGCAGGCTTGGCCTTCTTCATGTTGTTCTCAGCAGTTCTCAACATGCCTAGGAGCTCGGGCAGTGTCTTTTCTATTTCATTCATGTTATAGTTCAAGAGGAACAGCTCATAACTGTCCGGCAACGATTGCAGGATCAGATATGTGGCCAACTCTTGACCTAAGGGAAAACCCAGTTTTTCAAGGTTCTCTATATGCCCAATCATCTTGAGTACGTGAGTCCCTACTGAGTCTCAAGCTCCCATCTTGCACTGAAATAATGCCTTGGATATGTCAAACCCCTCTTGCCGGGCTTGCCCCTCGAACATTTTCTCTAGGTGACCGATTATCTCATAACCACACATGCTCTCGTGTTGCTTCTGAAGCTCAGAGGACATGGTAGCAAGCATGAGGCATTCCACATCCAAGGTATCATCCTGATACTTCTTGTAAGCATCTTTGTCTGCTCCCGGAGCATTCCCGGTCGGCTCTGCAGGTGCTTCCCCTTCCAAGACATAGAGCTTGCGCTCTTGCCTGAGAATAATTCTCAGGTTCCTATACCAGTCAAGGAAGTTCGTCCCATTGAGCTTGTCCTTCTCAAGGATGGCTCTCAGCAACAGCGTGGAGTGTGATGTATTTGCAATGGAAATTCTACAATAAATTTGCAAAAGATTTTCAGTACTATATTTCAAAATACATTTTACTTTAATAAGGACTTTAATTAAAAGAGGGCTCCCACTATTTTAATCAAATCGATAACCCTTAATATCGATTCGGAGAGTTTATGCGAGCTACTCTGTTAGTGGACAAGATCTGTATTTCACCAACACAAAGAGTCCGCTTTGGCGTTTCTCTCGCAATGCGGTTATTTAGGTAGACAACACTTGTCAATTGCATCACTATGCAACTCTTGTATGGTTGGTGAATAACTCTTTATTCGCATCCATCATATGGTGCATGCCAACCCTATGCCTCTAGGCACTCAACCTTTGAGGTCACCTAGTTAAGATAGACCCGATGTCGACAGTGGGATATAACAATTATCCGCTCACACCCTTACCAAGATAGATTAATGCACCTTGCTTTGGCAAGCCCACACTTCATCGATCAAGGCAGGAAGTGTGTCATCCACCGGAAGGCATCTGAATACTTAATATTGGATAAGGGATTTTATCTTTTAATTGATGAACATTTCATCGTGATTAACATTTAACCAACGTGCACATTCCCAAAATAGAAATACAATATTTCAAACCAAATGCATCCCCAATGCGCACAAAACCAAATTATCAACACTTGATAAAAAGGGCTAAATCTGAGCATTCAGAACACTTCTAAATCTCCAGATTTACATGCATTTGACATAGGCAAAACAACTCCACTTATGCAGTAGACAAGCTCGTCTCTCATCGTCAGATTCAAAATCTAAGACGCTTGGTTTCACAAACCAATTAGAGGGACGGTTACTGCAAAGGAGACACAATTTCTGAAACAATGAAATCGAAACGCAATCACATGCATTCCTGGGAGTTTTTCAAATCTAGAACATTTCTTCAAAATCCAAACATCCAAGAAGATATCCAGACATTTAGAACACTTCTAAATATCTTATTTACATGCATTAGATTGCCAAACCTATCTCTGATACCATTGTTGGCTTTTCTAAATACCATTTCAAAATGATAAAACAACATATTATATATGCGCATCGGAATAAATAACTAGAACAACCCAAAGAGTTAAGGAACTTGCGATTTTATTGATTCAAGAAATAAAACAAAATCCACATCATAATGCAGAAAAGTATACCTGAAAGGGATTTGAGTCGATACTCAAACCAAGGTGCTCCTCACTGAGTCTGGTAGAACCGATCTTGAGTTGCGAGAACCGAAATGGATCGGCCCCTCTACAGAGATCCACACAAGTGCTGGAGAACTCAATGCCTTGTCGAACAAGGGATGAGTCGGAGAAGAAAAGCCCTTTAGCATCCCCACAGATTGCTAGATCCGATACAGGGGAGGCGGCAACTATCAAAAGAACATAGAAGCCCTAGCGGAACGCTTCCGCCTCTACTCTCTCAGAATACGAAAGGGTCGGGGCCGAAAAACTATCTTTCGCACACACTTCGAACCCTAAGATCATGAACTAATATATGATGCCTGCGTTCGACGAACTCAAGAGGCCTGCGTTTGACGAACTCGAAGTAGCTTGAATTCGACAAACTAAAGAGGCCTGCGTTTGACAAACTATAGAGGCCTGCGTTCGACGAACTCGAAGCAGCCTGCATTCGACGAACTCGAAGCAGCCTGCGTTCGACGAACTCAAGAGGCCTGCATTTGATGAACTCATGAGGCCTGCGTTCGACGAACTCAAGAGGCCTATGTTCGACGAACTCAAAAGGCATGCATTCGATGAACTCGAAGTAGCCTGCATTCGACGAACTCAAGAGGCCTGCGTTCGACGAACTCAAGAGGCCTACGTTCGACGAATTCGAAGCAGCCTACATTTGACGAACTCAAGAGGCCTACGTTCGACGAACTCGAAGCAGCCTGCGTTCGATGAACTCAAGAGGCATGCGTTCGATGAACTCGAAGCATCCTGCGTTCGACTATATCAAGAGGCCTGCGTTCGATGAACTCAAGAGGCCTGCGTTTGATGAACTCAAGAGTCCTGCGTTCGACGAACTCAAGAGGCCTGCGTTCGACGAACTCGAAGCAGCCTGCATTCGACAAACTCAAGAGGCTTGCGTTCGACAAACTCAAGAGGCCTGCGTTCGACGAACTCGAAGTAGCCTGCGTTCGACGAACTCGAAGCAGCCTGCGTTCGACGAACTCAAGAGGCCTGCATTCGACGAACTCGAAGCAGCCTGCGTTCGACGAACTCAAGAGGCATGCGTTCGACGAACTCGAAGCAGCTTGCGTTCGATGAACACAAGAGGCCTGCGTTCGACGAACGAGCTACACTAGCTCTCTAGCTGTCTCAGCGATCGACAAAAGCGCTACACTAGCCCCTCGCCGTCCCAGCGGTCGACGAATGTCTGATTTCACAAGAAATCTGAAGATTTAATTTCTCGAGAAATCCCTGGAAATCAATATCTCAAGAAATCCCAAGGAATTGATTTCTCGAGAAATCCCAATACAGGAATATGATTTCTCGAGAAATACCAAACCTTAAAAAATGACTTCTCGAGAAATCCAAGCCAACTCAATTCTCCCTCCAATTTATCCAAACACTTTTATGTGCGACCCTATATGCTCATATTGCGTTGGCAGTAAGACTAACTGTTGATTGCTTTGAGATCACCTCAGAAACTCCAACAAGTCATGCCTTCTGGTCGACTCATCGACTTGCTAGCGCCGGCGGTAAGGCTACCGCCGAGCGCTAGCTATTTCTATCGCACCTCTTTCTCGTCGATCTCAAGGGTCGACGGGAAGTTACCCTTTCCCGTCGTCCCATCGACTTACTAGCGCCAGCGGTAGGACTACCGCCGAGCGCTAGCTATTTCTACCAAACCTCCTTTTCGTCGATCTCAAGGGTCGACGAGAAGTTACCCTTTCCCGTCGTCCCGACGACTTAATAGCGTCGGCGCTAGGACTAACGCCAAGCGCTAGCTATTTCTACCAAACCTCCTTTTCGTCGATCTCAAGGGTCGACGGGAAGTTACCCTTTCCCGTCGTCCGGATGACTTACTAGCGTCGGCGGTAGGGCTAGCGCCGAGCGCTAGATATTTCTACCAAACCTCCTTTTCATCGATCTCAAGGGTTGACGGGAAGTTACCCTTTCCCGTCATCCCGATGACTTACTAGCACCGGCGGTAGGGCTACCGTCGAGTGCTAGATATTTTTATGTTTGAGTTCACTATATATATCAGCCCATACACCTTAACCCTCGCAACCCTTGAGTTCGATTCACAACCTACTTCGTCAGCATCATCAATGCCGGAATCATTGCCCCAGGCGTCGGTCGCTTTGCTACATATTTACGGTGCTCTACATTATGTAACACCTCAATTTCTAGTGCAATTTCTCGAGAAATCAAAAGCAGAAGAATACATTCCTCGAGAAATCAAAAGGCAGGAAGTGCCATTTCTCGAGAAAAAAGAAAGGGCCAGGCCGTTCATTGAACGTCGTTTGACGAACGCCAGATCGGGTCGTTCGACGATCTAGCACCAAGGGAGAGGGGTCGGAAGTCACCATATTTTTCGGCCATAGTTGGAGCTCATCTTCATGGCGGCATGGTGGTGGTCGGCCAAGCTCTAATATTTCTCCAACCTTGCTCTTCCAAGAACCCTAAATTAACCCCCTCAAGGGATGAAGAAGAAGATGAAGAAAAGGAAGAAGGAGAAGAAGAAGAAGATGAAGAAAAAGATGAATAGTCATCTGATTAAGAGATCAGCCCCTTTGGCTTAAGAGAGAAAGAAGAGAGAGAGAGAGAGAGAGAGAGAGAGAGAGAGAGAGAGAGAGAGAACATTAATAAGCATTTAATGAAATCTCCAAGTTCCAAGACTTGTGCGAGCCATTTAATGTCTCTTAATTTCCACCTTTGACTTAGATTTAGGTGCTTTAGGCCACCCACCATGGAAAGGTCATGGGTACAAATTTGGCCGCTACCGCCGGTGGTAGCAAAGCTAATGCCAGCGTTAGCTCCCTTTTCCCAATTCTTTGCCATTGGCTTTAACACTTCAAGGGGGTGATGGTTACACCCACTACTGCAGATCAGGGCACCTTCATGGCACCATAGGACCTCAAGACTCCCACCTAGCCCAAGCATCTCTAAGTGACTCGTGTCACTCGAGGGGTCTAGTTCGTACTGGGATGTTACACTTAGCAAGCCTCTAAGTATTAGTAAATGTTTTGTGATTGATAATGATACTTTTTCCCTCGTTTATTTTGGTAATCTACATGTGTGTTTAAATCTAAAAATGCTTGCTTGTGTATTGTAATTGTACAATGAATTAAAACTTGCATAAGTTTATTACCTACACTATATTTGAATTGCACTTAAGAAATTAAGACAAGTGGTTAAGTTTAAAAATTATGTTGGGTTTGCAAAAAAAGTATATTTGGAGAATGTTGTCTCACAAAAGTTAACAAAAATAAAAATAGACAAATATAACTCCACCAAGCACTACTTGAACCTCCTGATAAGTCTTTATAAGCATTGTGAGGTTGAGCACCTTGGAAAGAATAGTAAAGTGTCTTGTGCAAACCTTAGTTATTTCACCACTTTTTCTAAAATATGTGCATTAAGTGTATGAAAGTTAATATACTTGTGTTTTATTGTGCACTTTACTCTACATATGTCTTCTATTTTGTGATTTAAATCACTTGTTAACATTGCTCAAAATACACTTATGTGCACATCATTATCTTTCATAACACTTCTTCTCATGAGTATTGGATTCTAATGTTTTATCTATACTACTCTTTATGTAAGAAATGCAGTAGATAACCTAGCATAATCTCTACAATGTTTGGTATCTCTTAAACTTGAAATTAAGTAACATTGTAGTATATTCTCTTTTTGATATGTTCATTTCATTCTTGGTAACTTTATGTAAAACTTTGAAATTTCAAAAAGGTTAGACATCTTTACATTTTGAACTTAAACTCATATTTGTACTTATGATTTTCGTGCTTACCAAAAGATGTTTCTTATACTCTTTCGCTTGCTTCAAACTCTTATTTATTAATTTATTTGATATCTCTTCTATATTATGCTTAAACACTTCATCATTACCTATATTACAAAAGATCGATCATGATTTATCATTTATAAAGATTGTCTCCTTACTTCACTCACCTTCTTTTGATAATACCAAAAGGGGGAGATTAATTGAAGAATCTATAGGAGAAATCTAGAGGATTAAGGGGAGAATAATTCATGTAATCATTTAAGGGGAGTAAAACTTAAATTGTATTTATGTATGTAGGGGGAGCATTAAGATAGGGGGAGTATGTAACGCCCCTGATTTTTTGGTAATTATTTAATTCAGTGATGACGTGATTAGGACGTCAGAGCGTTACTTTTAACGTCGAATTGGCGGCGTGTCGCCGTTTGCGCGTTTTCGCGTCTATTTGGGTCAAGTGACCCTAACCCTGTTTTGTCCGATTTTTCGTAGATCTCGCCTCGTGGTGTTCCCTTGTGGCCCGATCTACAGCTTGGAGTGATTTGGAGAACGTTTCCGATAAAACCTAAGGCAAGTGGTGGTTTTTCCCCTTCCTTGCTCTAAATTGATAGCCGTAGAATCGTTATGATGATTTTAACTGATTATAACTTGTATTTCGCCGCGTCGGAAATGCGTTCTTGCGCGTTCGTCGCCGCCAAATTTCGTTGAAATGTCCAATTTCGCTCAATTTGTGACACGCGATCATAATTATTATTTTTTCCCTCATTTTACAATCAAATTAATTATATTTTTATTATGCGTAATCGGTCACGTGTGTCGTTTCGTCCATTTTGCGTTTCTTCGAACGAGCTTCGCTCGTTGAATTTGTCGTTCGTGCTCGTAGTATAAGTCTTGGATTGTGTCCTTGTACCCTTCCGAGGTTGATCACTCACCGATGAGCCTCATTTCAGTCGAGCTTGTGCGTCGAATTTATTCGACGGGTTTGGGTTGTGGTTTTGACAAGGCCGGTTTGCCTTGGCGAATTCTGTGTTTTAAGACTAGTAGGAACTAGTCTGGGTTAGTCATGTCAATCTCGAGTTATAGGTCGTTGTTTTGGGCAGTTGGTGTTAGTGGATTAATCCACCGCCGCAGTGCCTTGTCTTTGGATTGGGTAACTCGTGGGATTTTACCCGAGTTTGTTGTTTTGCTTGTGGTTTCTGACTGCCAGGGTGTACGAACCCCGCAGGTGCCGGTTTCTTTCCCGGTGTTGGTTTCTGACTAGCCCTTTGGGCCAAGTCATGTTGTCCTTAAATAAGAACTAATTAATATGAAATTTGATCATTGTGGTGGCCATCTCAGGGAACATGTACAGCAGGCTTAGCCTGTGTTCCTGTGGACCGTGGTTGGGTGGCAGTGGATAAAGGGACTGCCCCCATTTGATCTGGAGGTAGAGGATAAAGGACCGCCCCCGTTATATTTGAGCTGATCAGTCTCATAAATAATGAAATAAATAATCTACTAAGATATAATTGAACCTGTCTATTTTGACGGGTTGCACTTGGTATAGTGCGTTGGGCTCCTAGCTTAGGGGCTTCTTTCTGTTGAGATTTTGACTTGGTAGCTTTCTATTGTCTTTGCCTTTTTCCACCATGCTTGGTGTAGTCATCTTACGTGGGTTTTCACGTAAGTATTTTCTTTTACTCACTCAGCTTTACTTTTACTGTTCTGTCTTTTGTTTGGCTGGTCTTGGGTTGGTACCCCTATTGATCGTGCTTTGCCTTGCTTTGTTTTTCTGCCACCACTTGTACCTACTTGCTGAGGTGTTCTGTCTTTGGAATGCCTCAGGTTCAGGGCAGTAGTTGGTAGGGGAGTTAGAGCAGGTGCTTTCGGTGTTGCAGCAGTAGCTGCGGCTGTTTCTCCTCACCGTAGTGAGGTAGTTTTATTGCTTTACTTGTTTTGTTCAGACATACACTTGTGTTTTGTGGGTTCGTGTCAGGCTGTTGACGCCAACGGTAGTTGTTGTTTTAGACACTTTGCTAGCTGCTAGTAGTTTTTCTACTATGTTTTAGTAGTTTCTTGCTCTCTGGGACGTTTTATGCTAGGATGCATGTTAGATATTTTGAAGTATAAAAGCCTATTATTAGTACTTCATAACATCTCTTTTAAAACAAACCTCATCTTACTTTAAATGTTATAAAAGCTCTTTTGTACTTATACTAAAATATAGAGGTCTGCATATCATGTTTATTATATGATTACCATGTTCTTATAGGACACAAAAAGGAATTAAACTAAGTACTTTCCGCTGCATAGTTTTCTATTTACACTGTTATACGTGGATTAGTTAATCCACTGAACCGAGGGACACGGTTAACAAACCTAACAAAAATCATGTTTTAAACTATAATTCATGAATTTTCATGATAAATAGTAGGAGTAGAATTTGCCTGAGCGCCTGCAGTTGTCTCCTGCACGGCGTGGCATCATGATCTGAGATATATTTAATATATTGAGAAAATGCGGGTTGTGACAGTTGGTATCAGAGGGAGGTTTGTTCGACAAGTTGGTCGAGCGACTAATTCTGATATAGTTTAGTTGTTTGGTTTCATTGCATACACACACCGATGTGTCATCAGTACGTCTTAACCAAAGCATAGTCACTACACTCATAGCATGATAGGAAGTATACTGGGCATATTATGTAGTATGGGATGCATAATATGTGTTTGTATATGGATCCACCATAAGTGGCAACATGTGACGGTTATGTAGTATGGGATGCATAACCACCATCACATGGGTGCCCATTAGCATGTTTTCTATTTTCGTTGCATGAAATATTATGTAGTATGGGATGCATAATATTTCATGTGTACGCCGCACATAACATGCATTAAGGCTTTTTTAGAATGCATAGCACTACATACATAACATATCATAGCATAAGCACGCGTGCTAAGTTAAGATTTATATGATGACACATGTACACACATGGTTTTGAAAATAAGAATAAAGAAATTCATGCATTCTTAGGATAGACACAAAAGTGTAAGGGATGACGGAGTGTCATCCCCAGTTTATGCATAACATCATTTATAAATCCTAGAGCAAGTTAGAAGCAAAAGCAAGTGTCTGTTTGTGTATTGTCTGAACTAAGTGGTGTAGTCCTAGGGTTAAGCTAGGGTATTGATTAGAGATTCATTGTGTATTTAGAAATGTCGCCAAAGCATCTAGCGACGAGGTCGACTCCCCAGTCTGAGGGCGAGTCGTCTGGTGCGCAGAACGAAGCCGTGATTGAAAGCCTACGTCAGAGTATTGAAACCCTGTCAAGGCAATTGGTCGTAATGCAGGCACAATTGCAAGCATTACTTACTGCCACCCTGAGGCAGCAGCCTAGTGTGCAGTTACCCGTGAGGGATGGGTTCGAGGGTATGATCGGTGAATCGGTTAGAAACGCTCCTGAGCAGGTAGCTGATGAGGAGTGCAAGGTCAAAAAAAAATTTCCTATGTAATCTTCTTAGTGACATTCATTAGTTTGCCAACGCCTACCAATCTGAGATTAATGCAAAAGCAGTTGAAGCTGCCATGAAGTTCGAGGCTATTGGAAATGCCAAGGATCATGGTATGCCCTCGTCGCAAGGAAAAAGAAAGATTGGGGATGGCGAAAGCCTTTGGGAATATGGACCTGCCCTAAAGAAAGGACGAAAGGGGGCATGTAGTTTCTGTGGACGATTAGGCCATCCCTTTGGGAGATGTTTCAAGAGGCTAGGAGCTCAGAAGCAGCAGCGGGTGCTCATAATTCAAGATGCACCTGAAAGTGATTTAGTTTGCACTACGTGTAATAAAGAGGGGCATGATGCAAGACGATGCTGGTTGAAAGATAAAGTCTGCTACCAGTGTGGGCAGAAAGGGCATATGAAGGCTGATTGCCAGCAACAGTCGGTTCCTTCTCAGGCTCTGCCACTACTGCAGATACAACTTTTGGATAAAGGAAAGGATAAATTGATCGTGGTGAGCGAGGGAGAAGCTCTGTCTTCAACCCCGGTGATCTCATGTTAGATTTTGATTCAGTTAATAACCTCCTCACTATCTAGATTTCAATTCAGCTGGTTATGCGTGCAAATTTTAGGGAAGTTAAGATAAATAACTGAAGGGTACGCGTTCTTTGATTTTGGTGGCATCCACTTATTCATGGTTAGGATCTCTAGGTATTATCACCCCTCGACTCCCGATCAGGTTAGTGAATGGTTTCGTGCTAAGATTTCCCTCTGGTGACTCGGTGGTGTTGAACCATGGTATCCAGAGTTGTACCATTCCTTGAAAATGATTTCCATAGTATGTCGATTGAAAGTGCCAGATTTGAAAGATTTCAATATGATTTGGGCTTGGATTGTAGGTCTAGTTTTGAAGTTAGAGACCAATGTTAGGGTTAGCCTCCGGACTTCATGTTGGTTGTTGGCCAACCTTTGAGTGTGTTGGATTTTCCGCATCAGGACTCTTCGGTCATTTCTGCGGTTTATGCTCGTTGATTCATAAGGTCTGGCTGCGAGTCTTTTCTCGTGTCTATGTTTGTTCTGGAAATTGCTCTTGTTGTGCCACGTGTTCTATGGTGTGAGAGTTTTCAAATGTTTTCCCTGGCTAGTCTTCCCGGTCTCCCCCTTGAGAGAGAGGCGGAGTTTGTTTTAGATCTTAAGCCAGACACTTATCTCTTATGAGAGCACCTTGCCGCTTGACCCCGCGTGAGCTAGAAGGATGTTGTCCTGACTAGATAAGTTATTGTACTATGTCATTATCAGGCCAAGTTTCTTGCCCTTCAATGCCCCATTTCCCTTCGTGAATAAAAGGAGGATGTCTCTAAGAGACTATGAATAAATCGTGCGAGGTGGTATGAGGTGACTCTCGAGATAAATGTTCACCACCTAGATTAGGTGATTTACTTGATCAAGTTGTGAGATGGTTTCGTATTATCAAAGATTGGCCCTCGTTTAGGCTTTTATCTGCGAAGGATTTGTGAGTCGGATGTTCCGCGAACTGCCTTTCCCGTTATGGGCAGCGTTTTGAGATCTTAGTGATGACGATTGGTTTAGTGGATGCTTCCACTGTCTTCTTGGATTTGACGAATAAAGTTTTAAGAGGATTTTTAGACCACCTTGTGGCCTTCCTTATAGAAGACATTTTAATATACTTTAAGAGGGCAGAGGAGCATGCTGAGCATTGGTGATTGGTGCGGTCTAGGTTAAGAGAGTGCAAGTTACTTGTCATGATAAGTAATTGTGAGTTTTGGCAGTCGCTAATCTCCTTTCTAGGACATGTATAAATGAGGATGAGTAATTGGCGGACCTAGTAAATAATGATGCGTTTGTGGATCGGAAAAGATTTACAACGTTTAAGAAATAATTAGTTTCATAGAGTTGGCAAAGTGATACCGAGAGCTTGTGGAAAGTTTCTTTGTGCTATTTGCACCCCTAGTTAGGCTTGAGCAGACGAATACAACTTTTGTTTGAGGTGATGATTGTGATGGAGCCTTCAGAAAATGAAGCAGAGATTGAGTACTTCCCTAGTCTTATTGAAGGAGTGAAATACACTATTTATGTGGATACATCGCGCGTTAGTCTCAGATGTATCTTGATGTAGAAACTGAAACTAATCGCGTGTGGATTTAGGCAACTGAAGATTTATGAATTGAATTATCAGGTGCATGACTTGGAATTCGCAACGATGATTTATGCCTTGAGGTTTTGAAGATTTTTGTGGACTAACGCGTTGCGCTAGATTTTTGTGGACTATAAGAGCTTGAAGAGTACCACTGCTCAAAAGAAGTTAAATCTGTGTCGGAAAAGATGGATGAAATTTATGTTGTGGATTTGGAAGATGACATTCTTTGCCCTCTGGATTCTACAAATACATAGAGATTGGAGACAGCTCATGTGGTGGTATGAGTTTTAATACCGGGTTACAGAGGTTTCCCGTGGGCACAAATTTTGTGTGAGTTATTGTGAATAGATTGATAAAGTGCGCTCACACTATACCTTTTCTTTTTGGATTGACTATTCGTTGGAGAATATAACAGGACTTTATTGGATGAAGTAGTGAGATTTCATTCTATGTCTATAGGTTTTTGCGTTGGGTCAAAACTCCAGGAATTATGTTGCATTTTTGGCAGAGTTTGTAAGGAGTTTTATGTTTTGACCGCATGTGGCAAATGGTCGATTGAATAGTAAGTTAATCCGGCTTTGGAAGACATGACTGGATGACGTAAATGGAGTCATGGTGGTGCATATAGTGAACGTTGTGGACTTATGAGTTGCACATAATAAAAGTTAGCAAGAGAGTTTGCAAAAGGGCCCGTTTGGGAGACGTTGTAGGACTCCCTTGTTTTGGGCTGAAGTTGGAGAGCGACCCCTGCTAGGTCCAGAAGCCTTGGAGGAGATGAGTACCTCAGTAACGCACACCATGAAAAGCTCCGAGTAGCTCAAGAGCAATATGAGAAGTATGTAAATCAGCGAAGGGTGGAGCTGGAGTTCGCAGTTGGGAACATGGTTTTTCTGAAAGTTTCTCCGATGCCTGGTATTAGAAGATTTGGAAGGAACCATAAATTGGACCCCCGGTATGTGGGACCCTTCCAAATTGTGGAGCGCATCGGAGTGTCAGCATATAGGCTGGATTTGCCTGTTACCTTCCCTAACGTCCATGATGTGTTTCATGTGAGTCAGTTGCGGAAGTGTGTTCTTAGTGATCGTCACGTCCTTGACTCGGTGCCCCAGTTGCAGCCTAATCTTTCATATGTTGAAGAACCTGTTCGTATTCTGGAGACTCATGATCGAGTGTTGCGGAGAAAGACAATCCCCATGGTCAAAGTTCTTTGGCGGAATCAAGACGTCGAGAGTGCGACGTGGGAGTTGGAGTCAGCGATGATGGAATCTCATCCGCAGATTTTCTCCTAGTTTCCTAGTAAGTCTTTCGTTTGTTAACCTTCGACTGTCCCTGTTGTTTTGGTTTTGAGTTGTGCTAAGTTTCGGGATGAAACTTCTTTTTAGGTGGGGTGACTGTAACGCCCCTGATTTTTTGGTAATTATTTAATTCAGTGATGACGTGATTAGGACGTCAGGGCGTTACTTTTAACGTCGAGTTGGCAGCGTGTCTCCGTTTGCGCGTTTTCACGTCTGTTTGGGTCAAGTGACCAAATTTTGAAACAACCTGGAATTTGAAAATTTTATGTTAGGGAATTAAGTTATTTAATTTTAGACATACTCGTCAAATTTCTTTGCGATCCGAGTCATTTTGGAGTCTCGGTGAATTTTTCAAAGATTTGTATGTTTATCCATCGCCGTAAAACTTCGGAAATTTATATCTCGAGATCAGTATGTCGGATTTCGATTCCTACTTCGCTGTTGGGTTCGTAACGTCGATATTCGCCTACGGTGTGAATTTCGTTGATTTCGGCGCTCGTTTGACCCTCCGTCATAATATAATACCTAAGTATTTGATTTATTCCTATTATAAATATTATATATATTATTATATATATATATATAATTATATTATATATCATCTTCCCCCCCCCCCCCATTAAACTGAACCAGCTCACAAAGAGAGCCGAGCGCGTCAATGGCGAAGGGGAGGGTTTCGCGAGGCTTCCGGTGGCCGCCGACGGTGCTCCGGTGCCCGGATTTCTCTACCGAGGATAGATTCGGAATCCTCTCGACGAGAGCTTCGCGATAGCGGTAAGTTTTCGTCGTTTCGTGGAAATTTTTCGTTAGGGATTTTTGACCCTAACCCTGTTTTGTCCGATTTTTCGTAGATCTCGCCTCGTGGTGTTCCCTTGTGGCCCGATCTACAGCTTGGAGTGATTTGGAGAACGTTTCCGATAAAACCTAAGGCAAGTGGTGGTTTTTCCCCTTCCTTGCTTTAAATTGATAGCCGTAGAATCGTTATGATGATTTTAACTGATAATAACTTGTATTTCGCCGCGTCGGAAACGCGTTCTTGCGCGTTCGTCGCCGCCGAATTTCGTTGAAATGTCCAATTTCGCTCAATTTGTGACACGCGATCATAATTATTATTTTTTCCCTCGTTTTACAATCAAATTAATTATATTTTTATTATGCGTAATCGGTCACGTGTGTCGTTTCGTCCATTTTGCGTTTCTTCGAACGAGCTTCGCTCGTTGAATTTGTCGTTCATGCTCGTAGTATAAGTCTTAGATTGTGTCCTTGTACCCTTCCGAGGTTGATCACTCACCGATGAGCCTCATTTCAGTCGAGCTTGTGCGTCGAATTTATTCGACGGGTTTGGGTTGTGGTTTTGACAAGGCCGGTTTGCCTTGGTGAATTCTGTGTTTTAAGACTAGTAGGAACTAGTCTGGGTTAGTCGTGTCAATCTCGAGTTATAGGTCGTTGTTTTGGGCAGTTGGTGTTAGTGGATTAATCCACCGCCGCAGTGCCTTGTCTTTGGATTGGGTAACTCATGGGATTTTACCCGAGTTTGCTGTTTTGCTTGTGGTTTCTGACTACCAGGGTGTACGAACCCCGCAGGTGCCGGTTTCTTTCCCGGTGTTGGTTTCTGACTGGCCCTTTGGGCCAAGTCATGTTGTCCTTAAATAAGAACTAATTAATATGAACTTTGATCATTGTGGTGGCCATCTCAGGGAACATGTACAGCAGGCTTAGCCTGTGTTCCTGTGGACCGTGGTTGGGTGGCAGTGGATAAAGGGACCGCCCCCATTTGATCTGGAGGTAGAGGATAAAGGACCGCCCCCGTTATATTTGAGCTGATCAGTCTCATAAATAATGAAATAAATAATCTACTAAGATATAATTGAACCTGTCTATTTTGACGGGTTGCACTTGGTATAGTGCGTTGGGCTCCTAGCTTAGGGGATTCTTTCTGTTGAGATTTTGACTTGGTAGCTTTCTGTTTTCTTTGCCTTTTCCCACCATGCTTGGTGTAGTCATCTTACGTGGGTTTTCACGTAAGTATTTTCTTTTACTCACTCAGCTTTACTTTTACTGTTCTGTCTTTTGTTTGGCCGGTCTTGGGTTGGTACCCCTGTTGACCGTGCTTTGCCTTGCTTTGTTTTTCTGCCCCCACTTGTACCTACTTGCAGAGGTGTTCTGTCTTTGGAATGCCTCAGGTTCAGGGCAGTAGTTGGTAGAGGAGTTAGAGCAGGTGCTTTCGGTGTTGCAGCAGTAGTTGCGGCTGTTTCTCCTCACCGCTGTGAGGTAGTTTTATTGCTTTACTTGTTTAGTTCAGACATACACTTGTGTTTTGTGGGTTCGTGTCAGGCTGTTGACGCCCACGGTAGTTGTTGTTTTTAGACACTTTGCTAGATGCTATTAGTTTTTCTACTATGTTTGAGTAGTTTCTTGCTCTCTGGGACGTTTTATGCTAGGATGCATGTTAGATATTTTGAAGTATAAAATCCTATTATTAGTACTTCATAACATCTCTTTTAAAACAAACCTCATCTTACTTTAAATGTTATAAAAGTTCTTTTGTACTTATACTAAAATATAGAGGTCTGCATATCATGTTTATTATATGATTACCATGTTCTTATAGGACACAAAATGAATTAAACTAAGTACTTTCCGCTGCATAGTTTTCTATTTACACTGTTATACGTGGATTAGTTAATCCACTGAACCGAGGGATACGGTTAACAAACCTAACAAAAATCATGTTTTAAACTATAATTCATGAATTTTCATGATAAATAGTAGGAGTAGAATTTGCCTGAGCGCCTGCAGTTGTCTCCTGCACGGCGTGGCATCACGATGCATGTTTTCTCTTACTCTGAGATATATTTAATATATTGAGAAAATGCGGGTTGTGACAGAGTATGCACTATTTTCATGCTTATCATATACTATAGTATGCACTATTATCTCGCTTATCATATACTATAAACGCCTTTGTTGATTTCTTGCTAAGAGGATTTGTTATTATCAAAAGGGGGAGATTGTTTGACATGTGTGTCACATCCCTTTATTTGAGAATAACAAATCCCATATTGTATTTGATCTTGCTTGTCGTGTGTTTATAAGGTGCAGGAACTATCGGTGCAATACACCACAAGTAGAAAGCAGCTTGGAACCAAAATCTTTGAACTGCAGCAATATCGCCAGCGCTAGTGTTACCGCTGGCGTTAGCGCTACCGCCGGCGCTAGATCCAGATCGTGCCACAACGCCCCGCCTCCATGATCTTTACACGACCGCTACCGCAGGCACAAGGAACTACCGCATGCGTTATCTCCAAGTTCTATAAAATATGACTTTCTCTCTCATTTTGTACACACATCCCAGAGAGAATATTAGTGACAAATTTCAAGAGTTGATACTCTGCCGAAAGTTGATCTCCAACTCACAGCTAAAGAAGATTTTTGAAGGTGGACGCCATCACGCTGCATCTGAAGAACGATCGCTTCAACCACGCTTATGCTACAATGATCCTTCATCATCAACTTCAGAAAATCTCATAGATGGATTTTTTATTTGTGTTATTTCATTTCATTATCCTTGTGAATTTGTGTAGTTAATTCAACTTGTGTTGGCGGCTAGGTCCTTGCGCGGCTTAGGGGTAATTCGTCGCATGTGTTGACGACTAGACCTAGGTGATTAGATCTAGGGGGTGCTCGAGGCCATATCTGGGGAAAGGTTGGCTAGAGCGGCTTGAGGCCATATCCGGGGAGGGTAGGTTAAAGCCACCAGTTCGTGGGGATATGAGTCGATATAGAAAAGGAAAAATTATTTGCATTGATACGCCTGTGATTTCTATCGATAGTGAAACAAAAATTGTGTAAATACTCTTTAATATAATACAATCAAGTCTCTATTTGTGTCTACTTGATTTCTTTCATTTGGCATAAAATGCTAATATTGCAAATTACAATATTCTCCACTTTTGGCTAAATTGTTATTTCGCTCTCTTTTATTTTAAAACAATTTAGCAAATTTCTTAAACATATAAAAAGAATTTTTATTCCCTTATTCATCCCCCCCCCCCCTCTAAGGGCGCTTATCGATCCAAAAATAGGTACCTTAGGCTTAACCCTTTTTGGGGAGGTTACCTCCTTGTCGCTGCAAAGGTTTATGGCATTGGCATTTTCTCTAGGGTTCAGCTCCGTGTTCCCTGGTAGAGCTCCATATGGCCGCTCGGAGACCATCTTCGCAAGCTGTCCAACCAGTTTTAACAAGTTTTTAATCGATCCGGTAATATTCCTTATATTTGAATCGGTGGATGCGGCACATTTAGCAAAAACATCTTTGAGCGGAGAAAGTTTTGGAGGAGGAGGCTGGAATCTGTAAGGAAATCCTTGTGGAAATCCTTGCGGATTCACCTTTGGGGGGCTCTGAGCGTTGTTTGGATTGCTCCAGGAGAAGTTTGGGTGGTTCTTCCAACCTAAATTATAATTATTACTATAAGGGTTGTTGTTAGCGTTGAAGGGGGGGGGGGGGGGGGGGGGGGGGGGGGCGAACTGGGTTGCCTAGGTAATCTACAAATTCTTTGACAAAATTATTATTTGGAGCCCAAGCGGGAGTGGAAGAGGAAAAAGTCATCTTCGTCACTTGCTTACTTAACCTCTCTACGTGCGAGGATAAGTGAGCAGTGGCATCCACTTCATAAATCCCTGCCGGTTTGGTAGGGCGGCATCTAGGCACATTCCATTAATAGGCGTTCATGGCCATTTCTTCGAACAGAGCTTGAGCAGCCTCCGGGGTTTTTTTGTTTAACATTCCCTCGGCGGCTGCATTGATTATCTGTCGCGTTGAGAATTCAAGCCATTATAGAACGTCTGGACCTATAGCCAAGATGGCAGCGCATGATGAGAACATCTTCACAAGAACTCTTTACAACGCTCTCAAGTCTCGTAGAGAGACTCAAAATCGAATTGAATGAAAGAGGCGATATCTGTGCGTAATTTTGCAGTTTTAGACGGAGGAAAATATTTTGTTAAGAATTCTTCCATCAATCAGGCCCACATAGTTATGGATCCTCTAGGAAGAGAACTTAACCACGCCTTTGCCTTTGTCCGTAGAGAAAATGGAAATAAGCGTAAATGAATAGCGTCATCAATAAAGCCATTAATTTTAAAAGAGTCGCAAATTTCCAAAAAGTTTGAAAGGTCTAAATTTGGATCCTCATCCAGCAAACTGTCAAATTGGACTGACTGTTGTACCATTTGAATGATGCTAGATTTTATTTCAAAATTATTATTGGCCACTGTTGGGCGAGTAATACTTGATCCCGGATCTTCCAAATTCGGTCGGGCATAATATGCCATGGTCCGTGGCGGGGCCGCATTTGGATTTGGATCGGTCGTAGCTTCAACATCAGTATCTCCAATAGACTTCAGGAATTTTGAGTAAGTTTTGATCACAAGATCGGAGGCACTCACGAAGGGTGCGCTCAATTTCGGGATCAAAAGGAGTGTTCGAATCGTCCGAAGAGCTTCTTCGGGTCATAAACTAATATTAAAAAGATTTTTGGTTTTGGCTTTCTTTATTTTTTATTTTGTTGTTGTAAAATATATAAGTAATAAAATTAATAGTGATTTCTTTTGAGAAATAACATCACAGTGTCCCCGACAACGGCGCCAAAAACTTGATGATTAATTTTAGATTTTAATTATTAGTTTTTAAAGTTTTTGCTTAATTTATCCAAACTAATCTTCGATAAAGGCAAGTATATCTTAACGCGTATGGTACATAATATTTTGTTTTTAAAAAAATATCAGGGCCGTATTTTTCCACGTATCGTGTTGATTATTCTTACTTATAAGGAGCGAACTATTATTTTATCAAAAAAAAATTAATTTGGTTTTTAATATTTAGATAGTGATAATATACATATAACTAGAGTTTTAAACGTTGATGAAGATAACGCCCGATGTCGAATTACCTTGAGAGAAAATATCCTTTTTTAGAAGTAAAAGATCTGATTTTTCAAAACATTAGAACATCTTGGCCGTGGAGGTTCCATAAGTATGAATGCACCTCTCTCGAGGGAACGCCCACCGAAGATTAAGAATATTCGATTGAACTCTCATTCTTTAATCGAATCTCCTTAATACTCGCTTTATGTTGTAAACCCTACTATTGGATATTTCTTCCAATTCAGGAGTCTTACCTCATCCTCTCCGGAGAGTAGAGCGCATTTCTCTTTACCTGTGAGCGATCAATCCATACGCACGAGCCTCTTGGCTAACTAGTGTACGGAAACGGAAATGAGAACCATATATCGATTATATGGTTCCACTCAACATTTTTCTCGTGTAAACCTTACGCTCTTTAATTGATTTTAGAAAGAGATATTGTATTATTAGAAGACCATTTATTTGTCTTAATGCTCTTCGACATCGTGCGCTGAAGGAAATTAGCCACTCATCGGAATGGGGATGGCATTTGTGATTATAAAATATATGATAATATTTTAAGCGAAATAAAAGTGCATTTAGCAAAAATTATAATAAAGAAAAAGTAAAAACACACTAAATTAAAAACTCACACACTCACGCACTAAATTAAAAACTCACACACTCTACAGTAATTTAAATGACAAGTAATAAATCACACTCACGCACTCTACTTTAAATTAAAACTAAGTTATAAAAAAAATGTAAAAAACTATTCTCGTACACACACACACACACACTCTATTTTGAAATGAAAAATTGAAATAAAAGAAGGCGAAAAAGTTATTCTCATACACACACACACACACACACTCTACTTTGAATTAAAAGCTAAGTTACAAAGAAGCAAAATACTATCTCTTACACACGCACTATACAATAAGATGAATACAAAGAAAAGAAAAATTAAAAGAAAGCAAAAATAAAAACTAAAATAAAGCAAAAATATAAACAACACGTGCACATCAACTAAATTAAAAGAAAAGAAAAATTAGACTCATACACTCACACACTATTGACATAAGGAAAAGAAGATCGAAATGAGAAAACAAACTATGTTATTCCCAAAATAAAAATTACAGGTAGACTAGGAAAGCGAAAATTACAAAAGAAATAAAACTTAAATGCATAAAATAACTCACATACACTCAAAACTACTCAAGAAAACTATAAAACACTCTCAAAACTTCGATTCTAAGCTTCAGCCGAGTCCCTCTATAGAGTTCGCTTCAGCTGCCTTCTGGAAGAGTTTGCCGGAGAAAATGGCTGCACACGGGCGTCACTTAAAGTGTAACGGGCATGACTTGAAGTGTCACGGACATTACTTTGGGCGGAAAACGTTAGCAGCATGTGGGTCTTGACTTTGGGGCATGTCCTGCTGGCAGATTAGGGGAACATGGGTGTGACCAATTTTGATATGGGCGTGACTTCTTTGTTCCATCAAGACGTTGATGCGAAAATAGTTGAGAAGGCTGGAATTTGGTACTTTAAGTTGACACGCCCTTGGTCACGGGCGTGACCAGGGGCGTGATTTGATCAATCCGTCGAGATTTCACCTAAAAATGCTGAGAGATGGAAATTGATATTTTAAGATTACACGCCCTTGGTCACGGGCATGACCTAACAAAAATACCAAAATGCTGAAAAGGTAGAAATAAATGTAAGTTAGTAAGGAAATAGTAAAAACAAGCAATTTATTCATGAATTTACATAAAATATTTACAATATTACTTAAAATTATACTAAAGACTATACTAAAAATACATATATTTTACTATTTATCACTTCATCATCGTGACGATAGACCTCATCGACTACGATCATACTCTGCGGGTCTTCATCTACTTCTTCAGAGATCCACATAGATTTAGTTTTTCATATTGTTGTTGTCTCTTTATTATTGTAATCGCGTAGAAATTCGCCTCGTGTTGGCGACTAGGTCTGGGTAGGACTTAGGGCAGAAATTTGCCTCGTGTTGGCTACTAGGTCTAGGGTGTAGATCTAGGGGGTCCTCAAGGCCATATTTGGGGAAGGATTGGCTAGAGAGGCTTGAGGCCATATTCGGGAAGGATATGCTAAATCCACCGGTTCGTGGGGATACGAGTCGGGATAGAAAACAAAAAAAGTATTTTTACTATTCGCCTTCAATTTCTTACCTTATAAGAAGTCAAGTTTTTTAATCCTATATTTCATATTAATAAAATCATGTCTCTATTTATTTCACTTAATTTGTTTGACATCTCTCTATTTTAATCGCTTCGCTTTTCAAGTATTTCAACATATAACATAGATTTTGAAAACCTTATTCGCCCCCCCCCCCCCCCCCCCCCCCCCCCCCCCCCCCTCTAAGGGCTCCTACAGATCCAACACCTAGGTCAACCAAGGCAATGTGGCTAACTCACATTGAGGGTATTGGGTACATGAACACATTGTACGGTGAATTTGAGCTTGGTGAAGTCGATTTGGGTCCATTTGACCTAATTGGGCCAAATTGGGCTAAGTTGGCCCAATGGTAATTTTGGCCCAAACTATTGACTTGAATTGACCCAATGAGTTATTTATGACCCATTGTCCTCTCTAAAGGGATTTAGAAGACTTAGGTGAGGTCACTTTGACAATATAGGGGTTAATTGACACTTAATAGGGTGGTTTGACCAAATTACTATTTAGTTGACTTTGGTCAATTTGACCCATGGGGTTGACCCCAATGGGACCTTAGTGACCTAATGGACTCCCTAAGTGGTCAAGGATGTCATAGTGTGGTCAACTTCTCATTTTGGGACCCTTTTAGCTAACCCTGGGTTAGATTGCCAGAAATGGCTATTATACCCCAAGGTGGGTTTTGGTCAATTTGACCACTTGAGTTGGCCCTGAGGGGCCTAAGTGACCCAAGGGATTCCCTAAAGGTTTTAGGAGGCCTTGGTTAGGTCAACTTATCACTCAAAGGTCTACTAGGCAAACCCTAGGTGGGTGGCCAAAAGTGGTTATTTGCAAACCAAGGGGTTACTTACCCAATCACTTAGGTTCCTATAGTTGATTTTGGATAACCCAGCTCATTTTCATGACACTTGTCATGGCAAAATGATCTTAGGGGTCTAGTAGTTTCTGGGATGTTACATCTCATGCCACGTGAGCTCTTCCAGTCTCTTCATCCATTGTTCTATCTACATGTCTAACCTTGTGCCTATATAAATTGGGGTCTTAGTCCTATGAAAGTTCTCATTAGTTCCACTCGGGTGGTTGTTTATCAATGTTAATGAGCCAGAGAGGCTTGGAAGGTCCCCAATAAAGCATTGAGAGTCCTCCTTAAGTCAGAATCGGTGAATTGAATGGCTTTAGAATTTAGGGGAATGAGGGGATGGGCTCCCAAAATTGGTTTAACATTTGGTATCTCTGGGATCTAAAGGAGGATGAAGTAAAATATTAATATTTTTTCCTGTGTAGAAAAAATATTGTGGTGTGTGTATGTGTACTTTTATATGCATTATTGTGTATCCCTTCTGGGCTCACCAGCTTCTATTTCATGGTTCATCCCAAACCATTTAATGAAGCAAGAATTTTTTTGTGACATCCAACATACTTGGATCGTTTTGCGTTGATGTCATTTGTAACTCCCCTTCCCAAATCAGATTGGGTTTGGGGGTTATGACTAGGTCAACTGCCATATGGTAGTGGAGTCAGCTCATGGGTCACTCTTTTACTTCATGATGTTTGCCTTGTCGGGCTAATCATCATCACATCACGATATATGTATAATTTTAAGCAGAAGTAAACTAATAGCCAAGATAATAAGAAAGAAATAAAATGCATGAAATAATAAAACAAAAGTGACTATAAATATATGGGGTCATACATGCGACCCAAAAAATGGATATAAATAAGTCTGTGTGGGAAATAAAAATAAATACAACTATGACATATCTATCAAGCTCACAAATCTAATCTCTAGAAGTTGTGTCATCACATCTATAACATCAATGGTAGGTGGCTCATGAATGGGTATCACCTCAGGCTCTGACGTCATCTCAATCAATTACAGATCCCGAATGGTATCAACAGAATAATTAGTCAAAAGAGACTAAGTGGCTCCTTCCTTACACCCAAAGCATCAAAAATGCTTAAATAGAGGTAAGACCCTGGTTGCACAAGCGTTAGGATAGTTGAAGCACAATATGTACGCAGTAGTAGTATAAAACTAAGGAAAGTAAGGAGCAATGATCAATTATATAAATACGAGTTATGATTTATATGCTTGATAGTAACAAGTTATGCAATGGTAAGTAAAAAGTTACTAAACTACATCAAGTAATAGATTAAGCAAGTATTCAGTTCATAATCAGCTCAACACTATATATTCTAGAGATTTATTACAAATAGCTCAATGTTGACATAGTAGACTTCTGTTAAGTGGGTAACTACTCTCACAAGACTCACCACCGTGGCAAGACAGTGAAAGTGGAGCAGTCTTCCCCATTTTTAAGGTTGTTTCACACTACAAACCTAGGCATCTGTTGGAATAAAAATTGTACCTTTAAAACTCACACTACAAAAGGATGAGGGGAAACTATGAAGTGTTAGTTACTCGGGCTAAAGGATGTTAAAAGAGAGGTTGATGATGAAATCACCAAAACACATTTATTTTATAATTGTTTATATCAAATTTTATTTAAAATGATGATTTTCACGGTAATTTTTGTTTGTGTAGTTGCAGGTTATCAATTAAAATTTTTTTGAAGATAACAATGCGGAAACAACAACAAAATGCAGCAAATAAGTCTAAGGATTAATGTCGGATGACCGATCCATACGTCGTCATCAACACGTTCGTTACACCAGTTAATCAAATGCCGATTGATTAATAAATTACATCGGCCCGCCGCATTAAATTATCCAAACGCCACATGGGCGCTGAATATTAGTGCTGAAATTATTCAGCACCATGATGCGCTGATTTAATCAGCGCCATTATAGGCGCTGATTAAATCAGCGCTGGCAGCCAATGTCAAACGCCAGCCTTTAAGGCTGGTGTAAAGGCTGGCGTGAAATTCAAAAAACGCCAGCCTTAAAAGCTGGCATTACTTTTCATTTGTCTAAAAAATAAATATATTTTTTATTTATTTATTACTTTCCCACTATGGAAGTTCTTGGAGGGATTTCTCTATAAATTCATCTTATTTTGAGTGGGATGGGATCCGAATAATGGAGCTGAAAGTAGGAGATTACTAGCATTTTATTTGTGAGTTTTTGAGAGTTATTGTATGAGAAGGAGATTTGGAGGAAGCTCATGTATGCGCTTCGCACAAATTTGTAAGTTTTCGTTTATGAATCAATAAAATTATTTCTTTGCTTCTATTTTCTTCTATGATGATCTCTCTTATAATTTTTGTAAAACAAATCATGCGCGAGTAATCCTATTTTGTCTCGGGTGCAATGTAAATAATCATGTTATTATATAATTATTATAACGATTCATCGCTTCATTCGAAAATATTTATGCCAAAAGATTTTATTAAATAACTTTGATATTTTGTGTAGCTTAAAACACATGTTACATTCCTACGAAAGTTCGATATAATATGGAGTGAGTGCACACAAAATATTCTTAGCGATTTAAGCAAATATTTATTTGAACTCATTCTTGAATTTCAGTCATGTTTTATCACTAAAAATTTTGTATTACTTTGCTCGCATATATCACATGCTTAAGAGATTTTGATGTAATATGTGGAAAGCAATATACAAATATTTTGATGATTTATATAAAAAGAAATTTCTATGTATAACTTCTATATATTTTGTATGCAGTGATGAATCCTTATTCAATAATTATTTATTAAACATTTTTAATAAAATTGCACCCGAGACATATTTCTCATAAATTATTTTTCTGAAATTAAGATCTCATTTTTGTTAGACAAATCAATCCAACCTTTTATTTATAATTCACCTGGATTAAAGTAGAAAATTGAACTTCTTTGTGGATCGACCCGTACTTGCATTGTTATTACACTTGTACACCGTGCACTTGCGGGTTTTTTTATTACTTGAATTTTTATTGCACTATATCAACTCTAGTCATAACTGCTTATCATATTTTGTTATTATTTTAGTGCTTTGAAATTTCCCACCAAGTTTTTGGCTCCGTTTCCCTGGAGGTTTTAATTTCTCCTTAGTTCTTCGAATTATTAGATTAGAAAATAATTATTATAAAAAGTTAATTAATTTACAATTTTAAAATTTCCTAACTAGTTGGTGTCTAGGAAAATTGTTAGGGGTGAGCTAGTATCCCCGAAAGGAAGGTGGTGTTTAACGGTACGTAGTGCGACCACTAACCTTACGTTTACCTGGCCGACAAATTTGTGAAATTTAAAATTTGTAAATTTCATCTTTATATTAAGTTTGTTTGTTGGTGTCTAGGAAAGTGGTTAGGGGTGAGCCAGTATCCCCCGGAAGAGAGGTGGTGTTTAACGGTACATAGTGCGACCACTAATCTTGCGCTTACCTGGCTAACGAATAGACGAGATATAAAATTTGAAAATTAACACAAAATAATAATAATAATATAAGCATTTATTGAAAAATATATCTGAAAGGTTTTTTTTAAAAAAAAAATCATTTTAGTTTTAATCACTTATCTTCATTCTTATAGTGTTGCACATTTGGACTAGAGATTCAACAAAACGCTTAGTACGATCTGAATTTATAAATTTAATTATGGCTGAAGTAAACACTAATGTTGCATTACGTGATAAGTGTTACCCAATGAGAACATCATTACCTTCATATATTAGATTACCTATATCTACTGCAAGCAATTTTGAAATCAAACCTCACTATTTGAATATGCTTCCAAAATACCTAGGAGCCGATAGTGAAGATGCTTATATCTTTATAAGTGAATTTGAAGAGGTGCGCTCTATGATGAAATTACAAAACTTAACTGAAGATGCACTTAAGCTTCGTTTCCTTCCATTCGCTTTAAAAGATTATGCTAAGAAATGGTAAAAATTAGGAATGAAATAAATCAATTTTCCCAAATTCCTGGAGAAACATTTTGGAAGTACTTAGATAGATTTAAAAATTTATTAACTTTATGCCCTCATCATGCTATAGAAAAATGGAGACTATGCCAAATTGTGTATGAAGGTTTGAACTTTAACACAAAAACTATGCTCGAATCTATGTGTCAAGGAAATTTTATGGATAAAAGTGAAGACGAGGCTTGGGAATTTTTTGAAAACTTAGCGGAAAAAACTGGGCAATGGGAAGAGAGTACTTATGATAGGTCTAATAAATTGATTAATGAAAAATCATTGGCCTATAAAAATGGTATGCATGTTATTGATCCAACTACTGCATGTGAGGCTAAAATCGACGCACTTGTCTGTAGATTAGATGAATTAGATATTAAGAATAAACAAGTTAATCACATCTCTGTATGTCCTAATTGTCAAGACCCGTCACACATAGGAGAAGAGTGCCCGTATTTAGAAAATAGTTTAAATTATGAACAAATGAATGCTACTTTTCAAAATCCTAAGAATGATCCATATTCTCAATATTATAATCCAGGTTGGAGAAATCACCCAAATTTCTCATGGAGACAAAATGATAATTCAAACTTTCATTCACAAAATAATAACAATAACAATAATAATAATAATTCTAACTCTAAATCATTTAATCAAAATTTTAAAGAATCGCAATTTCAAAATTTTAATAATTTAAACTCTAATCAACAATTTCAACCTCCTGGATTTAATAATAAACTTTCTGATTTAGAGAAAAATGTAGAAGTTTTAGTGGAAACAACATCGCAAACCTCTGATGCCCTAACTAAGTTCATGCACACATGTAGTCAAATAATGAGTACTAATTCACAAGCCATAGCTAGATTATAACTCCAAGTTGGGCAAATTGCGTCTCAAATTAGCGAGAGAGTGAGAGAGAGGAACTTTTCCTAGCCAACCCATCACTAATCCAAGAGATCCTAAGGCTATAAATCATATAAAGGAAAGTCAAGTTAATGCTATAACTGTTTTAAGATCGGGTAAAAAGTGGATAATAACATAGATCAATGCAATGAGAAGCCTGAAACCACAACTGAAATAAATACAAATGATGAAATGCCTCGTGAAGAACCAATTGAAATATCATCAAATAAAAATAAAATTCAAGAAATAAAGGCTCCTTATCCACAAAGATTAAGAAGTACTAAAAATTCTGCGCAGATGGAGAAAATGTTAGAGGTTTTTAAGCAAGTAAAAATTAATATTCCTCTTCTAGATGCAATTCAACAAGTGCCAAATTATGCAAAGTTTCTTAAAGATTTATGTACCAAGAAGAAACAAACTCATGTGCCTAAGAAAGTCTTTTTAGCCTCTAATATATCAAATGTCTTAACAAGCATAATTCTCGTTAAATACAAAGACCCTGGATGTCCTACTATTTCATGTAGTATAGGGAATAAATTTATTAATAGAGCGTTATTAGACTTGGGAGCTGGTGTTAATTTGCTTCCTTATTCTGTGTATGAACAACTTGACTTAGGAGAATTAAAACCTACCAAAGTCACCTGTCAATTAGCAGATCGTTCTATTAAAATACCAAAGGGCGAAGTTGAAGATGTGCTGATTAAAGTTGGAGAATTTATCTTTCCAGTGGATTTTATAGTATTAGAAATGCAACCAGTTGCTAACACTCGTTGTTAAATACCTGTCATTCTCGGACGACCATTTTTAGCCACATCTAATGCATTGATTAATTACCGTAATGGATTAATGAAGTTATCTTTTGGAAACATGACAATTGACTTGAATATTTTTAATTTAAATGGGCAATCATGTGATCAAACATTAGATGTAAATATGATTCAAGAATTAGAAGATGAAGATTTAGGAGAATTAGACGAGGAAATATTTGATAAAAGTTTTGAAGAAATTTTTGAAGATGAGATTGCACTATTAGATGAACTTAATATGCATGATTTAATGTATGCTCATAGAGAACCACTTCCGGAACCCTTGAGTGAAGAGCTTAGAGCCCCTAGCCTCCCTTCCATGATCGAAGCACCTTAATTAGAACTTAAACCATTGCCCGATCATTTGATATATGCATATTTAGGTGAAAATGAGACACTTCCTATTATAATAGCAAAAGATTTAAATAAAGAACAAACTAATAAATTAATTAAAATTCTAAAAACTAATAAGGAAGCCATTGGATGGACTATGGGAGACATAAAGGGAATTAGTCCAACCATAGTAAAACATAGAATACATATGATTGAAAACGCAAAACCTAAACGTGACCCACAAAGAAGACTAAATCCAACAATGAAAGAAGTTGTAAGACAAGAAATTATTAAATTGTTGGATAACGGAATAATATATCCTATTTCAGATAGTCCTTGGGTTAGCCCGATTCATGTTGTACCCAAAAAATCCGGAATCACTGTAATAAAAAATAATAACAATGAACAAATCACAACTCGCACACAAACTGGATGGCGAGGCTGCATAGATTACAGGAAACTTAAAGAAGCCACTAGGAAAGATCATTTCCCATTACCCTTTATTGACCAAATGTTAGACAGATTAGCAGGACATAAATTTTATTATTTTCTTGATGGTTACTCTGGATATAACCAAATCCCCATCTCACCGAAAGATCAAGAAAGAACAACATTCACTTGTCCTTTCGGAACATTTGCTTATCGTCGCATGCCCTTTGGATTGTACAACGCACCTGCTACCTTTCAAAGGTGCATGATGAGTATATTTTCTGATATGGTTGAAAGATTTTTGGAAATATTTATGGATGATTTTTCTATTTATGGAGACTCATTCTCTGACTGTTTAAAACATTTAGAGTTAGTATTAATAAGATGCAAAGAGAAAAATCTTGCGCTTAACTGGGAAAAATGTCATTTTATGGTAAAATGAGGGATCGTTTTAGGACATATAATCTCCAACCAAGGATTAGAGGTTGATAAAGCAAAAGTTGAGGTTATATCAGGGCTTCCTCCTCCTAAATCTGTTAAAGAAATAAGAGCATTTTAGGTCACGCGGGATTCTATCGACGCTTTATAAAAGATTTTAGCAAGATAGCTAGACCTTTGACTAAACTCTTAGGTAAAGATGAGCACTTTAATTTTGATAACGATTGTTATAAAGCATTCACAGTTTTAAAAGAACAATTGACTTCTGCTCCTATAATTCAAGCACCTGATTGGAATAAACCGTTTGAAATTATTTGTGATGCTTCTGACTATGCCATAGGTGCCATTCTAGGACAACATGTAAATGAAAAACCACATGTTATCTATTATGCCAGTAGGACTCTTAATGATGCACAACTAAATTATACTACTACTGAAACAGAATTTCTAGCTGTGGTATTCGCACTTGAAAAATTTAGGTCATATCTAATAGGATCTGATATTATAATATATACTGATCATGCTGCAATTAAATATCTTTTAACAAAAAAGATGCTAAATCTAGGTTGATCCGTTGGATATTACTACTACAAGAATTTGATTTAGAAATTTGAGATAAAAAAGGGTGTGAAAATGTAGTAGCTGACCATATTTCTAGATTAAAAAATGACGAGTCTAATATAATACCGATTAATGAGAATTTTCTGGATGAGCAAGTTTATATTGTTTCTCCAACTCCTTGGTTTGCGGATATTGTAAATTACCTAGTCACCAAAGAAACTCCATCATTTTGGACGAAACAAGATAAAGATAAATTTTTCTCACAAGTAAAATATTTTTATTGGGAGGAACCTTATTTATTTAAATATTGTCCCGATCAAATCATTAGAAGGTGTGTCCCCGATGATGAGTTTAGAAGCATATTATCCTTTTGTCATGATCAAGCTTGTGGGGGGGCATTTTAGTGCAAAGAAAACATCATCAAAAGTATTACAATGTGGATTTTATTGGCCCACCTTATCTAAAGATGCATTTGAATATTGCAAAATGTGCAGTAAATGCCAACAAATGGGACGAATAACAAAACGAAATGAAATGCCTCAACAATCGATCTTAGTAGTAGAAATCTTTGATGTATGGGGAGTTGATTTTATGGGACCGTTCCCAAATTCATTTGGAAATAATTATATTCTACTAGCAGTGGATTATGTGTCTAAGTGGGTTGAGGCAATACCATCTAAAACTAATGATAGCAAAATTGTGATTAAATTTATTAAGGAAAATATTTTATCTAGATTTGGAACTCCAAGAGCTATTATTAGTGATAATGGAACACATTTTTGTAACCATTCATTTGAGGCTTTAATGAAAAAGTATGGAATTAAACATAAGTTGTCAACACCGTATCACCCACAAACTTGTGGACAAGTGGGGGGTATCAAATAGACAAATCAAGCAAATCCTAGAGAAAACAATAAGTGCAAATCGAAAGGATTGGATGTTAAAATTGGTTGATGCTTTATGGGCTTATAGGACAGCATTCAAAACGAATTTAGGTATGTCACCCTATCGGATTGTGTATGGAAAAGCTTGCCACTTGCCTGTTGAATTAGAACATCGCGCAATGTTGGCAATTAAAAAATTAAATTTTGATGAAAATAAGATCGGAGCGCACAGGAAGTTTCAATTGTCAGAATTATATGAATTAAGGAAGGATGCTTTTGAAAATTCTAGAATATATAAGGAGAGGACCAAACAATTCCATGATAAATTTATCTCTAGGAAAACATTTAACATTGGAGATAAAGTATTACTCTATAATTCTAGATTACATTTATTTCCTGGGAATTTAAAAACTAGATGGACTGGACCTTATCTAGTAAAAACTATATTTGCGAATGGTGCTATTGAAATTGAGGATTTGAATAAGGAAAAAAGCTTTAATGTAAATGGGCATAGATTAAAACATTTTCTAGAATTTGAGCATATTGAGACATTTGAGATCATGAATCTTCATGAGCCCTCGTATCTCCATTAGTTTTTATCTTCATGATTAGTATGTAAAGAATTTATTATAGTTTTTATTTTGTTGTTATTTGAAAAAAAATCCAAAAAAAAGAACTGCATGTTTATGGCTTTATTACTATTTTGCTCGAGGACGAGCATTAAATAAGTGTGGAGGGGTAGATTCACTTCATACCTTTCTATAAAAAAAAAGTGTTGTTTGCTGTTTGTTTGTTTTTCCTCTATGATTAAAAAAACAAAGAGTTTTGAATTCTAATATTCATGGGCAATGATTCCTATCCTTGCAACTAGATTTATTAACACTGAAGTAAATATAAAGTCAATAATAATCATCAGTAATCAGGTATTAGTAGAGTATGTATCTTATTTATGCATACTTAATTCTTAGTTGAGAAGAGCCCACATTAGAAGATTTTGAATGAAGTAATCAATTGAATAATATGATTTCTTTTACTTCTAGCAGGCCCTTATTTGAATTCTTTTTATGAGTTGTGTAATCCCGGTTATTGTTTAAGATGAAGATAATAAATCTTGTTGATTAATTCACTTAAGATTGATTAAGAGGACTATTATATTTTATTCATAAAGATAACAACTTGTCACTTGACTCCACGACTACATTAGTAGCTATCCCAGTTAAATAATTTCTTTAGCTTTTTGTTCCCTTATAATTTTTTTTATATGTGGTTTTCAATATAATATGAGATCAAATAAATTCAAAATTGACAAAGTCCTAGCACTACCATGGTCCCTGATAAGCCCTAATAGGCATTGTGGGCTATGGCACCTAGGTAATTATGGATCTCCCCTAGCACTACTCTAGTTCCTGATAAGCCCTAATAGGCATTGTGGGCTATGGCACCTAGGAATTATTTTTGAAAACTTAAATTAATGTTATAAGAACTCTTTGGTTTACTCCTTCACTAGCTCTACCTCAGTGTCTGATAAGACCTAATGGGCATTGTATGTTGAGGCACCTAAGGAGCTATCTTATACTATTATTGGGGAACATTTTGCTTTTAGTTTTTTCTGGAATCATAGCTTATGTTAATGTCTTCATGAAGCTCACGTGATAAAGTGATCGTCTCTATGACTTTAATATACTTATTCTACGATTTTAATATTAAGAGAATTTTTTAACATGTCTTTACAATTTTGTCTTTTGCACTAACTTAGATTATTTTTCTCATAAATCGTCTTTATTTATAACCTCTAGATTATGAGATTGAATAAAAACAATTGAGCTAAAAGTGAATCACTAATGTTATAAAAACCGCTCTCTCACATAGAATTGTGGACGTACTATCTAAGATATATATTTAATTAATATTTGTTTAAAGGGTGAGAAAATTTGACTGTGTATTTATCAAAGTGTGTTTTGATCTAAAGCCTTAACAAATGAAATTATTAGTCCATGTTTGTTTATGAATTTCAATGTTCTCTAATAAAATATTTATATATTCGTGTACTTGAAAACTGAGGTTTGAATTTTGTGGGTGTAATTCACTGAAAACCCTCACGATACACAACTCGTCCACTAGGGTAACCTAGGGGTTTAAAGGCTTATTGCACGTGCTAAGTGCAATCGTTTATTCTACGAAAAGAATACTTATCTAGTTATTTTTGCTCGGGACGAGCAAAACCTTAAGTGTGGAGGGGTGATGAAATCACCAAAACATATTTATTTTATAATTGTTTATGTCAAATTTTATTTAAAATGATGCTTTTCACAGTAATTTTTGTTTGTGTAGTTGCAGGTTATCAATTAAAATTTTTTTGAAGATAACAATGCGGAAACAACAACAAAATGCAGCAAATAAGTCTAAGGATTAATGTCGGAAGACCGATCCATACGTCGTCATCAACACGTTCGTTAAACCAGTTAATCAAATGCCGATTCATTAATAAATTACATCGGCCCGCCGCATTAAATTATCCAAATGCCACATGGGCGCTGAATATTGGAAATATTGGTGCTGAAATTATTCAGCACCATAATGCGCTGATTTAATCAGCGCCATTATAGGCGCTGATTAAATCAGCGCTGGCAGCCAATGTAAAACGCCAACCTTTAAGGCTGGCGTGAAATTCAAAAAACGCCAGCCTTAAAAGTTAGCGTTACTTTTCATTTGTCTAAAAATTAAATATATTATTTATTTATTTATTTATTACTTTCCCACTATGGAAGTTCTTGGAGGGATTTCTCTATAAATTCATCTTATTTTGAGTGGGATGGGATCAGAATAATGGAGCTAAAAGTAGGAGATTACTAGCATTTTATTTGTTAGTTTTTGAGAGTTATTGTATGAGAAGGAGATTTGGAGGAAGCTCATGTATGCGCTTCGCGCAAATTTGTAAGTTTTCGTTTATGAATTAATAAAATTATTTCTTTGCTTCTATTTTCTTTTATGATGATATCTCTTATAATTTTTGTAAAACAAATCATGCGCGAGTAATCCTCTTTTATCTCGGGTGCAATGTAAATAATCATGTTATTATATAATTATTATAACGATTCATCGCTTCATTCGAAAATATTTAAGCCCAAAGATTTTATTAAATAACTTTGATATTTTGTGTAGCTTAAAACACATGTTACATTCCTACGAAAGTTTGATATAATATGGAGTGAGTGCACACAAAATATTCTCAGCGATTTAAGCAAATATTTATTTGAACTCATTCTTGAATTTCAATCATGTTTTATCACTAAAAATTTTGTATTACTTTGCTCGCATATATCACATGCTTAAGAGATTTTGATGTAATATGTGGAAAGCAATATACAAATATTTTGATGATTTATATAAAAAGAATTTTCTATGTATAACTTCTATATATCTTGTATGCAGTGATGAATCCTTATTCAATAATTATTTATTAAACATTTTTAATAAAATTATTTTTCTCAAATTAAGATCTCATTTTTGTTAGACAAATCAATCCAACCTTTTATTTATAATTCGCCTGGATTAAAGTAGAAAATTGAACTTCTCTGTGGATCGACCCGTACTTGCATTGTTATTACATTTGTACACCGTGCACTTGCGGTTTTTTTTATTACTTGAATTTTTATTGCACTATATCAACTCTAGCCATAACTGCTTATCATATTTTGTTATTATTTTAGTGCTTTGAAATTTCCCACCAGTTGATATGCAAAGAAAGTTGATCTGATTGATAAAAAGAGGTTACAGGGGAGTCTAAAATAGGTCGGGGAAAGAGGTAGAAAAGAGACAAAATTTGAGACCACTTATACATGTCATAAGCTGGAGGCTCAAATCAAAAGTCCCCTTTCTGGTACCTCTACCCCTCTATTTATAGAGGTGAAGGTCTACCCAAATAGGTAGGTCTAAAAATAATGGGATGCCTGGGGAACAGGTGAACCGGGGCAGGGAAGAGAGGATACATGAGATGTTCATAGCAAAAAAGAGAGAAAATGCATGACCACGTGGTCATGCAGTCTCGCTGGAAGCATATCGCCTATGCCTTAAAGAATCTACTGGAGACGAATGGTCTGGGCGGTCTCCAAAATTCGTGACCGTTGGGGCCGGTAATTCTGATCGAGAAGCTGAGGTCGCAGACTTTCAGGCAAACATGATCCCCGCACCTTTTCATGTTTTGCTGGAACTTCAAAAATGTTCGCTTTGACCACAGAGATTGCGACCATCATAAATGCTAGAATGGCTATAAATAATGCTTGATGGCTTTTGATAAGTAGGCGAAGGCTCGATATTCGCATAGGCGCCCTGCCTCAAAGAAGATTACTTATGGAAAAGAGTCAGCGACCTCCAAGAAAACTATGGTAGTCAATCCTTCTAGAGTGATAGCCAAAGGAGAGGCATCAAGTAAAGAGATCGATGATTCTTCTGCGAAGGAGAATTAGGAAGGTCTTGTGAATGGTGGAGCGGCCTCGGAGTTCTCAAACCTGATCGACGTGATGAACACTTCTTCAGGGCCACCTGAGCTGAAGATTCTTGAGGTCACGATCACCTTCGATTGTTAGAAATCAGTTGAAGTTCTTGATCAGACAGCCATTCTGTCTGATCAGGCTACTTCCACCGAGGCTATCAAGGCTGGGATGTAGCAGCAGAAATCCTCAGCTGAGAGGATTAGGTAGCAGATCGGGGAGCAATAGGAGGATGCAAAAGCAAAGAAGAGGAAGGAGAAGAGTTCTTCTACAAAAAGTGTTAGGCGCGGAAAGAAAAATGAAGATGAAGAATTGACCGCCAAGACCGATTCGATCAACCCAGCCATCCAACATGAAGAAGGAGATCTCAGGCATTCTCCTGAGGATGCACCAGGAAAGGTAAGTGACCGGGCCGGTCTCTCTCCCTCTCTCTCTCTCTCTCTCTCTTGTAGTCTCAATGCCTTCGAGGGGGGGGATTTAGAGCTGATAGCTTATCTTGATGATCTATTTTCTAATAGTCTTCCATGTTTGATCTCGCAGGTGATCGATCATTTTTAGTCTAAATGGATTCGAGAGATCACTAAGGAGGAGAGGAAGATCGTGGAAAAGGCAAAAGCAGATGAAGAAGAGAGGTAGAGGATAGAGGAGGAGAAGAGGAAGAAAGGGTAAGAGGAGGAGAAGAATAAAAAGGGGAAGAGAAGAGGAAGAAAGAAGAGGAAGGTAAAACAAGAGAACTGGTCGCGGAAGAGAAGAGAAAGAATGAGAAGGAGAAGTTGGATGAGGAGAAGAAGGAGAAGTTAGAGGAGGAGAAGAAGGTTGATGAGGAGAATAAGAAGACCGCATAAGAGAAGGGGAAGAAGAAATAGACCGGGCAGAAGAAGGAGAAAAAGAAAGAGATCAATTAGAAGGAGACTGGGGAGGAGAAGGAGAAAGAGAAAGAGAAGCATCATTAACTTGAGAAGGAGAAAGCTGTGCTGGTCATCAAACTGACAGTGCTTTCTACTGACCAAGATGTCAAGCTGACAAAGGTATCAGCAAATCACGTGAAAGTTGTGTCCGCTCTTCGAACTGGTAAGGCTAAAGTTATCGCGAAACCGTCAACTTCACTTCCTTTGCTTGATTTCAGGTCTCCATCTCCAAAGGAGTGATGCAAGATCATCATCATTCCAACATATGACATCCTTCTTAGTAACACGGATTTAAAAAAAAAAGAAGGAAAGAGGGAGTGAGATCGCAGAAAAGAGAGTTGAAAAGAATGGACCTTGAGCACCTTAGAGGATCAGACCCCCTCTTGCTGACCGCAGATCCCGAGTCACCAAAGAAGTCAAAGATCCTTTGTGTGATCACGACCTTCTTTCCTTCCAAGTATATTATCTGCTTGATGTCTTACTTTCTGAATAGTCGTACTCAAGCATATAATTTTTCTTTTGATCGCAGGTGTTGATGAGACAGAGTTAGTCCCAAAAGAAGGGGAAATTCCTCAGCAGCTGACGATCCCACCATAGTTCATAGATATTGTGAAGCCTATCTTATAGGATGTTCGAACTATGTGGTCTTGGGAGTGCATGCTGGAGGACCAACTCAGAGTTTTGACCGCCAACTTTGAGGGAAGGTTGCACCTAAGGAAGTGGAGTGCTCGAATCGAGTTCATGCAACCTCTAAGGATTATGAAGTGATGCTTGCTGAACATCACAAGAAATTCCGTAAGGCAGAAAAAGATGTCGAATATTACAAGGGGAATACCATTGCATTGACTGTCGAGGTCGGCATGCTCAGAGCTAGTTCTGCCCATATGACCTTGCGCCTGGGAGCTCCTAGCGGTCATCAAGAAGAAAGGCCAACTTATGAGATCATCATGGTCCCTCTTAAGCAGGTGGACAGAGATGTTGATAAAATACATCGAGCTGCGATGTCAACACATCAAAATCTGGTGGCCACCCTGATCGTTGTTAACGAGATGAAAGATGTTGCGGCCTTCATCGGAAGAAAGCGTCAGCCAAGGAGATAGAATCTTATCTTTTTCTTTTAGTCGGTCTTGACAAACTATGACTATGGACAATTTAAATAAGTCTCTAATATATTGATATTTAATTTTCTTTATATGCGGTATCTGGAATGCTTTAACATCGAACTCTGTGATTGTGTACCGTGTTATTTTTCCCTTGCATATTTCCTGACTACCTGCTTGAGATGATGCAGTCTGACTGTTGTGTGATCGATTTTGCTGTTGTTATCTCTCACCCATTTTGTAGGTCTGGCGGTCTGTGAGGTCGACTGGGCGGTCACAAATTTTGTCATCGTGACTAAAATGTCCTTTGAATTCTATAAATAGCCGAGTTAAGAATCAAATATTCAAACTTCAGTGAATGCATCATAAGCATCGATCTCAACGATCTGATAAAATGATGTCTGCTTGGGCTGCTATAGCTGAGACCTTTGTCAATGCCGATCATAAGCCTTGTCAACTTTCTCAAGCTAAATATATGTCATTTCTACAAAGGCATATGATTCAAACTCAGATTGTCGTGCAACTTCCTCAAGAAGATGAATGATTGAATTTTGGTGTTGAGAACAAGCTGTTGATCCCAATCGATCACTTCGATTGCGGTCTCATGCTTCCTCTGTCGTGGGAATTTTTGGAGGTGATGGAATGTTATGGAGTGGTGCTTGGACAGCTACCGTCGAACTCCATTGGTCTCATGTCCACCTTCATCTGCTACTTGAGATCGGCAAGGTTCAAATTTACTATGGATATGTTTGGCTGCCATGGAATCACTTAAGGAGGGGAGGAAGATAGAAGAATTTAAAGGTTTGATGTATTTTTCCTGCCACGGAATCAAAGTCCTTAATCTTCCCAACAAGATTCCATTCTAGACTGAAAGATTCCTGGTGTTCAAAGGAGACTTTGGCGGTCTCAAGACTCTGCCATCTCGCCGAGGAGAGGCGGTCTTCAGGAAGCTAAAAATGATCTCGGAAATGGAGATCAAGATCCTTGCCTCGCTAGCTGGAAAACACCTCGACCTCTGCTATTACCTGGCCCTTTGTCCTGAGGTCGCTGAGATCGCCTCCGAAGAGAGTAATTAACTTCATGTGGTCTCATTAACATTCTCCTTTCTATATTCTAACACTTCCATTTTCTTTTCAGTGGTCTTGGAGGTTCCAACAATTGAGCCCGTTTCACCGGAGGAAGAGAACCTAAAAGTGCACAGTGTGCCTCTGAGAATCCTCTAGAGAGGGGGTGAATAGAGATTTAAATATTTTTCTATACTAACTGTGTTCAATAATTTATTCTAAGGTATTATGCTTAACAATACAGGCAGAATAAAGAAAGTAGAAATTAAGGTGCAGAATAAAAGAGTGGACAGGGTAGAAAATCAGAGCACAGACACGATGAATTTTATTGAGGTTCCCCAAAATGTGGGTAGTCCTCTCTTCTACCACCTGGTAGGAATGCACCACTATGCCTGAGTCTTTTTATCAGGAGACTCTTAGAACCAATGATCTTTTGATAAGGAGATCATGAACCACCAGATCTTTTGATAAGGAGATCTTGAACCAACAGATCTTTTGATAAGGAGATCTTGAACCACTGAATCCTTTGAAGAGGGATTAATAAAACTCTTTTACAGAATGAGAAAGACGAAGGGAGAAGGTTGAAGGAATTCTGTTCTCAGAATTCTTATGATGGCTAATTGAAGAACAGCCAATGTGAAGTCCCACGGAATCTGCTCTTGATTAGCCTCTGCTTTTGATGGTGATGATATGCAGAGACTTTGTTTGTCGGATCCTTTTTGACTTGTTCTAAATCAGATCCTGCTGCTATATGATGGTGATGAGAAGCAGCAGTTGGATCTTCTGGTCTATCAGATGAAGAAAACCAGTTCCTTCTATTCTCTTTCACAGCTCTGTATTAAGGTTCCTGAGAGTGAGGAAGAAGAAGACAGGAAACCCTAATTTGAAAAGAGACGGCTGAAAGTGATTAATGTTGCACCCTTCTCTTCCTTCTCTATCCTTATATACCCTGTCTCTATTTTGAATTTATTTCCTTGTTAGGTAAGACCTGAAAAGGTATATTTGATAGACATTCTCTATCCTTCCTTAATTACTTCTCGACCCGTCTAACCAGAAGGTGTATTCTTACAAGAAAACCTTTTTCTCCTTCTTTAATGTTTCCTTCTTATTCAGGAAATTATTAGGCCATTGGAGAATGGTCTGAAAGATGTGGGCCATGATAGAAGCATCAGAAAGACATTTGTAATGATTGAACTTTCACAGACTGTATTCGACGTAGCGTCGAATTAACTTCCTCTCTTATCGACGCTGCTTCGAGATCATCTAAGAACTGCTTCGATTTCTTCTGTGCTCTGACTGAACTCAGCTAGTTGACGTTGCGTTGATTCCTTATCGATGCACCCATCGAGTTGAATAGCATCCACTCTGACTTCCATTAACTGCGTCGAAATGAAGTTGATGTTGCATCGACTTTAGATGGCTTTAACATGTATTCCCTTCTGCGTCGAGTTTGAAGTAGAAGCTACGTCGACTTCTCAAGTTCATTCAACAAGTCTCTGGTCACTGCGTCGATATCTATTCGACGTAACGTCGACTAGTGTTACTTCGACAGTAGAGTTGAACCACTTGGACTTCTAGTTGGAGTAACGTCGACATGAACTCGATGTTGCGTCGAATTCCATTCGACGCAATTATAACTTCTACCATTTTTGCTTCCCTTGGTCTAGTGTTGACACTCTTGGTTGAGTTTGACATCCTAATACATCTAGAGACCAAATTACCCTCATTATACAATGGGTAAATTAAATCCTAGTGAATAAAATCACTTTTAATTAATTTGGTAAGTTAAATCAAGGGTTTTTCCCAACAGGTCCTTACCCAGCGGGAGATGACTCAAGAACCGCTAGAGGGCAAAGGATGAGACCGCCCAAAAGTCTAATTATGCCAGTGAACCCTTTCCTCTGATTGAGTTTTGAAGAAAAATGAAGGACATCAAGGGAAAACCCATTCTCAAGTGGAATGAGAAGAGGAAAACGTGAAGGCATCCACTGCTCCCCCACTCTGGAGTGGGAAGCTAACTCGGCAGGCTAATGCGGTCACCTCTGTGATGTATGGCGATCACAACACCAAAGAGATTTACTCCTTCGAGCCCGATTTGCTTCCTGATATGTCTGCACAAGCGGCCACCATGAGTGTGATCTTGAGCCACCACATGGGGCGATCACTCGACACTACCATTAATGATATTGATATGCTTCAGGAAAAATTATGAGTAAGAAACCTTACTCGCGGTCTGGTAATTTCCTTTCATCTTGACCGCTGATACGAAAATATTTTTACGCGACGTAGGAGGCAAGCGCACCTATCACGTGTAGTATATACGATTTAGAAAAATCATATCAAGGTCGTATTTAGTCCTGGGTCCCGTCGAGTATTGTTACTTCGAGCTACGGCTATTGTTTTATCGGATATAAAAATGGATGAAAGTTTATGCATTAATTAAAAACAAAAATGATAACAATCGTGGGCTTGGTGTGCGTTTAGCAAAAACCAAGAAAAGCGATAGAAAAGACAAAAAAGACGCACTAAATGAAAAACTCACGCACTCTACGGGAATTTAAATGACTGAAATTAAAGGACAGAAATTAAAGGAATGCAATCTCTACCCGAACGGGTAGAGGGGAAGTAAATGCGTGAGCAAGTTCCACCCAAACGGGTAGACGGGAAATAAATGCAGTGCAAGTTCCACCCAAACGGGTAGACAGGAAATAAATGCAGTGCAAGTTCTACTAAAACTAAGCTATTAAACGAAATAACGAAAACATAAACAACGAAAACACGAATAATAAAAACTTAAAGTGAAAATACAAAAAACAAAGAAAGCATTACGAGGGAAAAACGCTCACTTTGAAGCGATTTTAAACGCAACCCGAATATCCCATTCTAAACTACCGTGTCAAGGAAGAAAAGAACGGAAAATTATGACGACGCATAAATTCGAATCTAAGCGAAAAAAACGATGTTATGGCGATAAATAAATCTAGCTAAAGAAAGATAAATTGCAAAATTGAAGTGCGGATATGAAACTAAGTTTAGGAATTGAAATACGGTGCAGAATTAAAGCTAAGTTAGAAATTGAAAATGCAGTGCAGAAATAAAATTGCAGAATTGAAATTACGCTACGAATGAAAAAATGCACGAAATAAAAACTAAATTTATTTATTGCCATAATAACGGGGTTACACGAAATTAAAAAACAAAAATATTTAATTACAACATTTATAAAAACATTACAAAAAAGAAAATAAAAAAAACTTAATTAATTACATAAAAAACATAAAAAGAAAATACAAAAACTATGGTGGAGAATTATTGTGGAAGATCACCCAAAAAAGGGCAATCCAAGAGGAGAGATTAGTGAGGGGGAGGGGTTCTATTTATAGGCAAAATTTTCAAATTACACGCCCTCGGACACGGGCGTGTCTGAGGGCGTGACACGGCTTGGGGTGCGAATAGCCAGAACAGCTGGATCCAAGCGGGCATCTGGAAGGCTTGACCGGCGACTTGGAAGTACACGGGCGTGTTCTAAGGAACACGGGCGTGTTCGATGTCGGCAGTGTGCTGTCGGCTGCTGGGCGTGACGGGCGGCGTGTCCTTTGTTCTTCTGGAAGGAATTGAGGGTCACGGGCGTGTCTGAAATGTCACGGCAGTGACTTTGATTTTTTTGGATGAAATGCTTCAAGTGGCTGGAATCTGGGATGGATATCCAACATGGGCGTGACCAAGTACACGGCCTCGGTCACGGGCGTGACCATGTACATGGCCTCGGTCACGGGCGTGACCGAGGGCGTGACTTGATGTTTGAGCTGGAAAAAGAACAGAGAAAAGAAAATGTTAGGGATTAGTGAACACGCCCTTGGACACGGGCGTGACCAAGGGCGTGACTTAACAAAATTACAGAAACTTTACAAAATGAAAATAAAACTAAGTTAATAACAAAAACAAACATTTTATTCAATAATTTACATATATTATTTACAAATCTAATTAAAATTATACTAAAATCTATATAGAAAAATGCGTATATTTACTATTCATCAAATACCCCCATACTTAAGCTTTTGCTATTCCAGAGCAAAAGTAAGGGATACCTATAAGACGTTTAATAAAATTTCTAATTTACTAAAGTTTTTATTAAATCAAAAGTAAGATCGAAATAAATTTAGGGTATTTAAAGAGGTAAGTCCAAAACTATGAAAGTAATTTAAAAAGAGCGAAAAATTTTTAGCTAGACTTCTAAAGTTAGCTAAATAGCGTCGATTATTGCAGTCTTTGGTACCTTTTAATTAGAATAGAATTATATAAAACTTTAACCTTTTTTAAGAAAGTTTTTAAGAATAAATAAAGCCTACTAATTATGCTCTCTCAAACTTTTTTTTTAAATTAAAATCTAGGTACAATTTTATTGGCTAAGGGGTAGGGGAAAAAAGGTAGCCTTGGCAAAAAGAAGAGTGCTTGGATTTAGGGGTGACGGATTTTATCCTCTCACCCCACCTTTTTGGTGGCTTTGCTTTGAATCCCAGCGTTGGTTTACGCGGGAGAATTGAAATCATTTCTAAACTTAACCCAATGCCCGTGTTTACGGAATTATTAATTTTTTTTTATTCCCATTGACACGGGATTTCTTTTAACAATATTGGGTGCCCATGTTTACGGAATCTCTTTATTCCCATTGACACGGGATTTCTTTTAAAACTCCAACTTTTATTATTTTTATGCCAAGCTAAGGGGTGTTTATAAGGGGGGTTTCAAGAGAAATTCTAGATTAATAAAAAAAGATTTTTGAGAGCAAGTTTAGTAGATTAAAAACATTCCTAAAGTTTCACAAGTTTAGAGTTAGAATAATTGAATCTAAAGATGGTTTGCCAATATAATACAAAAAGGAATCTATTTAGGGTAAACTCGAGGTAGTGCTAAAAATTCTGTTCTCAAATTAAATTAAGATCGCAAGATTTTCTTTACTACTAAAAATTCCTCGATTTAAATTTTTCAAACTATGAAATAAACAAAATTGTTTTAGCAAATCATAAATAATGAAAAACGCTTAAAGATAAAACTAACCTAGCCTTGGAAATAACAAAAAGCTAAGTAGGGGTTTTATTTTATTTTTGGATTTTTGATAAGTTTTTCATCATTTTTTTTTGAAGTTTTTAAAGATATGATATATTTTTTTATTTTTGATTTTCTTTATAACAAAATGCATATATAAATACTAAAAAAGGAAGACAAAAATTAAGAAAAGTAAAAATACATACAAAATTTTTTTTATTTTTTTTTTTTCTAAGAAAATTTTTTTCATCATATATTTTTTGATTTTTTAATTTTGTTAAAAATATGTACATTAATAGAAAAAAAAGGAAAGAAAAGAAAAGAGAAAATAAAAATTTTTGGTGTTATGACAAAATGAATTTTGTTATAACAAATTTTTAAGTGTTTTTCATCATTTTTTTTGGATTTTGATTTATAACAAAATACATATGTAAATACATATATATTTACATTAATACTAAAAAAAGGGAAAAGAAAGAAAAAGAAAGAGAAAGACATATATATTTTTTGTATGTTATGACAAAATTTTTGTGAATTTTGTTATAACAAAATTTTTTAGTAAAACTTTTCATCATTTTTTTTTATTTTGATTTATTATTATAAATAAGGATTTTTATATACAAATAAAAGACATAAACATAAAACATTTAAAACGTTTTTTTGTGTTTTTTCTAAGTTAATTAATGATTTTTTTGGATTTTTCATTTGATTTCCTATTTACATATTAAAAAAAATTTACAAAAAGAAAAGAGAAATGAAAAGAGGGACAAAGATGTTGCAACATAATTTGTTATGTTGTAACAAATTTTGCTATTTTATTTATTTTGTCATTTTCATTTTTTTTTTGGTTTTTTCTAAGTAAAAATGGGGGACAATAATTACAAAAGGGGAAAACATGATACCATACCCCCATACTTAAAATCAATATTGTCCCCAATGTTGAAGTAAGTATGAGGAACAATTCTATATATGTACAAAAGCATGAAAAAGAGGAAAAAGAAAATACAAGGGGGGAAAAAGCACGCCCCTATTTTGGAGACGGGATAACCGGAATAATTACCTGCAAAAGATGTTAAAACATAATAAAGGTTATTTACAAGGGGGGGGGGATAAAAATGATAAAATCATATGCATATATATATAAGTTTTTTATTTGTTTTTCCAATTTTTCTTAGTTACAAAAAAAATATAAAACATATATACATAAAGCAAACTATATATATATATTATTTTGGGAGATCTTTCTAACACATATTTTCATCATTATTAAAATATGCATATATATATAAACCTTTATACTTAATAAAAATAAAAAATAAAGATAAACTTTAAAATAAAAAGCAAAGAAGAAGAAGTGAAATGCAAGGATAAAAGTAATAGGGTTTCCCCTTTTCAAAATATCGACAAAAATCCCCTTTCGGGTCTGTCGAATAATCCTACTTCGAGAAAACTACCTATTATTCTATCTCAAAAATTCCAAAAATTCTTTTTGATTTATGTTTCAAAATTTTCCATTATTTTGTCATTTTAATTAGAGTATTATTTTGTTTTGTTTAAATATGCATATATAATCTTAATGAAAATAAAATAGAAATCATATCATCATTTTTTTTATGCATATTTATATACAAAATAAAACTTAATATGTAATAAAACTTAAGAAAGAGAAAAAAACAAAGAAATAAAACAAAACATATATTTTTTTTTCAATATTTTCATCATCATTTTTTTTGGATTTTTAATATGATAAAAATATATATAAATACTTAACAAAAAAGAAAAGCAAGAAAAAGGAAAGAGGAAAAAAAGAAAAAATAAGAAAGCCAAAAATACTTAATTAATTTTTTTTGTGGGATTTTTTAGTTTTTCCATCATCATCATTTTCTGTTTTTCAAAATTTAGCCAAATATTTACATATATAATTTACATATATAAAACATAAAAATAAAAATATGAAAGAAAGAAAAAAAAGGAAAAAGATATTTACAAGAAGAAAGATACATAATTATATTTTTTTTTTTTGGATTTTTCTTATATGTACATTTATATACATAATGATACTAAAAAAAAGGAACAAAAATAATAAGAACAAAAAAGAGAAAAACAAAGTAAAAAGAATATTTATGATTTTTGGTTTTTTCTATATCACAAAAAGGATGAAATATATATATAAAGTAAAACCACATATATTTTTTTGAGTTTTCTAAATGTATTTTCATCATTTTTGAAATACGCATATTCAAATTTATATTAAAACATTAGAAAAAAAACAAAATTAATAAAGAAAATCTTTAAAATGAAAAGCAAAGAAGAAAACGTAGAAATAATAAGGTAAAAGCAACGGGGTTTCCTCTTTTCAAAATATCGACAAAAATCCCCTTTCGGGTCTGTCGAATAATCCTACTGCGAGAAAACTATCTATTGTCCTATCTTAAAATTCCTAGAATTCATTTTGATTTTGGTTTTAAATTCTTTCATTATTTTTTTTTTCATTTTGAAATTTGAAATAATATGTTTTCAAATATGCATATAAAAACATAATGAAACAAATACAAATAGAACAAATATTTTTTGTATTTTTCTAACTTTTTCATCATCATTTTTTTTTATTTATAATGGATGATAAAAAAGGATATAATATATCTATATATTAATACTTAACAAAAAAGAGAGAGAAAAAGAAAAGAAAAAAGATAATTTTTTTGGATTTTTGTATAAGAATATTTCATCAATTTTTTGGTTTTTAATTTTTTTATATTTACAAATTAGAGCTTAAGAAAAAGAGAAAACATATATTTTTGGGTTTCGGGGGTTTTTTAATTTTTTTGATTTTTTAAAGATGATAAAATCAATAGTGTATACTTTTTTCGCAATATCGATGAAATTCCCCGGCAACGGCGCCAAAAACTTGATACGAAAATATTTTTACGCGATGTAGGCGGCGACCTATCGCGTGTAGTATATACGATTTAGAAAAATCATATCAAGGTCGTATTTAGTCCTGGGTCCCGTCGAGTATTGTTACTTCGAGCTACGGCTATTGTTTTATCGGATATAAAAATGGATGAAAGTTTATGCATTAATTAAAAACAAAAATGATAACAATCGCGGGCTTGGTGTGCGTTTAGCAAAAACTAAGAAAAGCGATAGAAAAGACAAAAAAGACGCACTAAATGAAAAACTCACGCACTCTACGGGAATTTAAATGACTGAAATTAAAGTACAAAAATTAAAGGAATGCAATCTCTACCCGAACGGGTAGAGGGGAAGTAAATGCGTGAGCAAGTTCCACCCAAACGGGTAGACGGGAAATAAATGCAGTGCAAGTTCTACCCAAACGGGTAGACGGGAAATAAATGCAGTGCAAGTTCTACTAAAACTAAGCTATTAAACGAAATAACGAAAACATAAACAACGAAAACATGAATAATAAAAACTTAAAGTGAAAATACAAAAAACAAAGAAAGCATTACGAGGGAAAAACGCTCACTTTGAAGCGATTTTAAACGCAACCCGAATATCCCATTCTAAACTACCGTGTCAAGGAAGAAAAGAACAGGAAAATTATGACGACGCATAAATTCGAATCTAAGCGAAAAAAACGATGTTATGGCGACAAATAAATCTATCTAAAGAAAGATAAATTGCAAAATTGAAGTGCGGATATGAAACTAAGTTTAGGAATTGAAATACGGTGCAGAAATAAAGCTAAGTTAGAAATTGAAAATGTAGTGCAGAAATAAAATTGCAGAATTGAAATTACGCTACGAATGAAAAAATGCACGAAATAAAAACTAAATTTATTTATTGCCATAATAACGGGGTTACACGAAATTAAAAAACAAAAATATTTAATTACAACATTTATAAAAACATTACAAAAAAGAAAATAAAAAAAACTTAATTAATTACATAAAAAACATAAAAAGAAAATACAAAAACTATAGTGGAGAATTATTGTGGAAGATCACCCAAAAAAGGGCAATCCAAGAGGAGAGATTAGTGAGGGGGAGGGGTTCTATTTATAGGCAAAATTTTCAAATTACACTCCCTCGGACACGGGCGTGTCTGAGGGCGTGACACGGCTTGGGGTGCGAATAGCCAGAACAGCTGGATCCAGGCGGGCATCTGGAAGGCTTGACCGGCGACTTGGAAGTACACGGGCGTGTTCTAAGGAACACGGGCGTGTTCGATGTCGGCAGTGTGCTGTCGGCTGCTGGGCGTGATGGGCGGCGTGTCCTTTGTTCTTCTGGAAGGAATTGAGGGTCACGGGCGTGTCTGAAATGTCACGGCCGTGACTTTGATTTTTTTGGATGAAATGCTTCAAGTGGCTGGAATCTGGGATGGATATCCAACACGGGCGTGACCAAGTACACGGCCTCGGTCACGGGCGTGACCATGTACACGGCCTCGGTCACGGGCGTGACCGAGGGCGTGACTTGATGTTTGAGCTGGAAAAAGAACAGAGAAAAGAAAATGTTAGGGATTAGTGAACACGCCCTTGGACACGGGCGTGACCAAGGGCGTGACTTAACAAAATTACAGAAACTTTACAAAATGAAAATAAAACTAAGTTAAAAACAAAAATAACAAAAACAAACATTTTATTCAATAATTTACATATATTATTTACAAATCTAATTAAAATTATACTAAAATCTATATAGAAAAATGCGTATATTTACTATTCATCAACCGCCCGATCTAATGTACTTTCTTTTGCAGAAAATGAATGAAGAAGCCTACCACATAGATATTCAATCCAGCCTTCGGAAAGTGTTGGGAATATTGCCCTCAATATTCCTTTGATTTGAAGAGGCATCACTCTCAATGCTAAGTACAAAGTGGTATTTGATAAAACTATATTTGTGCAAGAAATACAGGCTCAGGTAACTCAAGAGAAAGGGCCAATCATGCCCTTAGTTCAGGAGAAATCAACTTCTGAGAGATGAAGAATTGTCTCAGCAGAACCGCTGAGACGAAGGGTCAAATCCGCTGAGACGATCTCACTGTCTCAGCGGATCCGCTGAGACGGGAAAGGAGCTGCAGATAGAAGAGATTTGGCGTGTTCGTCGAATGCAGAACACAGTTTGTCGAACACAGAGACAACAGAAACAAACAGTTGAGATTTGGCATGTTTGTCAAATGCAGAACACAGTTCGTCGAACACAGAGACAACAGAAGCAAACAGCTGAGATTTGGCGTGTTCATCAAACGCAGAACACAGTTCATCGAACACAGAGACAACAGAAGCAAACAGCTGAGATTTGGCCTGTTCGTCGAACGCGGAACACAGTTCATTGAAAACAGAGACAACAGAAGCAAACAGTTGAGACTTGGCATGTTCGTCGAACGCAAAACACAGTTCATCGAACACAGAGACAGAATAGAAGCAAGCGCTGAAACTTGGCGTGTTCGTCGAATGGAGAATGGAGTTTGTCGAACGCAGAGCATGATGAGTTCGTTGAGCGCAGAGTATGGTGAGTTCGTCGAACACATAGCTTGGCGTGTTCTTCGAACACAGAGTCGGGCAAGTTTGTCGAACCCAGTATGGTGAGTTCGTCGAACGCAGAGTGCGAGTTCTGCCCATGGCGCAAGCTGCAGAAAGGCAGTGTGGGGTCCACCAGTCTCTCCCATACTACTCAGAAGGATGGCTGAGAGCAGTTGAAGGTCGGGAATGTATAAAAGAAGAAGTTAGGGTATTTTGGAAGGTCTGGTTGAGTGCTAAAACAATTTTACATTTCCATTGACGACAAGAGCTCTCGTCTTTCTACTCCTGCTCACTGAACAAGCAAGAAGAAGAAGAGAGAAAAAGAAAGCTCCTCTACAAGAAGGAGCAAGGTGATCTTCCATCCTTCATCTGAAGAGGAAGATCAGTGTGTAGCTGCCATCAACATCTCCACCTACAAGGAAGCACCAGGTGTGCAGGAACTACAGGGGACTTCTTCTACTGTCTGTTGTAGTAAGCTTCAATAAAACTTTTACTGTAGGGCTTTTGCCTGAGTTTGTAGGGCTGAAGGCCTGAGTTTGTAAGGCTGCTTTTGCCTGAGTTGTAGGGCTTTATTGCCTGAGCTGTAGGAGGAGGATTCCTCTGAGGTAGGACCTGGAAGAGGTCTGAGTTGTAGGAGGTGGATTCCTCTGAGGTAGGGCTTATTGGCCTAAGATTGTAGGACCTGCTGTGGTCTGATTTATAGGATCAGTGGCTGATCTGAGATAGGGCTGCTGTGCCCGAGGTATGGTTGGGAAAACCTGAGAGATCCTGAGGGATCTGTGCTGTAAGCTACTTTAGCTGAGTTTGGAGGAGTTGGCCCTCTCTAACACACTGTTAGAAGGGTGAAGGGGGAAAGTGGACTACCCATAGACACCCTGTCTTGGGGAACCACTATAAACACTTGTGTATTTTCTGGTTGTGCTTGATTACTTGTTTAGAATAATCTTAAACATCTAAATAAAACAAGTAAAAATCAAAAGACCTATTCACCCCCCCCCCCCCCCCCCCCCCCCTCTAGGTGAATTAGATCATATACCTATATAATCTTTCAAGTGGTATCAGAGGGAGGTTGGTCAAGAAAGACTTAACAGTCTGACCAGATCCTAAATAGGTATTGAATATTCTGAATCAGATGGCCTCTAGTGGAATGCAGAAGGAGATGGGCTCCATGAAATTGCCCATATGCAACAAAGCCAACTTTGGCATATGGAAGCAGAGGGTTAGATTGTTCATGGAAGCATCTGACCCTAGGATCTATATTACTGTCAAGGAAGGTACCTTCACTTTCAAAACTGCCTCCACAATAGGTCCAACCAGAAGGGTGGACAGGCATTTAATGACTTAACCACAAATGAACTCACTCTGTTCACTATGGACAAGAGAGCCCAGAACATCATAGTAAATGCTATTGATGACTCCACATTTCAAAACCTAGTACACTGCACTACTGCCAAGGAAATGTGGGACACATTAGTAGTTTATATGGAAGGGACTGTAGAAGTGAGAGATGACAGAAAGTCACTCCTAAACCATTAGTATGAAGCCTTTAGGCAGATGAGCCAGGAGAGCATTTCCATGTGTTATGAGAGGTTCTTTAGGATAGTGAATGAACTAAGAACCTATGAGAGATTGTTCACCATATATGAGCTGAATGTTAAGTTCCTTAGATCTCTAACTAAGGATTGGGACACAAAAAATTGTGCCATCAGGGAATTGGCAAGGCTGGGAGAAACCCCTACCCACACACTGTTTGGGAAACTGCTCTCATAAGAAATGCAGCTAACTGCAAGAAAGGAGGAGGATACTTCCTTCAGGGCTCACACAAGGGAGAGAACTATATCTCTCAAAGATGATAGCTCAAAGAAGAGCAAGGGCAGATTACAGTCACCTCCAAGAAGGACAGCTGAATCAGAGAAGTCTGAGAGCTGCACTTTAGACTGCTCCTCTTCTGATGCAGAGTTTGCTGCCTTCACTAGGCAGTTCAAGAAGATGATATGGAGGAAACAATGGAAGAACAAACATTCCTCCTCCTCTTATCCCAGGAAGGATCACCATAGATATGAAAGGCAACACCCTAAAGGGGACAGGTATGATTCTAAATCTAGTAAACATGTTTCAAATAACATCATTTGCTATTGCTACAGTAAGCTAGGACATGTCATTGCTGACTGTCCAGTCAAGAGAAAAGAAAGAGATAATAAGAAGACCCATCACCAGAAGGAGAGGAAGGGAGAAAAATCCTTTCTAGCCAAGAAAGGAAAGAGCTGGAGTGAATCTGAATCTTCATCTTCAGATTCAAATGGAGAAGAGGAAGCCTACATAGGGCTATTTGCTGCTCAGGAGGAAGAGGACTATCCAGTTACCAGGACAGGAATCAGGGCCCCTCTATCACATTCAGATAGTGATGTAGAGGAGAATGAAGTCATTCAAGATGACCATGGGCTGATGGCTCTAAATGAAGATGAGGACAGCCACAACAATTCAGAACATGAGCAGGTATTAGTACATTCCAAATCCTCTTCTGATTATGAGACTGGTCCAGAATCTGAAGCACCTTCATCAATTGGTGGAAGTGGTTTAGAAGCTGAGGAAGATGTCAATCAATTGATTGATAAGTATGGTGTTCTGTTGGAAGCTCTGAAGAAGAGCAAGAAGCTTGCCAAGAGGCAAGCCCAGGAAATTGCTTCCCTTACAATGACTAAAAATGACTACACTGAACCTACCTTCCTGGTGGCTCAGATGAGTAGACAGATAAGACATTTGCAGGGGTTAATAATTATGCAATTAAGCACTATTTCCCTGAAGAACAAGGTCATCAAGGACCTTGAGGAGAAACTTGTGAAAGAGAAGAGCTTGGTGGCTCAATTCTCCAAGCCCAAATCTGTGCTCCCTATTATTGACACCTTCTCCTCTCAAACCAATAGGAGAGGACTAGGATTCAATAAAATGGAAGTAGGAGAAGGGAGTGGAGAGAAGAGCAAGGGGAGGGCTAAGCCTCAAACCACCTTTCAAAAGGTGTTACTTCCTTCCAACAGGTATGACCATGAAAGCATTTATGGTCACTGGAAGAATGGGAGTTTCTATAGGAGGGAAAATACTCCTTCCTATAGTGGAAGAAAGGGCATGGGATTGAGTGTTATGAAGGCTCTCCATGAGGAAATTCAAATGGACCTACCTGGACCATTTGTATTTGGTACTTCAGCCCCTCCAGTCATGAATAAGGGTGCAAGCTCTTTCCAATCTGCTTCAGCAAAGAGCAAAACTGATGTCAAATCTGTTGATCAGCCTTGTTGCTCAGTGTCAGATGCCATCAGATCTTGTATGGCTGCCAAGCTAAAGCAAGCTGATGACATCAGGACAAAGAGCATCAAGACAGCACCTAGATGAACTTTCAGTCAAATCATTGCTGAGAGAAACAGGAAGAATGCAACTGTCTCTCCTCCTAAACATGTGCACAGTGCTGCAATCCCCTCAAGAAATGTTCAAAAGAGGAGATACAATATTCATGAATGTTGGTGATGTGGTAAAGTGGGACACTTTGCCATAGATTGTTGGTACAATCCCAATGTACCTAATGCAAAGAGTACAACCCTCATATTTTCCGAGTCGTTGTGACCCGACGCAGATGAGGTCATGATAGAGAGGGCGACCGTTGCGTAGTGGACCAAACCAACGGAGGTCGTCAAGACCAAAAAGAGAAGGCCCGTGGGGGCAGATCTCCTTGGGAGAGTGAACCTTGGGTCCACTCGCCCAAGGCCCCGGGCGAGTGGACCTAGAGTCCACTCGCCCGAGTGGGGAGGGGGGAGCGGACCTTGGGTCCACTCGCCCAAGGTGGGGGGCGAGTGGACCTAGGGTCCTCTCGCCCCAAGCCCGTGGGTGAGTGGACCATAGGTCCACTCACCCGGGCAGCTGGGCGAGTGGACCAAGTGTCCACTCGCCTGGTGGGTTGAGTGGACTGCAAGGTCCACTCGCCCAGTTAGGGTGGTGGACCTCGGCCCACTCACCCGACCCCCGACAAGGGGGGGAGTGGACATCTCGAGCTCCACTCACCCCCCCCCCCCCCCCCCTCATTCTTCGGTCATTCGGGTAGGTTATTTGTCTGCGGATAGTGGATTTTTGGCTATCCGCAGCCCAATTTTTGGGAAGTCTATAAATAGACCCCCATGGGCACCGTGGGAAGGGATGTTGGTACGGACCCCCCTCCCTCACGTGTGAGCAAGCACTACCCCTCCCCTCCCCCTGTCATTGAAGGTGGATGGTGAGGTGATCCTTAGTGCCCTCCAAGGTGCCCAAGCTCAGCATTGGCATGGGGGGAGTTCCTTGAGAGCTTCTGGGTATGTGGTGGGACCTCCACGCTGCAGCTTAAGGGGTCCTTTCCTGGACTTAGGTGTTCTTTGAGGGTAAGGGTCGTCGGCTCTCAGTAACCGGTCAAGGGTCTAGCTCGGGTCAAGTAAGGGTTAGCTGCATCCCCCTTGCGAACGTCGAGACCAGTTCTCTGGTTTCAACATTATGGTGCAGTGAGCGTGGAAGCAGCTAGTTCGGAAAGCTCCGGGCAAGTCTCATGGCTGGAAGCGATGAGCTGGGGGACTCACCCCCTATCAATGAGTGCGTGAAGAAGGGTGATTTTGACGAGTTCAAGAAGTCGATCCTGGAGCTCTTGTGGGTCGCACTCCCCCCCTCGCGGCGAGTGCTCGACACCACCCGCACCCGTGCTTGCCTTGCAATCTCCGATGGAGGCGGAGCAAGCACATCAGCAAGGAGGTAAGAAGGATAAAGCGAGAAGTCAGGGGGACCAGGGACACCCCATTGGGCAGGAGCAAGGCTGGGGGTTTCAATCACCAGTCTCCCTACTGACCTAGAGGCCGCCAGGAGGACCCCCTCAAGTCCAAGGAAGAGGCCATTTCCAAGGGAGAGGAAACTTTCAGGGGGGGGGGGGGGGGCGGGCAGGGATGGTTCCATCCAGCAGGGTGGCAGCCGGACACAAGGCCATTGCAACCCCAGCCCCGGCAAACCATGACGATTGGCCGAACAAGAGGAAATAAGAAGAGGGGTCGCGCAGGGAAGGAAGCAAAGATGATGGCATTGTCGTACTGCGACTTCCATCAGCAGGAGGGCCACGCGACAGCCACATACCTAGAGTTTCTGGAGGTAAGGGAAGGAAGAAGAACCCCGACAGAGAGGAGACAGCTTTACCCGGAAGGACCAGGAGGAAGCTGAGGAGATGGAGGAAGTAATGAATGAGATGCCCAAGGTGCATGTGGCCGAGTAAGCGCAAGGAAGCGCATTGTAATGGTATGTAATCTATTTATAATATATCAAAAGTAGTTAAAGATAGCATCTAGGTCGAGTCCTCAACTAGAGACCACTCGTCCGGGCTCGTTGATGTCGGTCGCTGGGTGATTCGTCGGGTAGATTCATTTTCATTCGAGTCCTCGACTGGAGACCACTCGCCCGGGCTCATTGATGCTAGTCGCATGGTGGCTCGTCGGGTAGGTTTGTTTTAAGTCGAGTCTTCGACTGGAGATCACTCGCCTGGGCTCGTTGATGCCAGACGCTGGGTGGCTCGTTGGGTAGATTCATTTTAAGTCGAGTCCTCGGCTGGAGACCACTCGCCCGGGCTCGTTGATGTCGGTCGTTGGGTGGCTTTTTGAGTAGATTCGTTTTAAGTCGATTCCTCAACTGGAGACGATTAGCCCGGGCTCGTTGATGTCGGTCGCTGGGTGGCTCGTCGGGTGGATTCGTTTTAAGTCGAGTCCTCGACTGGAGACCACTTGCCCGGGCTTGTTGATGCCGGTTGTTGGGTGGCTCGTCGGTTGGATTCATTATAAGTCGAGTCCCCGACTAGAGACCATTCTCCGGGCTCAGTCATGCCGGCAGATGGGAGACTCATCGGGTCGACTAATTGGTAATATCCCCAACTAGAGACCATTCTCCGGGCTCAGTCATGCCGGTAGATGGGAGACTCATCGGGTTGACTCGCCACATGCAGAGTGACTTGGGAAGGTGTTGGGTTCCTCTACCTCCAGGTGAAGGTAAGCACATAGGACGTGGATGGGTACTCCGCCCCCATTTGGTAATATCCCCAACTAGAGACTATCCTCCGGGCTCAGTCATGCCAGCAGATGGGAGACTCATCGGGTCGACTCACTGCTTGAGTAAGTGACTTGGAGAGATGATGAGTTCCTCCACCTCCAGGTGAGCTCGGCTCCCTGTTAGGTGTGGAGTTTCCTCCACCTCCAGGTGAGCTCGGCTCCCTGTTAGGTGTTGAGTTCCTCCACCTCCAAGTGAGCTCGGCTCCCTGTTAGGTGTTGAGTTCCTCCACCTCCAGGTGAGCTCGGCTCCGTGTTAGGTGTGGAGTTCCTCCACCTCCAGGTGAGCTCGGCTCCCTGTTAGGTGTGGAGTTCCTCCACCTCCAGGTGAGCTCGGCTCCCTATTAGGTGTTGAGTTAGTCCACCTCCAAGTGAGCTCGGCTCCCTGTTAGGTGTTGAGTTCCTCCACCTCCAGGTCAGCTCGGCTCCGTGTTAGGTGTGCAGTTCCTCCACCTTCAGGTGAGCTCTGCTCCCTGTTAGGTGTTGAGTTCCTCCACCTACAGGTGAGCTCGGCTCCCTGTTAGGTGTGGAGTTCCTCCACCCCCAGGTGAGCTCGGCTCCCTGTTAGGTGATGAGTTCCTCCACCTCCAGGTGAGCTCGGATCCCTGTTAGGTGTGGAGTTTCCTCCACCTGCAGGTGAGCTCGGCTCCCTGTTAGGTGTTGAGTTCCTCCACCTCTAGGTGAGCTCGACTCCCAGTTAGGTGTTGAGTTCCTCCACCTCCAGGTGAGCTCGGCTCCCTGTTAGGTGTAGAGTTACTCCACCTCCAGGTGAGCTCGGCTCCCTGTTAGGTGTGGAGTTCCTCCACCTCCAGGTGACCTCGGCTCCCTGTTAGGTGTTGACTTCCTACACCTCCAGGTGAGCTCAGCTCCCTGTTAGGTGTTGAGTTCCTCCACCTCCAGGTGAGCTCGGCTCCCTGTTAGTTATGGAGTTCCTCCACCTCCAGGTGAGCTTGGCTTCCTATTAGGTGTTGAGTTCCTCCACCTTCAGGTGAGCTCGGCTCCCTGTTAGGTGTTGAGTTCCTCCTGTTGGAACTTGGACTTCCGCATCTCCTAGGTTTGAGAATAACAAATCCTATGTATATTTGATCTTGTATGTTTAAGTGTGCAGGATAACAAAGTCCACATGACTCAAGGATTACATAAGAAGGTTGCCCCCAAAGTTGAGCCATCAAATCCAACACTCCTACTAGCGCCGGCGGTAGCACCTAGCGCCTGGCGATAGCTTTCGCAAGACGAACTGTAAGCTGCACTCGACGAAATGCTCATCACTGCGTTCGATGAAAATTCGCTCGACGAACTGTAAGCTGCGCTCGACAAAAATTTGATCGACGACACAATTGCTTAAGCACAATTCCGGGAGTACATATAGAAGGAGATAGCGCCTGGTGGTATCCGATAGCGCAGGAGATAGCGCGGAGCACAGTAGGCAAGAGAGAATTGTTTCCTCGAATTGAAGATTCTGTCGCGCAGAATATGTCCTAAAATGGGATAGCGCCGGCGGTACCACTAGCGCTAAGTCTATAAAAAGGACACCTCTTCGACCGTTTCACAGAGACATCATAGAAAGAGATTGAGTGCTAGAATTTCAGAGGCTACCTTGGTCGAAAGTTGATGTCCTACCAAAGTTCTGCAAACTTTTAAAGGAGAATCTCTTCACGCCGGATCCAAACGAAGTCCTCTTCGACAATGCTTATTCTACAGCGGATCTCCGTCTCCAACTTCAGAAGTTCATCAAGAGGGAATTTTTAATTATTTTCATTTCTTATTTCTTGTAAACGGTTAGTGAAATCGCCTCGTGTTGGCGACTAGGTCTGGGTAGGACTTAGAGAGGAAATTCGCCTCGTGTTGGAGACTAGAACTAGGCTAGGTCTAGGGGGTGCTCGAGGCCATATCTGGGGAAGGGTTGGCTAGAGCGGCTTGAGGCCAAATCCGGGGAGGATAGGCTAGGGCCACCGATTCGTGGGGATGCGAGTCGGGAAGAAAACAAAAGGAGTCTACTATTCTTCGCCACTGATTTCTAGCGTTATAGAAATCAACATTTGTAAAATCTTATTTGATATTAATAAAGCATGTCTCTACTTTATTTCAATTGTTTTACTTGACTTCTTATTGTCTTAATCTCGCATTATTTCAAAGCCTTTTAAAATATAATATAACTTTTTGAAAACCCTTATTCACCCCCCCCCCTTCTAAGGGCGCCTACCGATCCAACAAGTGGTATCAGAGCGGTTTTATTCCAATCGGCTTAACAACTGGGAATAATGGCGTCTCATGATCTCGCTTTTCCGGAGGGTCAAGGGGTTAGTCGACCACCTCTCTTTACTGGGTCAGATTTTAACTACTGGAAAAATCGAATGATGTGTTTTCTTATGACCATGGATGTAGAAGTATGGAACATGGTAGAAGTTCGGGACTCTCCTCCTACAACTGTAGTGGGAGAGGTGACATTACTAAAACCTAAAGATAAATAGGATGATAACGATAAATTAAGGTGTAAAAACAATGCTAAAGCAATGAACGCTTTATATTGCGCTTTAAATAGGACTGAATTTAATAGAATTTCTGCATGCATAACTGCTTATGATATTTGGAATCAATTGGAAGTTACTCATGAAGGTACATCATAGGTGAAAGATGCAAAGCTATTCCAACTGGAATCTGAATATGAAAAATTTAGGATGGATACCGAAGAGGACATCAACTCGATGTACACTCGCTTCACCAAGATCGTCAACGCTTCGAAGGCACTTGGAAAGACCTACTCAGACGGGGACTTGGTGAGGAAAATTCTTCGCTCCTTACCTCCAAGGTTCAATCCAAAGGTGACAGCCATCTCGGAGTCGCACAACTTAAGAACGCTCCAGATCGAGAACCTTATTGGGAATCTCAAAACCCATGAGGTAGAACTCCAGATTCAACACGATGAATACAACAAAGAGCCAACGAAAAAGGCGCTAGCACAAAAATCAAAGAAGGAGAGCATCCAAGATGATGATGAAGATGAAGAAGGTCTTCTGGTGAAGAACTTCAGGAAGTTCATCAGGAATCCGGAAAGAAGGAACACATTCCGAAAATACTTTCAAAAGGATACTCGACGAAAGGGATCTTCCTCTTCATCAAGGAAAGAAAAAGGAAGCGATGATGAAGAAGAAAGACCACCACCAGAGTGCTACCACTGCAGAAAGACCAGGCACATTCGGAGTCAGTGCCCAAAGTATCAAAAGGAGCAAAAAGAACAACACAAAGAAAAAGAGAAAAAGAAAGTACTGAAAGCCGCAACTTGGGATTATTCTTCCTCTAAAGAGTCAAACGAGTCTGAGTCAAGTAGCGAGGAGGAAGCAAACTTATGCTTAATGGCAAAAAGCAACGATGACGACACCAGTGTTCTTAGCGACACTGAGGTAACTCCTCCTACTTTTGAAGAACTCTATGATGAATTTGTTCTAACTTGCAAATCCTATGATCAAAGTATAAAAGATAATATTATATTAAATCGTGAAAATGAATCTATTATCAAAGAAAATCATAAGCTCACAAAAAAGTGATTTCCCTTGAAAAGAGAAAGGTTTCATGTCAAGAGTGTGAGCACTCTTTATTTAAGATAAAAGAACTTGAAGTTTCTCTTTCTAAGACCCTCTCACAAAACAAAACTATTGCAAAAGAAAAGGGGGACTTAGAGAGAAAACTAAAAACCACTCTTTTACAAATTGAAAATAACAAAAAGGGATTTGAAAATAAATGTGTTATGATTGTACAAGAAAATACATTTCTTAAAAAACAAAATCATGACCTCAATATAGCCATAAAAAAATTCGGGATTGGTCAAAAATCCCTGGATATGATTTTGAGAAACCAATGTTATGGTTCTGGAAAATTTGGGGTCGGATATAAAAGTGAACCCTACCGCCCAGCGCTAGCCACTAACGCTGGCGGTAGCTCAACTGTTAAAAAATCTTCTGTTTTCTCTAATGTTCAAACATCATCCAGCAAGAGCAACGTAGAAACTCAGAAATGGGTCTCAACCCCCTTTATTTCGTGTGTTAATTGTCTTAAGTTTGGACACACGTCTAGCTCTTGTAGGAATACAAAACAACGATCGTTAAAACAAATCTGGGTACCTAAGAAATCCACTTACTCTATGGGTGGTACCTCTTGGGTATCTGGATCTTTACTCTTATCTTCTCTCTAGATTTGCAGGAAGGCTAAGGAAATGGAGGATGTGTGGTACTTGGACTTAGACTGCTCCAAGCACATGATGGGCAATAAAGCAAAATTCCTTAGCCTAGAAAAGAAGAAAGGAGGGATCGTAACATTTGGTGATAACGGTAAAGGAAGGATCATGGGAGTTGGTACAGTGGGTAACGAATCCTTTCTTATCTCAAATGTTCTTTATGTAAAAGGATTAAAACATAACTTAATATCTATAAGTCAAATGTGTGATAAAGGATTAGACGTATTATTTCAATCATCCACTAATCTTTGCAAAATAGTTAATCCTAAAACAAAAGATGTGTTACTAACTGCACCTAGAATTCACAATGTTTACATAGTTTCGTTTCATGATCTTTCCAAATCATCTATGAAATGCTTTATAACCAAAAATGATGAATTAGAACTATGGCATAGACGTTTAGGTCACGCTAGTACAAAGCTCATTTTAAAACTAGCAAAAAGGGAATTGATTAGAGGATTGCCTAAGTTGAATGGAAATTTATCTTCACTATGTTCTCCATGCCAAAAAGGAAACTTTACAAAATCATCTTTTAAAAGCAAAAACGAAATTTCTACTTCAAAACCATTGCAATTAATTCATATGGATCTCTTTGGTCCCGTTAAGACCGCAAGTCTTGGTGGTAGAATATACACTTTCGTTCTAATAGATGATTTCTCAAGATATTGCTGGACTTTATTTCTCTCTTCCAAATCTGATGCATTTTGCGAATTCTCAAAATTATGTACTCGTATTCAAAATGAACTAGATTTAAAAATAAAATGCATTCGCTCAGATCATGGAGGTGAATTTGAAAATGAAAATTTTAAATCTTTTTGTGAAATGTTAGGTATTTAGCATGAGTTCTCCGCTCCACGCACACCTCAACAAAACGGTGTTGTTGAACGGAAAAATAGGACAATCCAAGAACTAGCACGCACCATGTTATCTGAATATAAATTACCTAAGTCTTTTTGGGCCGAAGCCGTAAGCACATCATGCTATGTAATGAATAGAGTCATGCTTCGCCCATCACTAAATCTCACACCGTATGAACTATATTATCAAAAGAAACCTAACGTATCATATTTTAAAGTATTTGGATGTAAATATTTTATTCTTAATACAAAAGATTCTTTAGGAAAATTTGATGAGAAATGTGATGAAGGAATATTTCTTGGATATTCTTCAACCAGTAAAGCCTATAGAATATTTAACAAAAGATCGAGTAAGGTTGAAGAGTCTATTAATGTTAAATTTGATGAGTTTATTCCATGTGTAGATAAGCTTCATACAGGTACAAATGATGAACCTTTGCCATCTTTGGAGCACGACGAAGAGGAACCTTCCAAAGAAGAGGAGGAGAAGTCCAAGGAAGATGAATATGTACCTCCAAGCGTTTTGAACTTCTCAAAAAATCATCCAAAAGAGGTAGTCATTGGGGAACCTTCTACTAGGGTAAGAACTCGATCCTCTCTTCATGAAATGTTTTCAAATATTTGTTTTGTTTCTGAAATCGAACCTAAAAATGTTTCCACCACTATAAATGACGAATTTTGGTTTTTGGCTATGAATAAAGAGTTAGGTCAATTTGAAAGAAATAAAGTTTGGAATCTAGTAGATAGACCATCTAATCATCCAATTATCGGCGTAAAATGGATCTTTAAAAATAAATTAGATGGTGAATCTAGGATTATAAGAAATAAAGCACGCTTAGTTGCTCAAGGTTATTCTCAAATCGAGGGGGTAGATTTTGAAGAATCTTTTGCACCCGTTGCTCGTTTAGAATCTATACGAATATTTCTGGCATTTGCGAGTTTTAAAAGAATAAAATTATTTCAAATGGATGTCAAAAGTGCCTTTTTAAACGGGTTTATAAAAGAAGAAGTTTATGTAGAACAACCCCCCCCCCCCCCCCCCCCCCCCCGGTTTCATAAATGAAAAATTTCCTAATATGTTTACAAATTAGAAAAAGCACTTTATGATTTAAAACAAGCGCCCCGTGCATGGTATTATCGACTTACATCGTTTTTGTTAAAGCATGGTTATGTTATGGGAAGTGCCGACAACACACTCTTCATTAAGCATAATAATAACGATCTAATTATTTTACAAATATATGTTGATAATATTATTTTTGGAGCAACTAATGAAGAGTTGTGTAATGAAGTAGTCTTAGTAATGAAAAATGAATTTGAAATGAGTCTTGTATGAGAACTATCATATTTTCTTGGTTTTCAAATCTCACAGCGAACTGATAGTATCTTTATTTGCCAAACAAAATATGTTCATGATATGCTTAAACGATTTGGATTTGAAAATCTTAAACAAGCTTCTACTCCTATGAGTGCTTCTTTAAAACTAGGAAAAGACAAATCTGGAATTTCCATTGATCAAACGTTATATAGAGGAATGATAAGATCTCTTCTTTACTTAAGTGCATCTAGACCAGATATAATGTTTGTCGTATGTTTATGTGCTCGCTTTCAAGCCAATCCAAAAGAATCTCATTTAAAAGCGGTAAAACGTATTTTTCGTTATCTATTAGGGTCATCTAAATTAGGATTATGGTACCCACACAATGATTCATTCACACTCCACAGCTATTCCGATTCGGACTACGTCGGGTGTTCACTAGATCGAAAAAGCACTAGCGGTACTTGTCACTTTTTAGGACCCTCTTTAGTTGCTTGGTCTAGTAGGAAAAAATCATCGGTTGCACTCTCCACCACGGAGGCCGAATATATCGCACTTGGTAGTTGTTGTGCACAAGCGTTATGGATGAGCCAAACACTAGAGGATTTTGGATTTCATCTCAAAAACATTGATCTTAAATGTGACAACAAAAGTGCAATAGACCTCACATATAATCCTGTACACCATTCTAGATCCAAACACATCGATGTTCGTCATCATTTCATTAGGGATCACATTAAGAAAGAGCATGTAAAAGTAAGTTTCATTGGCACGGACTCTCAACTCGCTGACATATTTACTAAACCTCTTCCCGATGCAAGATTTCGTTTATTATGACTTGAGTTAGGTGTCCTAGATCTTTCGAGTTAAAACACATTCGCACACGCAATTTTGTAATTTTTTTAACCATCTAAAACATCTCCTAAAAATCTGAAATTTCAGCATGAAACTACTATTGGGACACTTAATCAAGATCAATAATTAAAAATTTCAAAATCATAAAAAATCGTGTACTGTTTCCCGCGCTAGCGCTAACGCCGGCGCTAGCGTACTTATTCGTTTTTCTGTATTTTTAAAATTTTGAAAAATTCTTAAAAATATATTAATCTATATGTACTATTTATTTTTGCACTTCTGATTATATTTCATTTTTGAAAAATCAAATACAAAAATACAAAAGCCAAATTACAAAAAAATATGTTTTGCCTTTTTGTTTAAAGTCTATTTTTATGCAAAAAACAAATACAAAAATATAAAAGCCAAATTATAAAAAATATGTTTTTCCTTTTTGACATTTGTTTAAAGTCTATTTTTTTTTGCAAAAATCAAATACAAAAATATAAAACATTAAAACTATAAAAAACGGTATGGACTTTCCTGTGAAAATCAAGCATGATTTAATCTATTAGTTAGAACTTCTATAATGTTGCAATTTATCTTTTCAAACTACTTTGAACATTGTTTTCATCATGCTTTGTTATATCTATTTAATATGTGCATTAATTAACTCGTAAAAGTTGTGTAGAACTAAGCTTAGCATGCCTCTAAGTGTGAGTAAATGTTTTATGTTTGATAATGATCTTTATTCACTCACTTTTTTGGCATTGTCTACATATGTGTTTAATCTAAGAATGCTTGTATATGTTGTGTATTAGTACAATGAATTAAAATTGCACAAGTATCTTACCTACACTCCTTTATTTGCACTTTTAAAAGATAAGAAAAGTGGTTATGTTTTTCATAAATTATATTGGTTTGCAAAACAAGTGTATTCGGAGAACTTTGTACAAAACAAAAATCATAAAATAATATGACAAAGGTAACTCCACCAAGCACTACTTGAACCTCCTGATAAGTCTTAATAAGCATTGTGAGGTTGGGCACCTTGGAAAGAATAGTAAAGTATCTTGTGCAAATCAAATCTTTCTTTCAAAATAAAAACCACTTACTCTTAAGTACACCGGATCACTAGTCTCAACATTAAAAATAAAATATGTGATCCCCCAAGCACTACTTTGCACCCTGATAAGTCTTAATGAGCATTGTGTGTGCAAAGCACCTTGGTAGTTGTACATTTTTGTTTGTGCATTGAAGTGTGTGGAAGTGAAATTATTTGTGTTTTATTGTGCTCTTACTTTACATATTTCTTGTATTTTTTGATTAAAACATTTGTTTACTCTACTCAAAAATACACTTATTTGCACATCATTATCTTCCATAACACTTCTTCTCATGAGTATTGGATCCTAATGCAAATTCTATACTACTCTTTATTTATGAAATGCACTAGATAACTGAGCATGCTTTCTACAATGTTTAGTATGTTTTGAAATTGTGAATTAACATAACATTGTAGTACTCTCTTTTTGGTAACATTATTTCATGCTTGGTTACCTGACTATTGAATTTAAAGATTTTACTTAAACAATGATTTACAAAAAACATCTTCTTTATGAAACTTAACTCATATATCTTTTTTTCATCATGTCTTACAAAAGATGTTTGCTTGTATTTTTCTAAGTCTTCTGCAACTTTACATTTACCTTGTATTTGTTTATGCTACAAACTCTGATTTATGAAAATACTGTGATTCTCAAACTCTGATCTATTTCCATGAAAAGTATTCTAAAACTCCTTATCATTTCCTTCTCTAAAAGCTCGATCATGCCTTTATCTTATTGTCAACTTTTAAGTGGTCTCCTTACCCGCTTTTGCTAATAACAAAAGGGGGAGAACTAACATGATAAATATAATCTGCTATCAAAATATAAAACTAACATGCTTAATTAAGATGATAGCTTACATATTAGGGGAGCATTCACTTAGGGGGAGCATGTATTTAGGGGGAGCAATTCTAAATGCTAAAATCAATAATTATCCTAAGTCATCACTCTCACACACACACACACAAGTAGGTTTCATCATGCTTATATATTAATGCTCTGATTTATCATTAATGGATTTGTTATTATCAAAAGGGAGTGTTTGTTAGAACATGGTCTTTCGCATCTCCTAGGTTTGAGAATAACAAATCCTATGTGTATTTGATCTTGTGTGTTTAAGTGTGCAGGATAACAAAGTCCACATGACTCAAGGATTACATAAGAAGATTGCCCCCAAAGTTGAGCCATCAAATCCAACACTCCTACTAGCGCCGGCGGTAGCACCTAGCGCCTGGCGATAGCTTTCGCTCGACGAACTGTAAGCTGTGCTCGACGAAATGCTCATCACTGCGTTCGACGAAAATTCGCTCGATGAACTATAAGCTGCGCTCGACGAAAATTCAATCGACGAAATGATTGCTTAAGCGCAATTCCGGGAGTACATATAGAAGGATATAGCGCCTGGCGGTATCCGATAGATAGCGCGGAGCACAGTAGGCAAGAGAGAATTGTTTTCTCGGATTGAAGATTCTGCCGCACAGAATATGTCCTAAAATGGGATAGCACCGGCGGTACCACTAGCGCAGGCGCTAGCGCTAACGCTATAAGAAGGACACCTCTTCTCCCATTTCACAGAGACATCAGAGAGAGTGATTGAGTGCTAGAATTCTAGAGGCTACCTTGGCCGAAAGTTGATGTCCTACCAAAGTTCTACAAACCTCTGAAGGAGAATCTCTTCACGCCGGATCCAAACGAAGTCCGCTTCTACAACGCTTATTCTACAACGGATCTTCGTCTCCAACTTCAGAAGTTCATCAAGAGGGAATTTTTAATTATTTTCATTTCTTATTTTTTGTGAACGGTTAGTGAAATCGCCTCGTGTTGGCGACTAGGTCCGGGTAGGACTTAGGGTGGAAATTCGTCTCGTGTTGGCGACTAGATCTAGGCTAGGTCTAGGGGGTGCTTGAGGCCATATCCAGGGAAGGGTTGGCTAGAGAGGCTTGAGGACGAATCCAGGGAGGATAGGCTAGGGCCACCGGTTCGTGGGGATGCGAGTCGGGATAGAAAACAAAAGGAGTCTACTATTAATCGCCACCGATTTCTAGCGTTATAGAAATCATCTTTTGTAAAACCTTATTTGATATTAATAAAGCATGTCTCTGCTTTATTTCAATTGTTTTACTTGACTTCTTATTGTCTTAATCTCGAATTATTTCAAAGCCTTTGAAAATATAATATAACTTTTTGAAAACCCTTATTCACCCCCCCCCCCCCCCTCTAAGGGCGCCTACCGATCCACAACTCCACCTCCAGGTGATCTTGGTTCCCTGTTAGGTGTGGAGTTTCCTCCACCTCCACGTGAGCTCGGCTCCCTGTTAGGTGTTGAGTTCCTCCACCTCCACGTGAGCTCGGCTCCCTGTTAGGTGTTGAGTTCCTCCACATCCAGGTGAGCTCGGCTCCCTGTTAGGTGTGGAGTTACCTCCACCTCCAGGTGAGCTCGGCTCCCTGTTAGGTGTTGAGTTCCTCCACCTCTATGTGAGCTTGGCTCCCTGTTAGGTGTTGAGTTCCTCCACCTCTAGGTGAGCTCGGCTCCCTGTTAGGTGTGGAGTTCCTCCACCTCCAGGTGAGCTCGGCTCCCTGTTAGGTGTGGAGTTTCCTCCACCTCCAGGTGAGCTCGGCTCCTTGTTAGGTGTTGAGTTCTTACACCTCCAGGTGAGCTCGGCTCCCTGTTAGGTGTTGAGTTCCTCCACCTCCAGGTGAGCTCGGCTCCCTGTTAGGTGTGGAGTTTCCTCCACCTCCAGGTGATCTCGGCTCCCTGTTAGGTGTTGAGTTCCTCCACCTCCAGGTGAGCTCAGCTCCCTGTTAGGTGTGAAGTTCCTTCACCTCCAGGTATGCTCGGCTCCCTGTTAGGTGTGGAGTTTCCTCAACCTCCAGGTGAGCTCGGCTCCCTGTTAGGTGTTGAGTTCCTCCACCTCCAGGTGAGCTAGGCTCCCTGTTAGCTGTTGAGTTCCTCCACCTCCAGATGAGCTCGGCTCCCTGTTAGGTGTGGAGCGCCCTCCACCTCCTGGTGAGTTCGGCTCCCTGTTAGGTGTTGAGTTCCTCCACCTCCAAGGGAGCTCGGCTCCCTGTTAGGTGTTGAGTTCCTCCACCTCCAGGCGAGCTTGGCTCCCTGTTAGGTGTTGAGATCCTCCACCTCCAGGTGAGCTCGGCTCCCTGTTAGGTGTTGAGCTCCTCCACCTCCAGGTGAGCTCGGCTCCCTGTTAGGTGTTGAGTTCCTCCACCTCCAAGTGAGCTCGGCTCCCTGTTAGTTGTTGAGCTCCTCCACCTCTAGGTGAGCTCTGATCCCTGTTAGGTGTTGAGTTCCTCCACCTCCAGGTGAGCTCGGATCCCTATTAGGTGTTGAGTTCCTCCACCTCCAGGTGAGCTCAGCTCCCTGACAGGTGTGGGGTTTCCTCCTCCCACCTCAGATCGAGCTCAGCTCGACTAGAGGTGTTGAGTTTTCCTCCACCTAAGGTCAAGTTCAATTTGACCTAAGGTGTTGAGCTTTCTCAACCTCCAGCTGAGCTCGGCTCACAGGAGGGTTGTTAAGTGGAGAAAGGTTCGCCTTCCGTCTCATGTCAAGTTCAACTGATAAACTCGGTAGGAGCATCCCGTTGGCAGGGCCCTTCGTGGATTCCTATAGGGACCCACCTACTCGTCAAATAGGTGGGTTGGACTTTCTTTCCGAGCTTAAGGCAAGCTCGAAAAGAGTGGGGATTGTGTACAACCCTCATATTTTCTGTGTCGGTGTGACCGTTGCGCAGATGAGGTCGCGATAGAGAGGGCGACCGTTGCGTAGTGGACCGAACCAATGGAGGTTGTCAAGACCAAAAAGGGAAGGCTCGGGGGGCAGATCTCCTTGGGCGAGTGAACCTTGGGTCCACTCGCCCAAGGTCCCGGGCGAGTTGACCCTTGGTCCACTCGCCCAAGGCCCGGGGCGAGTGGACCCTTGGTCCACTCGCCCAAGGCCCCGGGCGAGTGGACCCTTGGTCCACTCGCCCAAGGACCCGGGCGAGGGGACCTAGGGTCCACTCGCCCGAGTGGGGGGGGAGTGGACCTTGGGTCCACTCGCCCAAGGTGGGGGGCGAGTGGACCTAGGGTCCACTCGCCACAAGCCTGTGGGCGAGTGGACCTATGGTCCACTCGCCCAGGGGGCGAGTCGACCAGAGGTCCACTCGCCCGGGCAGCTGGGCGAGTGGACCAAGGGTCCACTCGCCCAGTGGGTTGAGTGGACCGCAAGGTCCACTCTCCCAGTTAGGGTGGTGGACCTCGGCCCACTCACCCGACCCCCGGCAAGGGGGGGAGTGGACATCTCGAGCTCCACTCTCCCTCCCTCATTCTTCAGTCGTTCGGGTAGGTTATTGGTCTACGGATAGTGGATTTTTGGCTATCCGCAACCCAATTTTTGGGAAGTCTATAAATAGACCCCCATGGGCACCTTGGGAAGGGATGTTGATACCCCCTCTGTCGCGTGTGAGCAAGCACTACCCCTCCCCTCCCCCTGTCATTGAAGGTGGACGGTGAGGTGATCTTTAGTTCCCTCCAAAGTGCCCAGGCTCAGCATTGGCTTGGGAGGGGAAGTTCCTTGAGAGCTTCCGGGTATGTGGTGGGACCTCCACGCTGTAGCTTAAGGGGTCCTTTCGTGGACTTAGGTGTTCTTTGAGGGTAAGGGTCGTCGGCTCTCAGTAACTGATCAAGGGTCTAGCTTGGGTCAAGTAATGGTTAGTTGCATCCCCCTTGTGAACGTCGAGACCAGTTCTCTGGTTTCAACACAAAGAAGAGCATTCCTGCTAGGAGTGCAGCTAGGGTGAGATTCTCTCATCAGACTAACATGCACCTAGGACCCAAAGGTTTTTGGGCTCCTAAGGATAACTAAACTTCTTCTTGCAGGTTAGTTCAAGTACCAGCCTAAACCAAATTTGGTACTTGGACAGTGGGTGCTTAAGGCACATGACAGGAACAAGGAGTCTTCTACAGGACTACAAGCCTGTGAAGAATGGACCCAAAGTAATATTTGGGGGATCTGAAAAAGGAATCACCAAGGGATATGGTATGATATCCAATGGCATAGTTTCCATCACAAGGGTAGCTTATGTTGAAGGGTTGCAACACAGCCTTGTAAGCATAAGTCAACTGTGTGACCTAGGCTATGTCATTGAATTCCACAATGATAAGTGCTTGATTAAAAAGTCTAAGGACTTAGAGACTATTCTCTCAGGCACTAGGAGTGGGAATGTTTATTGCTTAGATTTTATTTGCAGTAATTCTCTTACATATGTTTGTCTTGTAGCTAATGAGAATGAGTCTCTTTGTGTTCAATGGCACAAGAGAGACAATGTATAGACTTTTCTCTAAAAACCTTGTTAGGAATAGTCCTAATTTAAAATGTATTAAAGATGGTCCCTGTCATGCTTGCCAAATGGGTAAGCAAACAAGGGCCACCTTTAAAAGTATTGGCACCAAAGACAATGAAAGATGTCTTTATCTCTTGCATATGGACTTGTTTGGTCCCTTGCCAATTCAGAGCTTAGGTGGGAAGTTGTATACTTTGCTGATTGTTGATGATCACTCAAAATATACATGGGTATTCTTCCTAAAGAAGAAGTCTGATACTCTAAATATATTTATAACTCAGGTCAAAGCAATTCAGAATGACTTGCAATGTGCTGTGGTCAGAATTAGAACTGACCGTGGCACAGAATTTCAATCTGATGCTATAACAAGGTTTTGCCAAGAATATGGTATCACCCAAGAGTTCTCCTCCCCAAGGACTCCACAACAAAATGGTGTGGCTGAGAGGAGGAATAGGACCTTGATAGAAGCTGGGAGAACACTGTTAAGTGACTCCTCACTCCCAGAATACTTCTGGGCTGAGGCAGTCAATACTGCTTGTCATGTTCTCAATAGAGCTTCCATCAATAAGGTTCATAGAATAACTCCCTATGAGATTCTGAAAGGCAAACAACCTATAATTTCATATTTTAGAATCTTTGGTTCCAAATGCTACATTTTAAATAATGGAAAATCTCAATTAACTAAGTTTGCAGAGAAATGCAATGTATGTGTTCTTTTTGGCTATAGCTCTTATAATAGAGCTTATAGAGTGTACAACAAGAAAACTAATATTGTAGAGGAGTCTATGCATGTAGTATTTGATGAGACCAGCCTAATATATAATGGCTGGTCTAGATCTTCTGTCTTGACAGGAAATGAACAAGATTTGGAAAGGATGTCTATACAAGACACACCAAGCAGCAGCAAAGCTCATTCTGATGCTGCCATCCCTGAAGAGGAAGCAATCAATATTAATGAAGACACTGATGAACCAGCAGAAACAGCACAGCAAGCTGAGAACAGACTGACTGCAGTTACAAGACATCTAAGGGATCATCCCATGGAGTAGATTATTGGGAATGTTCAGCAAGGTGTGACAACTAGGAGCAGGGCTCACAATGAGGCCTTGTTCCTCAGTTTCCTATCACAGGTAGATCCTAAGAAATTTGAAGAGGCCAACTTGGATCTATTCTAGATTTAGGCAATGCAGGAAGAACTATTGCAATTTAAGAGATGCAAAGTATGGAAGTTGGTGCCAAGACCACAGGGACACAACATAATTGTCACCAAATGGATCTTCAGAAAAAAGATGGATGAGAATGGGACAATCATCAAGAACAAGGCAAGGCTGGTTGCAAAGGGGTATAGGCAAGAGGAAGGAATAGACTTTGACCAAACCTTTGCCCCAGTTGCAAGGTTGGAGGCCATAAGGCTATTCCTTGCATATGCAGCCCACAAAGGCTTCAAGGTGTACCAGATGGATGTCAAATCAGCATTCTTGAATGGAAATCTGAAAGAGGAAGTTTATGTAGTGCAGTCATCAGGTTTTGTCCATCCTACTCTCTCATCTCATGTTTATCTACTTAGGAAAGCTCTATATGGTCTTAAGCAAGCCCCCAGGGCTTGGTATGAGACATTGACTAGCTTTCTCATCAAGAACAAGTTATTGAGGGGAAAGATAGATAGCACATTGTTTCTTAGGGAAACAAGTGGCAAGTGACTCTTAGTCCAAATCTATGTTGATGACATAATATTTAGGTCTACTGATGACAACCTCTGCAAGAGATTTGCCAATCTAATGCAGGGGGAGTTTTAGATGAGCAGTCTGGGTGAACTTAAGTATTTCCTTGGGCTCCAAGTGAAACAGTCTGATGATGGAATTTTCATTTCCCAGACTAAGCACACCAAGGAGCTCATCAAGAAATTTGGGATGGAATCAGCCTCCACCATGAGAACACCCATGGGATCTAATGTATCATTAGATAAGGATGAAAAGGGGAAGGCCTTTGATGAATCCATGTATAGGTGTAGCATTGGATCCCTGTTGTACTTGACTGCTAGTAGGACAGACATTATGTATTCTACATGTGTTTGTGGTAGGTATCAGGCTTGTTCTAAGGAATCTCACTACACCTCTGTCAAGAGGATTTTGAGATACCTCAAGGGCAGCTTAAATCTTGGCCTTTGGTACCCTAATGACTTTGAACTAATAGGCTATTCAGATGCAGATTTTGCAGGGTGCAAAGAAGATAGGAAAAGCACAAGTGGCACTTGTCAATTTCTAGGGAGGAGGCTGATCTCTTGGAGTAGCAAAAAGCAAACCAGTGTGGCCATATTCACAGCTGAGTTAGAGTACATTGATGCAGGTAGTTGTTGTGCTCAACTTCTGTGGATCCAACATCAATTGGAGGATTACAACATAAATGTTAGTCAATCTCCCATGCTGTGTGACTCATCCAGTGCTATTTTTATTGCCAAAAATCCTGTCTCCCATAGCAGAACCAAGCACATAGAAATAAGGTACCATTTTATTAGAGAGCATGTAGAGTGTGAAGATATCAAACTTGAATATGTCCCCACTGACAATCAAGTAGCTGATATCTTCACCAAGCCACTAGATGAGGCCAAGTTCAATTCTTTCAAAATTGAATTAGGAATGTTGAATTTAGAATGAGTTCATTTATGAATCAATATCCACTGTTAAAATTCTTATGTTCTCATTTGTACAATTCTCACAATATGTACTGTTATGATAAACTGAAATCTGAATTGATCAACTTTATAGTAGGCATAGTCCACATGATAGGGTGGATAATCTCCCTAAAATGTTCAATGTAGAACAGTATATTGTAGTATGATCAGCTGGATCAGAAAAATTTGGATCAGCTAAGCTTCAGGTTATCCTTAAACAGCTGGGAAAATTCTGGGTTCGACGAACTCTTTCCTGGGTTCGATGAACGTCGAGCTTGTATTCGACGAACTCAACTCTGAGTTCGACGAACTCAGCTCTATGATGAGTTCAGGTGAACTAAGCCTTGAGTTCGACGAACTCCAGTCTGAGTTTGACGAACTCAACTATGAGTTCGACAAACTCAGGCATATGATGTAATTTCATTTACACTTACAATCAAAAGGTCAATACTGATGCTCCAAGTGAGGGGGAGCTAGAAAGGGTTGTTCAAAATGAACAAGAACAACTAATATAGCTATTAGTACTTACATTGAGGGGGAGTAAGTTCCTGCTAAGGTTGAGGGGGAGATGGTCAATTTTATGAAATGAAGGTTGACCTAAGGGGGATTTGGAAAATACTTTCTAAACCTTCCCTGGGTCTGTAGTTGTTCCCTCCCAATTACTAGGGGAAAAATTGTTGAAGAAACCAGAAAGGGGGAGATGGCCAATGATATGACCAAATCAGAGTTAGCCCTCTGATAAAGTTATCAGAGTTAGTAATTATAAATATGCTATATAAGCTGAGTTAGAAAGGGGGAGATAACCTATGAGCTAGTCATAGCTTAACATAATCTGTCATGAGGTATCAAAGCATGCTTAAATAATGTTAATGCTTAAACAATGTTATTTTCTAGAAGCAATGATATCATGAATGCTAAATAAAGTATTTGTATGATAAGTTTTTGTTGGCTATGTACCACAGCATTGGGAATGTTCTGCCTTCTTCAAATAGGGGGAGATTGTTGGGAATATTGTCATCAATATTCCTTTGATTTGAAGAGGCATCACTCTCAATGCTAAGTACAAAGTTGTATTTGATAAAGCTATATTTGTGCAAGAAATACAGGCTCAGGTAACTCAAGAGAAAGGGCCAATCATGCCCTTAGTTCAGGAGAAATCAACCCCTGAGAGATGAAGAATTGTCTCAGCAGAACCGCTGAGACGAAGGGTCAAATCCACTGAGACGAGCTCACTGTCTCAGCGGATCCACTGAGATAGGAAAGGAGCTACAGATAGAAGAGATTTGGTGTGTTCGTCAAACGCAGAACACAGTTCATCGTATACAGAGACAACAGAAGCGAACAGCTGAGATTTGGCGTGTTCGCCGAATGCAGAACACAGTTCGTCGAACACAGAGACAACAGAAGCAAACATATGAGATTTGGCGTGTTTGTCGAACGCAGAACACAGTTCGTCGAACACAGAGACAATAGAAGAAAACAGTTAAGATTTGGCGTATTCGTCGAACGCAGAACACAGTTCGTCGAACACAGAGACAACAGAAGCAAACAGCTGAGACTTGGCGTGTTCATCGAACGCAGAACACAGTTCGTCGAACACAGAGACAGAACAAAAGCAAGCACTGAGACTTGGCGTGTTCGTCGAACGGAGAATGGAGTTCGTCGAACGCAGAGCATGACGAGTTCGTTGAGCGCAGAGTATGGTGAGTTTGTCGAACACAGAGCTTGGCATGTTCGTCGAACACAGAGTTAGGCAAGTTCGTCAAACCCAGTATGGTGAGTTAGTCGAACGCAGAGTGCAAGTTCTGCCCATGGTGCAAGCTACAGAAAGGCAGTGTGGGGTCCATCAGTCTCTCCCATACTACTCAGAAGGACGACTAAGAGACGTTGAAGGTCGAGGATGTATAAAAGAAGAAGTTAGGGCATTTTGGAAGGTCTGGTTGAGTGCTAAAACAATTTTACATTTCCATTGACGGCAAGAGCTCTCGTCTTTCTACTCCTGCTCCTGAACAAGCAAGAAGAAGAAGAGAGAAAAAAGAGAACTCCTCTACAAGAAGGAGCAAGGTGATCTTCCATCCTTCATCTGAAGAGGAAGATCAGTGTGTAGCTGCCATCAACATCTCCAGCAACAAGGAAGCACCAGGTGTGCAGGAACTACAGGGGACTTCTTCTGTTGTCAGTTGTAGTAAGCTTCAACAAAACTTTTATTGTAGGGCTTTTGCCTGAGTTTGTAGGGCTGAAGGCCTAAGTTTGTAAGGCTGCTTTTGCCTGAGTTGTAGGGCTTTATTGCCTGAGCTGTAGGAGGAGGATTCCTCTGAGGTAGGACCTGGAAGAGGTCTGAGTTGTAGGAGGTGGATTCTTCTGAGGTAGGGCTTGTTGGCCTGAGATTGTAGGACCTGTTGTGGTCTGAGTTGTAGGATCAGTGGCTGATCTGAGGTAGGGCTGCTGTGCCTGAGGTAGGGTTGGGAAAACCTGAGAGATCCTAAGGGATCTGTGCTGTAAGCTACTTTAGCTGAGTTTGGAGGAGTTGGCCCTGTCTAACACGCTGTTAGAAGGGTGAAGGGGGAAAGTGGACTACCCATAGACACCCTGTCTTGGGGAACCACTATAAACACTTGTGTGTTTTCTGGTTATGCTTAATTACTTGTTTAGAATAATCTTAAACATCTAAATAAAATAAGTAAAAATCAAAAGACCTATTCACCCCCCCCCCCCCCCCTCTAGGTGAATTAGATCATATACCTATATAATATTTCTGAAAGGCAATGTTGAAACACATGAATGGTGCATTCCATATGATGATCTTGCGGTTGTGAGAACAAGGAGGTCTATCTTCTGAATTTCAGGATGTGTAGTTTGTAGACTTATTTCTAGAAATGGCGAGGATGATCGATAAAGCATCCACACCGCTTCTGAGACTGCTGGAGGTGGTGAAGAAGGAGAGACTACAATAGAGGCAAATAAAGAGAGCAAGCCAATTCAGTTGAGTGGGAGTCAATATACTCCATGCAAAGACTTGAGTTCGGTTGTGGTCTCAAGTTCTAGGTATCGGGTCCCGCCTAAAAGCTCAGAGGAGTCTTCAAAGGTGACCGAATCCTCCTCATCAGAAGAGCGGTCTCCAAAGAGATCAAAGAGCAACCATTTAAGACCATTTTCAATAGATTTTTCTTTATTTGCTTGAATTGTAATCATCGGTCTTTGAGACCGCGCGACCTTTGTATTTATACAAAATGAAATGAAAGAACATTTTGTCTACCTCTCGTCTATTTTCTATGAATGAATGCACATACTTCTTATAATGAATATGATTTTGTCGATCTCTTATTTGCTGATTTGCTTATACTATGCGATCACATTATAACTTCTCATGAGCAAAAATTGATCTCAACACATAAATCGATCACCATACCTTGAATAAGAGAACAAATGTCTTCACTATACACGATCATGTATTCCAAAGAAGCAGCATATTGATTCGATCATAGGCTTTGAAGTTATTGTGCTGGAATCACCAGATGCTTAAGAGAGATCGATAATCTTTCGGACATATGACAAAAAATCACTTCGGCTTGAAGAATAAGAGATAACCAAAGATGGCGATCTCTGAAATTCTAGATCGCCTTATCTCGTAACAATTCAAAAAGAGCTGATTTCAAACACTTGAAACCACCTCTTCATAAAATGTAGATGATCTTGATTATAATTTTGATTATAATTGCTTAAAGATAGTGATCTCAGTACTTGAGGTCTTTTGTGAAAACCCAGTCATTATAGTTATTGACATTCCATGACAATCATATCCTACTATAGTTTATAGGATATTTAGATCAAGAAATACAGATGGCGGTCTCAGATACTCCAGATCGCCCATATATAGATTATGTAATTGAAAAACCTTGATAGATTGTATATCAAAGAAACACAGACAGCGATCTTAAATGCTCTAGACCCCCTTACCAAAATAGATGTGAGATAAACTTAGGCGGTGGTCTTAAGTGCTTCAGAACACCCCTAAATAGAAAAAATATAACTGAAAATCTCAGGCGGCAGTTTTAAATGCTCAAGACCGCCCCTTAATAGAATAGATAACTGAAAAACCCTCAGGCGGTGATCTAAAATGCTCTAGGCCGCCCCTTAATAGAAAGAAGATAGAAACACCTCATGCAGTAGTCTTAAATGCTCTAGACCGCCCCTTAATAGAAAAGATTGATAGATATAGTGACATTAGCGGTCACGAAGAGAAGATGTGTACAAACCAAGATGATCAATAGGGCAGGTGTGATGCTGAAAAGCGATCGACATTACTTTCCCCAAAGAGATTATCAAGGTTTTAACACCTTAAGGGAGAAACGACCTCATCAGTTAGAGAACTTAGCCACTTTTGGGCTCAAGCGGCGGTCACAGGTGCTCCTGATTTCCCCTTTCATAAAACTTGGCTATCCTTAGACCAATGAGTGTTTGAGGGCCACAGACCAAGATGATCAATAGGGTAGGTATGGTTGCTGAGGAGACACCGAAATTGCATTCCTCAAAGATATCATCAAGACTGTAATGATGTTCGAAAATGCATGATAGAGCTAGACATTCACCTTGACCTCCCTTGATGTAGAGGTGTGTCAGATGTCAGCAAGGGCCCGACATCCTAAAGATCCGCCGTACGAGATTGGCGAGCTACTTCTACACAGATGTGAAATCTCTCCGCTATCTGTGGTCATGGTAGGTTTTACATCTCATGGTCGTGGGGGAAACAAGTAGGATCCATCGATATCTCGCTTGGTGGGATTTTAGACTTGCTAATAATCTATATCAATACTTCCTTTACAATATACAGGGAGAGTATAAGAGGTTATATACATCAATGGAACATTTTCAAGAAAAAAATGAAAAGACAAATTCATTAAGAGAAGAAATGCTTCAAGTCATCTCCACTCTAAGTGTGTGATAGCTCTTCCCCTTCATAAGTTCGGAGATGATAGGCACCATTTTTTAGCACTTCCTTGATGATGAATGGTCCTGCCTAATTTGGATTGAGCTTTCCAACTAATCCAGATCTTGCGACTACATCTACCTTCTTAAGAACTGTTGAAACCGAGACTTGAGAACAAGACTTGGTCTCTATGGAGTTCGGGCCCTCAACAAGTTGGGGGGAGACCTCACACTTACTTCTCCCAAGGGAGAGCGCTAGGTTGGAGGCTTAGGAACTAGAAACAAGACCAAGGGCTTAGCGAGGAGGTCCCACCACACTCCCAGAAGATCTTAGAGTGCTTCCCCTCCCAAGCCAATACTAAGCTTGGGCACCTTTGGAGGCTCTCTCCACCCACCAAAGAAACATGGGGAGAGAGTGGCCAAAAGAGAAGTCCCTCCAAATGGTGCCCCCTTGGCCCTATTTATAGTTTTTTGGACTTGGTCTACCAATACCCACATTCTGTCCTGCGAGATTTTGAAAATACCCCCGGATTTGGCCTGCCAACAGCCAAATCCCGACATTCTGAGGCGCTAAATGCAGACCATCCCCTCTCCTTGGGGCTGGGCGAGACTAGGGGTTGGCCCCTCTCCGGCTCACCCCCTGCTGGGATGGGGCGTGAGGGGGCAGGCCGCCCCTCCTCCTCTCGCCCCCCTTGCTGGGCGGTGGCGAGAGGGGGGCAGGCCGCCCCTCCTCCTCTCCCCCCCCCCCTTACTAGGACGGGGGAGAGGGGGGGCTGGCCTCCCCTCCTCCACTTGCCCCCCCCCCCCTCGCTAGGGTGGGGGAGAGAGGGGCGCTGGGTGCCCCTCCTCCGCTCCCCCCCCCCCCCCCTCATTGGGGCGGGGGCGAGGAGGGGGGCAGGCCGCCCCTCCTCCTCTCGCCCCCCCCCCCCCCCCAATTGGGGTGGGGGAGAGAGGGGGGTAGGCCGCCCCTCCTCCTCTCGCCCCCCTTACTGGGGCGGGGGCGAGAGGGGGCTGGTCTCCCCTCCTCCTCTTGCCCCCCTTGCTGGGGCGGGGGCGAGAGGGGGGCAGGCTGCCCCTCCTCCTCTCACCCCCTGCTGGTTGGGCGAGAGGGAGGCTCCCGCATCCACCGCTCGCCTCCTACACGAACTGGGTGAGTGGGAGGGCTCCGCCTCCACCACTCGCCCCCCTCTCTTCCTCCCTGGACCGTGCTAGAAAATAATGTCTTAAAAGACCCCTTGGGTCCTGGGAGCCTACTCGGCAAATACAGAGTTGTACACAATCTCTGCTCTTTTCGAGCGGGGTACACGCTCGGAAAGAAAAGACCAACCCTGCATATTCGGCGAGTGGCGCTGAGTGAAATTGAGAAGACTCCACATCGTTCCGGTCCAAATTTACTCAAGCTTCCTCGAGAGGCCCTCATACCCTGCCGGCTAGTGAGAGCCCAGCTAGCGGAGCCATCTTGGGGGAAAAACACTTAGCCTCCCTGAGAGGTCATCCTATCCTGCCGACTAGTGAGAGCCCGGCTAGCAGAGCCATCTCGAGGGAAAAACACCTAGCCTCCCCAAGAGGCCTTCCGACCTCGCCGGCTAGCGAGAGCCCGGCTAGCGGATCCACCTAGGGGGAAAAACACTTAGCCTCCCTGAGAGGCCTTCCGACCTCACCGGCTAGTGAGAGCCCAACTAGCGGAGCCACCTCAGGGGAAAAACACTTACCCTCCCTGGGAGGTCAACATGCCCTGCAGGCTAGAGAGTGCCCGGTCAGTGGAACCATCCGAGGGGAAAAATCACTTACCCTCCCTGGGAGGTCAACCTGCCCTAGCGGATAGAGAGAACCCGGTCAGCGGAATCATCCGAGGGGAAATATCACATACCCTCCCTGGGAGGTCAACCTGCCTTGCCGGCTAGAGAGAACCCGGTCAGCGGAACCATCTGAGGGCAAAAATCACTTACCCTCACTGGGAGGTCAACTTGCCCTGCCAGCTAGAGAGAGCCCAGTCATCGGAACCATCCGAGGGAAAAAATCACTTACCCTCCCTGGGAGGTCAACCCGCCCTGCCGGCTAGAGAGAGCCCGGTCAGCGGAACCATCCGAGGGGAAAAATCACTTACACTCCCTGGGAGGTCAACCTGCCCTACCGGCTAGAGAGAGCCCACTCAGCGGAACCTTCCGAGGGGAAAAATCACTTACCCTCCCTGGGAGGTCAACCTGCCCTGCCGACTAGAGAGAGCCTGGTCAGCGGAACCATCCGAGGGGAAAAATCACTTACCCTCCCTAGGAGGTCAACCTGCCCTGTCGGCTAGAGAGAGACCAATTAGCGGAACCATCCGAGGGGAAAAATCACTTACCCTCCCTGGGAGGTCAACCTGCCCTGCCGGCTAGAGAGAGCCCAGTCAGCGGAACCATCCGAGGGGAAGAATCTCTTACCATCCCTGGGAGGTCATCCTACCCTGCCGGGTAGAGAGAGCCCGATCAGCGGAACCATCCGAGGGGAAAAATCACTTACCCTCCCTGGGAGGTCAACCTGCCCTGCCGGCTAGAGAGAGCCCTGTCAGCGGAACCATTCGAGGGGGAAAATAACTTACCCTCCCCGGGAGGTCAACCTTCCCTGCCGGCTAGAGAGAGCCCGGTCAGCGGAACCATCCGAGGGGAAAAATCTTTTACCCTCCCTGGGAGGTCAACCTGCCCTGCCAGCTAGAGAGAGCCCGTTTAGCAGAACCATCCAAGGGGAAAAATACTTAGCCTCCCTGGGAGGTCAACCTGCCCTGCCGGCTAGAGAGAGACCGGTCAGCGGAACCATCCGAGGAGAAAAATCACGTAGCACACTACATTCTGGCATAAACAGTCGGGGATAAAATTAATTTTAACTAAGAACTTGTCGATACTCGAAGGCCCAGATAGACTCCACGGGGAGCTGGTGGAACCAATCCCTTGCCTTCTCCTTTGAAGTGTTGACGAAGAGTCGACACTGGAAGGCATCTGACATCGGATAGATCGAGACCATGTCCTTGAACCACAGCAGGTGTAGGATCGGGTCATCCTTGCAGGAGTAGAAAGATATATCCGACCCCCTGAACTCCTTTGGAACCGGGGTCGAGAGGATCAACTCACAAAATGGACTTTCTCCCCCGGCTTGCCTATCCGCATCTACTCGACCCCCTTTTGGGTTGGGCGAGTGGGGGCTGAATTCCTCCCCACTCGCCCCACTTTGGGGCTGGGCGAGTGGGGGCATGGCACCTCCCCACTCACCCCCTTGGGGCTGGGCGAGTGGGGGCATGACACCTCCCCACTCACCCCCTTGGGGATGGGAGAGTGGGGGCATGACACCTCCCTACTCGCCCCCTCCTGGTACCTCCTTCCTGGATTGCTGGCCGAGAGTGCTCTCGCCCACCCGCTGAGGCGGGACCTCCAGACCACCTCCTCTCTTGCCTTCACCTATCGTGGCGAAAGTTACCTGCAAGGTCTGCAGGACCTCCCGCTTGAAGTTTTCCAACAAATCCACCGTCACTCTAGCCACCGAGGGCTGCGAGTGGCCTGGGTCGGATCCTCCTCCACCTCCAGCCATGGAGCTCAGCTTGAGATTTTCTTGTGTTGGTCACTCTCCACGCTCACCGCACCATAATGTTGAAACCGAGACTTGAGAACAAGACTTGGTCTCTGTGGAGTTCGGTCCCTCACAAAGTTGGGGGGTGACCTCACACTTACTTCTACCAAGGGAGAGCGCTAGGTTGGAGGCTTAGGAACTAGGAATAAGAAAAAGGGCTTAGCGAGGAGGTCCCACCACACTCCCGGAATATCTTAGAGCGCTTCCCCTCCCAAGCCAATGCTAAGCTTGGGCACCTTTGGAGGCTCTCTCCACCCACCAAAGAAATATGGGGAGAGAGTGGCCAAAAGAGAAGTCCCTCCAAATGGTGCCCCCTTGGTCATATTTATAGTTTTTTGGACTTGGTCTACCGATAGCCACATTCTGGCCTGCGAGATTACGAAAATACCCCCGGATTTAGCCTGCCAACAACCAAATCCCGCCATTCTGAGGCACTAAACACAGACCGTCCCCTCTCCTCGGGGATGGGCGAGACCGGGGGTTGGCCCCTCTCCGGCTCGCCCCCTTGTTGGGGCGGGGCGAGAGGGGGGCAGGCCTCCCCTCCTCTCGCCCCCCCCTTACTGGGGTGGGGGCGAGAGGGGGGCAGGCCACCCCTCCTCTCGCCCCTCTATTGGGGCGGGGGCGAGAGGGGGCAGGCATCCCCTCCTCCTCGCCCCTCTATTGGGGCGGGGGCGAGAGGGGGCAGGCATCCCCTCCTCCTCTCCCCCCCCCCCCTTACTAGGGCGGGGATGAGAGGGGGAAGGCCGCCCCTCCTCCTCTCTCCCCCTGCTGGGGCGGGGGCGAGAGGGGGGCAGGCCGCCCCTCCTCCTCTCGCCCCCCTTACTGGGGCGGGGGAGAGAGGGGGGCTGGCTGAAAGTGCACCGTATGCATCTGAGAATCCTCTAGGGGGTGAATAGAGATTTAAATATTTTTCAATCCTAACTGTGTTCAATAATTTATTCTAAGGTATTATGCTTAACAATACAGGCAAAATAAAGAATGTAGAAATTAAGGTGCAGAATAAAAGAGTGGATAACACAGAAAATCACAGCACAGACACAATAAATTTTATAGAGGTTCCCCAAAATGTGGGTAGTCCTCTCTTCTACCACCTGGTAGGAATGCACCACTGTGCCTGAGTCTTTTGATCAGGAGACTCTTAGAACCACTGATCTTTTGATAAGGAGATCATGAACCACCAGATCTTTTGATAAGGAGATCTTGAACCACCAGATCTTTTGATAAGGAGATCTTGAACCACTGAATCCTTTGAAGAGGGATTAATAAAAATCTTTTACAGAATGAGAAAGAAGAAGGGAGAAGGTTGAAGGAATTCTGTTCTCACAATTCTTATGATGGCTGATTGAAGAACAGCTAATGTGAAGTCCCACAGAATCTTCTCTTGATTAGCCTCTGCTTTTGATGGTGATGATATGCAGAGACTTTGTTTGTCATATCCTTTTTGACTTGTTCTGACTCAGATCATGCTGCTATATGATGGTGATGAGAAGCAGCAGTTGGATCTTCTGGTCTATCAGATGAAGAACACCAGTTCCTTCTATTCTCTTTCACAGCTCTGTATTAAGGTTCCTGAGAGTGAGGAAGAAGAAGACAAGAAACCCTAATTTGAAAAGAGATGGCTGGTAGTGATTAATGATGCACCCTTCTCTTCCTTCTCTATCCTTATTTACCCTGTCTCTATTTTGAATTTATTTCCTTATTAGGTAAGACCTGAAAAGGTATATTTGATAGACATTCTCTTTCCTTCCTTAATTACTTCTCAACCCGTCTAACCAGAAGGTGTATCCTTACAAGAAAGCCTTTTTCTTCTTCTTTAATGTTTCCTTCTTCTTCAGGCAATTATTAGGCCGTTGGAGAACGGTCTGAAAGATGTGGTCCATGATAGAAGCATCAGAAAGACAGCTGTAAAGATTGAACTTTCACAGACTGTATTCATCGTAGCGTCGAATTAACTTCCTCTCTTATCGACGCTACTTCGAGTTCATCTAAGAACTGCTTCGATTTCTTCTGTACTTGGACTAAACTCAGCTAGTCGACATTGCATCGATTCCTTATCGACGCACATGTCGAGTTGAATAGCATCCACTCTGACTTCCATTAACTGCTTCGAAATGAAGTTGCATTGCGTCGACTTTAGATGGCTTTGACATGTATTCCCTTCTGCGTCGAGTTTGAAGTAGAAGTTGCGTCAACTTCTCAAGTTCCTTCGACAAGTCTCTGGTCACTGTGTCGATATCTATTCGATGTAACGTCGACTAGTGTTACTTCAACAGTAGAGTTGAACCACTTGGACTTCTAGTTGGAGTAGCGTCGACATGAACTCGATGTTGCATCGAATTCCATTCGACGCAATTATTAACTTCTGCCTTTTTTGCTTCCTTTGGTCTAGTGTTGACACTCTTGGTTGAGTGTGACATCCTAAGACATCTAGAGACCAAATTACGATCACTATAGAATGGGTAAATTAAACCCTAGTGAATAAAATCACTTTTAATTAATTAGTTAAGTTAAATCAAGGGTTTTCCCAACAAACTCCCCATATTTATCTTAACAAATTGTACATTTTGTTCTAAGTGATTTTATACAATTTTTTATAACCAACAATACATTTCATACAAAATAATGTAGACTAAAAATTATGAATATTTCCATTCAGTTGTCAAGCAATAAGAATTGTATCACACTGTTCTTCCCAGTATATATACTTGTCTTCATAAGAATTAATCACATAATAACTCTTAATTAAGAGTCCTTCTCAGGAGTCCTTCTCTTCCTTGAGAACACTTTTGGAATTTTTCTTTGTTGGTTCAAATACTCATCATCATCTGCTGCTCCAGCATCCTCTTTCTCTTTTGACAGCTCCCCCCTGATCATCAGCATTCTTGTCAGCTTCTTGGGGAGCTTCTTGAACAGCTGTTGTACTTACAGCTTCCATTTCCACATCCAGATTCCTCTAAATGTCTGGGGCTGGCTCCCCCTAGTTCTGTGTTGTTTGATCAAGCTCCTTTACAGCTTCATGTGTAATCTTTGCTATTTTATCTATCATCTCCTTATCCTGAGGCTGCCTTTGAATACATGGGAGCTCCCCTTGGCTGCTAACTCCCCCTGAATCTGTGCTCCCCGAAATGTAGCTACCTTGTCAGGGGCAGGCTCTTTATCAGCATTACCCTGATCCTGTCCACAAAACTCATGGACAGGATCCTGTTCCTCTAGAATATTCTCCCCCTTCTTGATCTTACTGGCCAGTGAGGTTAAGAAATCTTTAGTTACCATTGAGGAAGAGACAAATTCCTTCAACCCCTGAAGGGATCTCTTTGTATCCAGCATCTCAGCATCTATGTGTACATATTTCCTGTCAAACCTCCTTGCCTGGTTGGCAACCATATCAGCAAAGGTGGAGGAGGTAAGAGCTATAGCCATAGAGATGATTTGCTCAATGTCAATTGCAGGATGAGCTAGAGGTGGAGGTGATGAAGGGAAGTCTTCTGGAATGGTAGAGAAAGGATGGTAGACATCATGAGAAAAGTATGTTGATGATGATGGTGGTGGAGGTGGAATAAATTCAAGGTCTGGTATGAGGGTGGATGGCTGAGGGGATGGCTCAGGAATTGAAGTGGATTGGGATTGTTGTTGTTGTTGTTGCTGTTGTGTGTCTTCATGATGGGACTCTGGAACTGTGTCCATTTGGGAAGGATCATCCCTTGGGTGATCTGGAATCTCCCTATTTGATTCTAGGTGATGAAGAGATGGAGGAGGAGAGGATGTATCTTGACCAGGCTTCAAGATCTGCCGGGTCCATTTTGAAAATATCCCTATGTTTATTATTTTACCAGGAGGAATGGGCACTCCCTTTGACTTGCAGACACTTGGGAAGTGCTTGAAGAGCACCTGGCTCATTATCCTCATGTATGCATTTTCTTTATGGGCATACTTATGCCCAATCATCTTTAGGAGGCAACTCCCCCAATTAATCTTCTTTTTCAAAATAAGAGCTCCCATTATTTGCAATTGCTGCCTGGGGATGGCATCATGAGCTGATATCTTGCACAATAAAACCTTCCCCACTATGTCTGCCAAAAACCTATGTTTTTCACAATGGTCCATCTTTTTCAGATTGATAGGCTTATCCTTTTTAAATTGCATCAGTTCCAAGGACCTCTTAAGCGCATCCCTTGTGAGTTCATCTGACTCATCCCCTGTCTGAAGATCATATGTTTGGTTCAGCAGTTCCTCTATGATCAACACCTCTGTGTCATATATCTTCCCTTTAATAGAACCATCCTCCCCAATCTGAATATTGTCCTTGAACTCAGATAGTTCAGTATCCAGGATTTTGCACATGGTGGAGATCATCTTGGTCAAGCCCGCATCTTGAAACAGACCAAGAATGGCCTTGAAGCTTTCTGCAGCAGCACTGAAGGAGTCAATGTCTACATTGAACCCTGAGTTCACCTTTGGTGGAGCCATCTGAGTTAATGTACCTGCAAGTAAGAAGAAAACAAGAGACAGGGAGCATAAGGGACACGAGCGCAAGAGAGCTAGAGAGGAGGAGAGTAAGAGGAAGAAAATTCGAAAGCGTAAACGTTTCGACGCAGTAATTGCTTAAAAGTAGATGAATCGCCGCTATTTGGGGTTTATGCCGATGCACCGTCGATATTACTTATTATTTGGCGCGCAAATCTGTGTTGAGATTACTTCTAGATGCAATTCTGCGTGCATTTATATATCGACGTTGCGTCGACTAGTACTCTACGTAGCTTCGAGATTATTCTGAGACCATAAGGCGACGTAGTCCTGTCGACGTTACGTCGAATTCCAATCAACGTGACTTTGGATTTAATCAGTAATTATTAAGTCGACGTATGCGTCGATAAGAACTTGACGCTGCGTCTAATTCTTATTCGAATTGTCTGCTCTGTGTGCTTCTCGACGCTGGCGTCGAGTAGAAGTCAATCTCTTAAGTGATGCACACAGAGCAGACAATTCTTGGATGTGTGAAGTCAATCTCTTAAGTGATTATTCTCTCCACCCTTGGGTGATGCACTCTTCTCACTAGATTGATATTCACTAGATCTAACAAATGGCACTGGATTTTTCCAAGCTGGTTTCCTGGATGTTTCTGTGCTAGTGGAGGGCTCTGCTCCTAATCCTAGGTGATTGAATCTCATAGAGAGATTTTCAGTGATATCCTTGAGCTTCTGACTCCTCCCATTGATTGAGTCCTCAAAGGCCTTTGCCTTTGCTAGCTCCTCTTTTAGATTTGTATTTTCCTCTCTAAGCTTAATCAACTCTAACTCTTTATCATTAATTTCATTTGTTGGGTTTTGATTAGTTAGATGCATTTCATTTTTCTTAAGGTTCTCTAGTTCAGTTCTAGCTATGCCTAGTTCTTTTTCTACTCTAAGATGCTCAATGCAGAAATCTTTAAAGCATGATTTAAAATCTTCTGAACTGAAATCAAATTCATCAAAGATGGATACCTGGTCATCTTCATCATCTGATGACATCCCAAGAGCCATCATGCAAGCTGCTACTGCTTCTGTTTCATCCTCACTTTCAGATGATGAGTCTACTTCTGCTTCAGAATCACTCCAAGTCTCAACAATAAAGCCTTTGGATTTCTTCTTGTCCTTTCCTCTGATGAACTTCTTCTTCTTCTTCTCATCCTTGCTATTGCTTTTCTCCCTTTGCTCTTGTGGGCAGTCAGGAGCAATGTGCCCTGGTTTGTTGCAGGTATAGCAGATAACCTCCTTCTTTGGAGTCTTATCATACCTGGGCCTTGAGTCCCTTTCTCTTCTCCTTGAGTCCTCGGTCTTTACCCACTTCTTGAATCTCTTTGCCAGCAGACTGGACATTTCATTCTCAGGAGTGGAGGACTCTCCTTCAGCAGCTTTGAGAGTAAGGGACCTTTGAAAAGGAGCTGGAGAGGTCTCCTTTTCTTCAGCCTCAGCCCTATTTTTTAGGAGCATCTCATAGGACTTAAGCTTTCCAAGCAAAGATTTAGTTGAGATTTCTCTGTGGCATCTGGATTCTCTGATTGCCCAGATAATTGAATCCCATGAGCTAGGGAAGCACATGAGAATCTTATCATTAATTTCAATCAAGGATATTTCCTTGTCTAAGCCTCTGAGCTCATTAATGATAAGACTGAATCTGTCATACATATTGGCAACAGATTCTTCAGCCTTCTTTTGGAAATTCTCATACTGGGATATGAGAAGGGACTTTTTGTCCTTTCTTTCATCAGCACTTCCAGGGTTTTGTGGAATTCTTTCTCGTTGGATCGTTTGTTCAAGTGATACCAGTTTGTATTTAATATTCTGATAAGTTATTCTAAATTATATTTTAATAATAAAATCATTCATTTGTTCTTATTTCATCTTAATCTTATTTTATTATATTATTTATCTCGACTTTTATATATTAGTTTTTTCTATTCTTCTTTGTTATTTATAATTATTGATATATTTCTTTTTTTATATATTATAATCATATATTCTTATCTTCTACGGCGAGCTTGCTCAAAACCTAAATTCTCCACCATTTGCAATGATCCCAGGCTCGATTTCATGTGCTCTCCACCTTCTGAAGCTAATGGAAAGGTCCAAATGAGCTGGGGAGGGACGTATAAGGAGGTTTGAAGAGGGGGAGCTCGGGTTCACCTTGGTTTCTCCTCCTTGCGGCCAAGTGGCACCTCCCTTGGTGGAAAAACGGCAGTAATTGATGTGTTGGGCTCAGATATGGCCTTGGGCAGAAGGGAGGAGGGCCACATGGCAAGCTCTCCACAATTTCCTGCTTGTCTTCACTTGAAATTGGGGGAAAACCAAGAATGACCCTTTGCATGTCATTCTTTTCAAATTTCAGGGGGGCATGGCTGGTAATTGCACCCTTGGGTTGCTGGGTGGGCTTGGTTTGAGGCCTTAGCCCAATTGGATTTGGTTTGGGCTTTCAATTTCTCCATTTAGGCTTAAAGTTGACCATGGTTGACCTTGATGTTGACTTAGTCAATTGGGTTGGTTGACTGGACCAAGATGTTGAGCTTGGGTCCCTTAACACCTCCCAATGTTGTTTGGGTCATGATGATGCCCCAATTGGGCTAATTTAACCAATAGGTGTGATTTTGACCAAAATTGGGGAAAAGTTGACTTTGGACAATTTGGTCAAATTGATGATCTCTTGATGGGGCTTTTGATTCAATTAGGTCCCCCATGATGTTCTAAGACTAGGGGTGAAGTCAATTTGATGTTTTGGGGGTGAATTGAGTCTATTGGGGAAGGATTGGCTTATGTTGACCTAAGTTTGACTTTGGTCAAATTGGACCAATTGGTGACCCCATGATGGGCATTTTGGGTCCATAGCACTCCTTAAATGGTTTACCATCTTGTTGTAGGGTCAATTTGGTCATATGAGTATGAATTGAACTCTATTGAGTTGAATTGGGCTATATTGACCTAGATTTGACTTTGGTCCACTTGGCTAAATTGGTTGATCAAATGATCAGTCTTTTGGTCAATTATGTCTCCTTTGGGTTTAGGGACATGGTGGTGGGGTTAATTCACAAGTGTAAGTTCAATTTACGCTAATTTGACCTAAGTTGACATGCCTTCTATAGTGGATCACATGTGAGTTCACTCAACTCAGTGCATCCCAAGGTCACCATCAAGCTCAAACTCACCTCACTCACCACATGTCCTATCCTAATTGAAGTTTAAGGGGTCTAGTAAGAAATGGGATGTTACAATTCCCAATAAACAAAAAATAATAATTTTGTCCTCGAAATTTAAGTTCAGGTCTACAGGGTTCCAGGCTTATTGAAGATGAAAAGTCTCAAGAAGGCATATATGATATCACAAGACTATCTGGTAATTGTTATTTTATCCCATCATCAATATTTCAACATATCCATCTTTCAAATTATATTCCAAGATTCCACTTGTGAAAGGTGTATGATTTCTTCTCAGTAATTAATTCTAACAAGATTTCCTGATCTTTCTACTAGTATATAAAAAAAATCTATTTTCTATAATAATCCAACAACAATAGTTCATTGTATGAATTCCTCAAATTATACGCTCAAATTCTACTTGAGAAGGAACTTTCAAAAATGAGTAACCATAAATCCCATCAAAATCCCCAGAAGTTCATATTATTATCAAAGGCCTATGCACAAGTTTCTATAGCAATTCTGCGTCAATACTTCAAGATATGGGTTTCCTAATTTATAACTCCAAACTCTACATTGTGAAGGGAGTACCCAATATATCTAATTATAAATTCCGGGAAAATTACCAAAGGTGTATAATGATATCACAAGGTTATGTTCAGATTATTAGAATATTCCCGCGTCAACAACTCTACGTATGAATATTCTATATTATAACTCCAAATTGCACATTGTGAATGAAGTCTGAAGTACATTGGGATAATTGAAAAATTAATGATTAATGAACTATATTATCATCAAAAATTCCACCAAAAATTTACAGAGTGTAATCTCACTCTATTAAGTGAATCTTATAAGTTTATGTTCTTTCAGAAAGTTTTGACCCTAAAAATACTCCTTTAAGGTCTATGTGACAATTCACATAAATTCCAAATTTCCTAAGGAAATCAACCCAACAGTTTATGATTTTCTCTAAGGGATATTGTCTCATAACCCTAAGTGTATGTTTTAAGTTTCGTGAGATTTGACCGAGGGAAAACCCTTAAACTCTCATGTAGGCCTAGTGTTACATGGTCATGCTATAAGCACACCACTTCCCTTGCACTTGTTTATGAAGTAAACTAACTTTCAGAGGTCCAGTTGGCCTAAAAATTTTAACCATGGTCTACTATATGCATGACCACCCTCCCAAATGAGATTTGATGTGATTTTAGTCCAAATCAACTCATATTATGCACCATATATGATTTATTAAATTTCTCCTAAAACCTTAGAGAAATGTGCTCCAACAATTTCGATCTTTGGGCATATAGTAGATCTTGTGAGCATACACCCATGGTTAAATTATCAGCCTCATATAATTTATTATGTAAAAGTTACTCACATTTTAAGGTATGTCCTTCACTAGGACCAGCCTTACTAAATCTGACCCACTGAGGGTTGTAGGGCTCCAAATGGTGTGATCTCACTTCTTACAAATAGTAGACACAAATGCCTACAAAAGTTATCTCAACCTACTTTTCATTTTATGGCCTCTAAGGGCCTCAAAATTGGAGAGCAAAAGATCTATTTTACTAGGGTAAAAAACAACCTTTTGGTGTGGCCTAAGTAAAGGTCTTTCTATCGATCATTTTACCATATGTCTACTCATATGTAAGGATCCAATTGAGTCAAAAATTTTTACCATAGACTAATATATACATAATCACCTTACCAAGGGGATTTGGAGTGATTTGACTTCATAAAAGCTATAGAAAAGGTCTTTCCAGAAATTCCCATTTTGGGCAGTGTATGTATTTGGGCATGACTCATGCATGACAAAAATTTCAACCTACTTGGAGTTGTAGAACTCCAGGATTCACTAAGTTCAATTTGGGTGCTAAATGCACACCATTTTCCATAAGTAAGGTCTAGGAAAACCAAGTTGGTACCAAACTAATCCAATAAACAAAAGGATTAGCCCCCATGCATTTTGGGTTAAGTTTCTTTGGTATCGTTAGGGTATATTTGTCTTAGATATACACTCAATCCTTAGGGTATCCGACCCCAGGCTTGGAGTCTCATCCTGAGACCAATTGATATTCCACGTACTTCAAGATCCTCGGGGATACCAATTTTTCACATCCTTCTCAATGGTTAGTATATAAGCAGCCCTAAAATGGGCATTTTCTAAACACGAATCCTTATTCAACTGAACGCAAATCCTTATCTGATTTCTGGTATTTGTCATGATGATTGGTTTGATGCAACCTAGTTCTTGGTTTGGAGATTTAAGTTTACGAGCCTCTTGTTACTTTTCTAATGGATTTCATGCACCAATCCCTTGAGGCGATCCTATCCATTGGGTATGAAGTGGTACTCTCACATGGTAGGCAAATCAGGGACACCTAAGTTTAAGCCTTAATTATCTACTTCCTCATAAGGTTCTTCTCCTAGTCACTTTGGGTGTCATCATGCCTTAATCAGTTTATACCCGAGGTCGGTTTGGATTAGTATATGCTATGAAGTTTTCTTGGTGCGTCAAACTAGAATGATGTCCTAGTTGGGTTGGCCCAACTCATTGATTTATGGACTATTTTGTGTGATTCTTACACATGGGCACACCACTGCTTCCGCTGCTAGTTTGTCCTCAAACTAACTCGAGCGGGGGTGTCCCAGTGTTTTGTGGACTTCTTTCTCGTTGGATCGTTTGTTCAAGTGATACCAGTTTGTATTTAATATTCTTATAAGTTATTCTAAATTATATTTTAATAATAAAATCATTCATTTGTTCTTATTTCATCTTAATCTTATTTTATTATATTATTTATCTCGACTTTTATATATTAGTTTTTTCTATTCTTCTTTGTTATTTATAATTATTGATATATTTCTTTTTTATATATTATAATCATATATTCTTATCTTCTACGACGAGCTTGCTCAAAACCTCAATTCTCCACCATTTGCAATGATCCCAGGCTCAATTTCATGTGCTCTCCACCTTCTGAAGCTAATGGAAAGGTCCAAATGAGCTGGGGAGGGACGTATAAGGATGTTTGAAGAGGGGGAGCTCGGGTTCACCTTGGTTGCTCCTCCTTGCTGCCAAGTGGCACCTCCTTTGGTGGAAAAACGGCAGGAATTGATGTGCTGGGCTCAGATATGGCCTTGGGCAGAAGGGAGGAGGGCCACATGGCAAGCTCTCCACAATTTCCTCCTTGTCTTCACTTGAAATTTGGCGAAAAACCAAGAATGACCCTTTGCATGTCATTCCTTTCAAATTTCAGGGGGCATGGCTGGTAATTGAACCCTTGGGTTGCTGGGTGGGCTTGGTTTGAGGCCTTAGCCCAATTGGATTTGGTTTGGGCTTTCAATTTCTCCATTTAGGCTTAAAGTTGACCATGGTTGACCTTAATGTTGACTTAGTCAATTGGGTTGGTTGACTGGACCAAGATTTTGAGCTTGGGTCCCTTAACACCTCCCAATGTTGATTGGGTCATGATGATGCCCCAATTGGGCTAATTTAACCAATAGGTGTGATTTTGACCAAAATTGGGGAAAGTTGACTTTGGTCAATTTGGTCAAATTGATGATCTCTTGATGGGGCTTTTGATTCAATTAGGTCCCCCATGATGTTCTAAGACTAGGGGTGAAGTCAATTTGATATTTTGGGGGTGAATTGAGTCTATTGGGGAAGGATTGGCTTATGTTGACCTAAGTTTGACTTTTGTCAAATTGGACCAATTGGTGACCCCATGATGGGGATTTTAGGTCCATAGCACTCCTTAAATGGTTTACCATCTTGTGGTAGGGTCAATTTGGTCATATGAGTATGAATTGAACCCTATTGAGTTGAATTTGGCTATATAGGCCTAGATTTGACTTTGGTCCACTTGGCTAAATTGGTTGACCAAATGATGAGAATTTTGGTCAATTATGTCTCCTTTGGGTTTAGGTACATGGTGGTGGGGTTAATTCACAAGTGTAAGTTCAATTTAAGCTAATTTGACCTAATTGCCTCCTATAGTGGATCACATGTGAGTTCACTCAACTCAGTGCATCCCAAGGTCACCATCAAGCTCAAACTCACCTCACTCACCACATGTCCTATCCTAATTGAAGTTTAAGAGGTCTAATAGGAAATGGGATGTTACAAGGTTTGGGTACGTTTTGATGCAAGAAGGAAAGGTAATCACGTATGGGTCAAGACAACTGAAGATTCATGAAAGGAATTATCCTACACACGATTTGGAATTTGCGGTTGTAATTTATACTTTGAAACATTGGAAACATTTATTGTGTAAGACCCCTTTTTTTTCTTTTTCAAACCCGGGGTCTTATGCCCAGAACCGTCGTTTTGAAGTGACACCCTGACTCGGGAAGGTCGCCACTACAAAACGATGATCCTGCCGGCCTTATCGATCACAGAAAAGTTAAGCTTAAACAAACTTATAGAAGCCAAGTCCACATCACATATAAATAAACTATCATAAAGAGATGTCCACATAATCATAACTGAAATCAAAGACATAAATAACAAGGGCTCCTGCCCGATACATCAAATCCTCACTACATAAACACTCGCGGAAGCAAATCAACTAGTAGTAACACTCACGGATCCCGACACTGGTGCTCCTGTGCTAGACTGCCCCGCCTCCATCTGCACCGGCCTCTGGTGTTGCTCTGTCTCCGTGGTCTCCTAAAATGATAAGTTCCACCGACCGTTAGTCAAAAAGACTAAGCCAATCCCCCACCGCTCCCCCGTTGACTCTTAGGCACCGTGCGGGAAGGATGATGCGGAGGACAAAAAGGGGTATAACAATAGCAGGTGACAGGGGTACAAGGAATGTCTACACTACACATGTATATATATATAATTAAAGCAGTAAAAGAGCATAGTAAGAGCTGGTAAAGAATAAGTAAAGTATAGTAAGTAAAGACATGTATATAATAGAAAGTAACCATTGATTTATAGGAATGCCCACACAAACCTATAGACCAAGGGGTCGTTTAGCAGGGCCTATCGTATAAGAAGTCCCATAACCGACTTATACGATAGGGGTAGGGTTATGCAATGTTAATGTTATGTCATGCAAGGTATGCTGTTAAATGTTATGTTCACACAAGTACAACTCACACACTACGACTTTATGCGCACAGACCTTTAGTTCCCCCTTTTTGGAGCTAGCAAAACTCCCAGGATACTCCCGAAGTGGCAAATGGAAGCGGTGGGTTGGGCCTCGCCCACCTCTAGGTTGTTATTTGCACTACTTAACCTAGACCTAACGTACGCCTCAACGCTAAGAACACAACAGCGGAGCTACTGCGTACTCTTTGCTGGTTAGACCACCAGACTTGTTTTGGTAAAGGGTTATCCACACTTACCGAGCCTAAGTATTAATGTCGGTGCAACGACCATCAACACTAAGGACCCACCACCTTATACACATGCAAACATGTTTACCATCTATCTCTGAGCCATAAGCTCATCGGCTAATCCCCCCGGCACAACAAACATTACTAAGCCACAAGCTCACCAGACTAATTAGTCTGCTGCTACAACCACCGAGCCTACCGCTCGTAAGACCAAACTGACTAATCATACGCAACAATGTAGTGTGTGTGAGTCTATTACTGATTAATCTTGCATAACAACTCGCTCCTACGATTTATGGTTAGTCTTGGACTTCCTGAGGATTACCCTATAAGGGGCTCGCTACGGTACTAGGAACTATAATGGGATGACACCCCAAGGCTCCCTTTCTCAAGACATTTAATATTATGGGTATCTACCTATATGCCTAAGCCTCTTATCTAAACACTTGTATTAACCCTAGGTGGTTTATGACAGGCTAAGGGAAAGACGATCTTTCGTCAATCCCAAGCACGACCTTACCCTTAGCACACCTAGCACTCTTATCTCCTAAACTCCTTTTGGTGACCTCATCCTCTTCAACCTGACCATGCACACCATCTACATACCAATTCCACCTAGTAGGCCTCTAAATACCCAAGTTTCACATTTTTACTATACGCAAACCAAACTAAGTATATGAAGCTAATAAGCAGAAGTACTCCAAATATTCATCCTCATGACACAAGATTATTACTGGAGGGCTATCATGGCATTATATGACTAAATCCAAAGAACCATATTTTTCCTCAACATTTTAGCATTTATTTAAATTTCTCTAATATTTGCCAAGTATGAATATGAACATGAAGTGTAAGGTATTCTCAAGACATGATCCTCATAAAACTATCATGCCAAAATAATAGTAAATAATGAATATCACAATTTTACATTAAGGAAATGTCCTCTATTTTTAATATTTAACTTCTATCCAAACTTGAAGATTTATGAAGGAGCTACCATGAATACTTATGCCAAAATTATAGAAAAATTACCAGATCTTTATTATGTCCAGAAAAGCTCAATTACAGAGTTTCACAATTTATGGGAATCATTTCCTCACTGAAATAATTAATCCAAATAATTCCTAATTTGTACATGTTGTGAAGTGGCCTACTGATAACAATTTCCAAAATATTCTATAAAAATTCATAGAGCTTCCTAGTGCTCTGAAATGTCCTATCACCAATTTGTACATTTTTTCATAGAGTTTTGGACCCTTATCTATATTTCTTAAAATTAAGACAAAATAGGTGCCTTGAGAATGAAATACTAGATAAATCATTAAATAAATTATACAAAAATTACAAGCGGTCAATATTATGATTATAAAGGCACCACCAAGATTTCATCTTCATCCAGGATCATTTGTGCATGCAAATATCTCTTACAAGAAGTTTACCTAAAGGGGTTATGACCTAATTTAGGGGGAATAAGTTCTCCTAAAATTCTCTCAAAATTCCCTAGGGCATAAATACATCCCATAACATATCTCCTAGGTTCCATGTCCATTCTATAGATTTACACCACATGACCTTCACAAAGCTCTATATTCACCCCAAGGGGTAAAACTAGGGTCCTAGAGCATATACACCTCTACACCACCCCATCTTACTCATGAAGGTGTTTTAGGTGATCCTAAACCAGTGGCCAAGGTTTCACCTCATGGTGAGGAGATTTGACCACAATATCCCAAGATAAACACCATGCCCTAACTTTGACCCAATTTGACCTAACTTGGGTTGACAAATTACCCAACCAAATCAGTCCCAATGGGACTGATATTTTTACCAAGGTCATGTGATAACCCTAAAAAGTATCCATCAAAATTTGGAGGGCATTAGAGGTCATTTGACCCAATAATTAATTATTGTTTAATTCATGAAGTTATTACAAAAACCTTCGAAAAGGTTCTCCTAAAATTTCCATCTTTGGGTATGATGTGTGGGTCGGTGTAAATAGCCTATGTTTCAATTTTCAAGTCAATACCATAACCTAATCAAAAGTTATTCAAGAAATGGTGGTTGTCCTGCACTAGGGACCAATCCCACCAAAATGGAGCTACAGGGATCTACAGAACTTCTTTTGGCATGAAATTAATTTTACAATAAACTAAACTCCAAGGGCTACATCTTTGGTGTTGACCACTTTTTCATTTGAGGGGTTCTAGTATTTTTAGTAATTAAAATGAAATACTGCAGGAAGTATGACAAAATGTGTTGGAACAAGTCTCTGCATTCGACGAAATCCGACCTGCGTTCGACGAACTCTGTTCTGCGTTCGATGAATGCCATGCTTTAGTGCGCTCGACGAAATCTGATATTCGTTCGACGAACTAATCCAGTTCGACGAATTAATTTAGTTCGGCGAATCAACTCCGTTCGATGAACTCCGTGTTCAGTTCGTCGAACTCAATCATCAGTTCGACGAACTCCAGAGTGTGTTCGACAAACGAATTCCATTCGACGAACTCCGGGTTCAGTTCAACGAACTCGACTATTATTTTAGAGAATTAATTCCGTTCGACGATCTCCAGGTTCAGTTCGACGAACTCAACCATCAGTTCGACGAACTCAAAATTTCTTCTACTCCGTACAACGAATTAATGAAATAAGGTTATAACATAATCATTTACTCTGGATTCAGTTCGACGAATTAATTCCGTTCGACGAACTCCGGATACAACTCGATGAATTACTTCTACTCAGATCGACGAATTAATAGAATAATGATATAACATAATCATTTAAATCTACGACAGATCTGACGGCTTTAGTCATCGTCCCCGTTGGATGAACGACGCGCGACAGCAAATCCTGAGCTCCTTTGCGGGATGATTTCCCGACCACCTGTGCCGCTTCCCGGCCAGCCAATGCCACCACCACCTCCATTGAGGTGGTGGCCGACGATAGGTGGTGGTTGGCTGGTCGGAGGTGGTCAGAATTAGAGTTTAGAGGAGGGGAAAGAGAGCTCGAACCGAGCCCTTTCGGAAGCACGATCCGAGCCCAATTGAGATCGGACCAAGCCCCAAATCATGATAAGATCTAGTACTAAGGGAGAGGAGGCGGATCGGACCTGTGTGGGGGCTTGGTGGCACGTATTCCGGTGAGTCGCCATGGCCGGAGGTGGAGCTTTCGGCGCCATGTCAATACTAGCTTCTGGTGCTCGATTTCTTTGGGGAAGAGGGGGGTTTCACTCCTTTTCAACCTCTGAAGATGTTAAAGGGGTCAATTGAGGCTAAGGGGGAGGAGTTACTTGGATTGCCATTAATGGCCATTAGTGAAGATTTCTGTTTCACTTGGGGGAGTGAACTTGGACATCAATGTGGTCAGGGAAGAGTTGAAAACTTCTCCTCTCCCCAAGGGGAGGTGAATGGTGCCATTATTGGAGGAGATGGAAGGTTTCCTCTTCCTCTCCATTAACTCCCCCTTCCTTCTCTCTCTTCCAAATTAGGCTTTCTCTCTCCTAGCCGATTTCCCTGAAATTGAATGGCCCAATCAGTAGAACTCAATTCCATTTGGTGGTGGACCACATCAATTGGGTCTAGCCCAATTGGATTGGGTTTAATTTGGGCAAATTAGGTCATTTTGACCCAAATTTAGGATAAGGTTGACTTTGGTCAAATTGACCAATTAGGCTGACCCCACTGAGTGGCTTAGGCTCCAATGGCCTCCCTTAAGGTTTAGGAAGGTGTAGGTGGAGTCAATTTGGCAAAGTGAGGGTGAATTGCCCCTTAATAGGGCACTTTGACCAAAATTAGGGCTAAGGTTGACTTAGGGTAAATTGGCCAAATTATAGGTCCCATGATGGTGATTTTTGGTCCATTAAGTTCCTAATATCCCTATAAGGGTAGAGGCAAGGTCAATTTGGCATGGTGGAGGCCAATTGACCCTAATTGAGTTAGTTTGACCAATTTAGGGTTAAGGTTGACTTTAGCCAAATTGGCCTCTTTGGTCCCAATGGGTCCCTAGTGCTCGAAGGAGATCCCTAATGGGTTAATGATACTATGGTGGAGTCAAGGTTCAAGGAATGGACCTAAAGTCCAACCCTAGGCTAGGTATTTGAAAACGGTTATATGCAGACCACTAGGATTTCTCCTTCTCATCCAAGCTCACATGGTCTTAAGCTCTTCCTATGGTTTTGTCATGACCTAGTCATGACAAAACAAACTTAGGGGGTCTAATTGTTTGGGGGATGTTACAAATCCCAATACATAAAAATAAAAATTTCATCCTCGAAATTCAGGTTAAGCCTGTGGGGTTTCTACTACAAGCAAGAACATGTAACATCCCAGAAAAATTAAATTATACCTATCGTAAAGAGCTCCGGGTACTTTTGCTGCATCAGGTCCAGTGGTTCCCTGGTGTGCTCCTCTTGTCCATGGTTCCTCCATAGGACTTTGACCAGCGGAACCTTCTTGCATCGCAAGACTCGCATCTCCGTGTCGTCTATCCGAACCGGCTCCAGGTGAACTGACCGATCAGTAGACATTGGCCCCTCCGTAGTAGATATCTGCTGCTCTTGCCGTAGTAGAGCCTTCCTAAGCGAGGAGACGTGGAAAACATCGTGAAGTCCCTCTAACTCCGGCGGTAGCTCCAGTCTGTAAGCCAGGGGACCGATCCGCTCCATGATCCTATAAGGCCCAATATAACTTGGACTGAGCTTCTTCCGCCCGCGAACCTGCGAGACTCCATGTATCGGATGTATCTTCAAGAAGACCCGATCTCCCACCTGGAAATATACCATACGATGATGCGCATCGTAATACTTGGCCTGCCTTCTCTGGGCCTCCAACATCCTATCTCGAATCTGCCTCACCTGAGCCTCCGTGTCCTCCACGAACTCTGAGCCAAGTGCCTTGGGATCCTCATCCTGAATCCAAGACAATGGTGTCCTGCACCTCCGTCCGTATAATGCCTCGTAAGGTGCCCTGCCTATGCTAGCCTAGTGATTGTTGTTGTATGAGAACTCGACTAATGGTAACAGTCTCTCCCATGGGTCCCTGCACTCCAGAATGCAAAGGCGTAGAAGATCCTCCAGGGTCCGGTTGGTACGCTCCGTTTGCCCATTTGTCGGGGGGTGGAAAGCCGTACAAAAAGTCAACCGGGTGCCTAGGTAGGCCTGCACTGCTCTCCACTCCCTTGATGTAAAACGTCCATCTCGATCTGACACGATCATCCTCGGCACACCATGATATTGGACAAACTGCTCTACGAACCTCCGTACCAAAACACTGACGCGCAATTTCAGTACCGTTAATTAGCAAGCACGAAATGAGGTATGACGGCAGTGCACGGGTCGTTGTCAAGTAATACAAGTAGGGAGAACTTCCCCGAATATCGTTCTCAAGGGACCGCAAGTTGGGTAGTATGATTTGCTTATTAGGAAATTAATTATGAGGTTTACTAAGTTAACAAAAGGGGGATTGGTTGGTTTTGTAGAGACAAAAAGAAGTAAAACTATATTAACTATGTGGGTCACAATCACCACTTCGCTTAGTGGATGAGGTTATTGCAGGCCGCGATGTCGTGCTTCGTTTAGCGGATGGATGGTGAGCAAATGGGGGAAGTGAGTGCTAATGGTGTTTGAGGGTCGAAGGCACCTCTTCACTCTCACCTCTAGCTCTTGCTAGAGTGGGCTAGCTAGAACGTGTGTATGGAAGTGGAGTGGGGGCGGAGCGCATCATAGCAAAGCATCAAGGGAAGAACAAAACAAGAATAAGCTTCCATCCATAGACAAATAGTGGTTAATCCAGTTCATTACAATAGTTAAGAATACATTTCCAAAATGAGAGAGGGTAGAGGAAACCACGAGATGAGAAGCCTCGCCGTAGATCTTGTCCGGAATGGGGGGTTGTCACGCCTCTTCCGAGCTCAGTCCTTGGTTGCTTCCGGGGTTCAGAGGCTGTCACTACCTCCAAACGTCACCTATCTTCTTCTCAGAGCTGGGTCTCTTCCACTTAGTCCAATGGAGATGCCAAAACTTGAAGTACTTGATGTAGATGGCGGGGAATGCTTCTGAAACCCTTGATGGAGCTTAGGATCGATGGATGAAGCTTTCTTAAGTAAGGAGATGGATGGAGGAGCTTGGAGAGGGATAATGGTGGAAGCTTGCGGATGAATTCGCGCCCAAAACTGTGCTGAATGCCCTAGAATCACGGAGCTGGTCTTTAAATACGGAGCAGAGTAAACACTGCGCACGATCAGTGGTCATGCGCGAAGGAATGCTTATGCTTGTGCGCGGTCAACCTGCAACAGAGGGAAAGATAGGAAATTAACGCACGGTCAGTGGCGCACGACCAGTGGTCGTGCGCCTGATCGTGCGAACCGCTCTGTCTGGTAAGGGGAATTAACGCACGACCAGTGGTCGTGCGCCTGATCGTGCGCGAAGGAAAATGCATGATCAGTGGCTTTTTAGGCCAAAATTCACCCCAATCCATTCCGAGCGTTCACATGGTCCTTGTACCTGCATGGAAAACATATTGACCACTGATCCGTGCACACCACAGGATCCATAGAACAGGCATAAAGTAAAATATAATGAAATCACGCCACGAATAGGGTAGGGAATGCACTATAGTTGAGAATATGAAATGCTATCAATATAAGCATAGATGAGCAGTAAATGAAGTGCAAAGGAAAGATAAACAACGCAGATGAGCCCGGAAATCACTATATAAACCGGACTCATCACACCCCCAGACTTACCTGTTTGCGTGTCCCGAGCAAATAAATCCGGCGGAGTGAGAAACAGCATAGCTGGTCTGGAAATTGCGAGGGAGGAGAAATATGTGAAGTCGCATACTCATGAGCATAGAAAGCTAGTAGAATGAATTTTTAGTTATACAAAAAATAGTTTACACAATTCTAGAAGCGTAAAGATATATTATTTCTACTCAAGAGTCGAATCACGGGGAATCACCTGGTCACGCGTAGGAAGAAAGTAGAATGAATGCTGAGGCGAACATTACTCAACACCGGGGTTCGAAACAACCTCCATTGAAATCCATCAACGTCGGTGACCATAAGCTCACCCGTTCACACTCTCTCCACGGTATTCATTAGGTTCGAAGCGTGAGTCGGTAGGGCTTTAGGTTTAGATAAGGCTTGGTTTAGGTGCGATATACAATGATAAAATGAAGGCTACACACAACCCAATTGAGCTGATACCAAACATTTGATCCAAGCAGCCACTACGATCGCGCGTGCATCACACCCCCAGACTTGAACTTTAACACGCGGGCATGTGCACTGCCTACTCACAGATATCAAATTCAAATAGATTTTTTTTCAATTAACTACTTTTCATCATTTTTTCAATTCTCTTTTCTTTTTCTCTTCTTTTTTTCACATTTTCTTTTTCACTTTCATCAAATGTGCAAGGAAGCATAACCACATTTTTTAAATTTGCACCACATCAACACCCTCAAACTGAAAATAATTAAACTCGAGCTTGGGTTTGGGTGTGCGATTAGGATCGGCTGTTTGGCTTTGGTGGAATGAAAGTGGAGCTGAATCAACAGGATCGGGTAGGCACAAAGGGATAGCAAGGATTGTATGATAGGACCGGTATAAAAAGCTCAAGCTGGCCAACATGATGGCCTACGTCATACTCACGCACTGGACCAAGTCATACCTATGCTTCGAGAGTCGCTTGGGGCAAGTTCTTAGCCACCGAGAAAGATAATTCTTCCTCCCGACTCAAGCAATACGAGCCTAGCACTCGTTTACACACATCCCTACACTACCGTTTGGTTCGCACCGGATTCACCACTTTTGAGTAGAATAAACTAAAATTACGCCAAAAGAATACAATGTAAAACTAAAAACATAAAGAAAAATTTATTCTACACCGATTTCTATGCGAGACATGAATAATTGACTAGAGCACTACATGAGTCAACAAAGTACTCTGTTTCGCAATCCTAACCCAGCACCGTAATTTCCCATTCACACAACCGAGATGAGTTAGACTCGTCGCGCGCCTACAGTCAAGTGCGCGCTCAAGTGGGTGTCGTGGTGTGCCATGAAGATGAACAATACTACAATACATAAATTAATTTGTAAATCCTAGTATGTTGTGCACTATGCATGTGCATGTGGTAACGACACTCATATTCCCCTAGAATTAATCTAAGCACAAAATATGTTTTTATAACGGCATGCGCTTAAGAAGGCATGGGTGAGAGGTTACCCCATGCTCAGAAATAAGCATACCAGAAGATATGGTGTTTTGTCCTGAATGCGGTTATCCCGCCTTGCTCCAAGAAATACAGACCTGCGATTAAAGAGTTCCCTAGGCACAACAAAAATATAGTAAAGAAAATAAAGAAGAACGATTGAACGGAACCATGCGGTCCGAATGGGTTGTAACCCAAGATCCCTTTTGTTTAAAGTCCTTAAAGGTGGACCAAATACCTGTATTAAAGTCTGAAAGCAATAGTTATAATGATTGTTCAAAACTGATTAAGATGGTGCGACACATCATTGCAAAATAAAGAAGTACAATAACAGAATAGATGACACAACACATCAAAGCCCGGAGACCCCATCACACATCAACTATAAGCTGATTTGTGGTGGTTCTCCCTAGTCACGCGAGATGGGTAGGATGTGAAGGCTTTAGGTCCCAAGGAATATGTCTCCCCCTTGCCCCTAACCTCCTCCTTCTCGCGCCGGAGGGTAGCAAAGCGCGTCGCATGCATGATTCTTTCCTGTTTCAGCCTTTCTATGGAGGGAGAGCGCCAACGAGCACCTTGTGCAGGTTGGGTGTTAGAGTTTGTCGGATTGGGATCAGCTGGGGTCTTCATTTCTGCACCCTCAGAAGGGGGTAGATAAGCCCAATGAACTTGTTTAGATTGTTTACATTTCCCATTAAGAATAAAAAGACCGTTTGTAAGGCTCATTGCTCCGCCTTCTCCCTTATCTTTCCACACTTCAGTCTCGCTGCTTTCCTTCGCTATATCCATCTCTTTATTCATGATCTGCTTTGCTCTTTCTTCCTTCAGAGTGATGTTTTCCTCCTCCCTCGGATTCACCACATCCATGGCTGATTTCATGTCACTGGACCTGCACTTACTCTTACTCATAGAGATGTTAGAAAGACTTGTGATACCGCACAAATCATCAGTAGTTGCGGATGACCCTGGAAGGTCTGTCCCGTTGGAAGGTAGGGTTATACAACCCTTGGCGATGTGGAGGATTGCGCCACTCTCTTTCAGGAAAGGGACCCCCAGAATCGGCATGGAATCATTTTCCAATGGGACTAGAACCTGAAAGTCGGTGACCACAGACGTCCCATTAAGTTTGACCTTGAACTCACGGATCTCGCCCTCGGTTTTGACTATTATACCATTAGCCAACACTAGCGACTTTCGGTCCTCAGAGTTCATCGTCAGGTGCAATCTCTCAACATCTTGCAGCGCAAGAATGTTGCGGGATGCCCCAGAGCCGCATAGTGGGGAAACATCATTATTATAAATTGTACATCCAACGATACATGGGCTCACTTGGCCACCATCAGCATCTGCAATGCGTTTACCCTGCTCCCACGGGTTCTTTTCTGTATTGCTTGGGTGAGCGCCTTGCGTACGCTCGGAGAGCACATGGGCCAATTGGCCTAACTGTGTCTCCAAGTTTCGCATTGAAGCAGTTTGATTGGCCATATATGTTTGAGCCAAATCAACAAACTCCTCCATCATTTCTTCCAATGCGCTCTTCCTTTGCGGTGGTGCATTTTGCGTATAACCCGGTTGTCGTGGTCGCAGTTGGTTACTGGAGGCTTGAGCATCGAATTGATGCGAGCCTCCTTGCCATCGTTGGCTAGGAACGTTTTGTTTCCACGAGAAGTTCTGGTGACTCCTCACACCCGGGTTATAAGCATTATTCAATGGTGCTCCACGATTTTGATCATTCATATAATTTATACTTTCATCATAAGATAATTCGGTAGGTTGCTCACCTGTGGGATACTCATATGCATGATGCCCCGGGCTTCCACAACCTTGACATGAGATGGCCATTACTGGGGCAGGAGGAAGGGCAGGCCTCTTAAGCAGCATGACATTTTCATAAGGTGTTGATGCCATCTCAGCAGATGCACCAGATGTGTTCACCTAAAAGAGTCCCCGAGCATTCCTTGGAGCATTTCTTCCAGCAGTCCAGAATGAACTATGAATGGTAGTGTCCTGGAGAATCTGCAATGTGTCTTCGGGGGTGTGGTTCATCAGAGTTCCGCATGCAGCTTCATCTATCATGGCCTGTAGTTGGGCTCGATTGCAAAGTAAAAATTCTCCACTAGGCTCCATGGTTGCAGCTCATGCTGGGGGCATTTCCGGAGAAGGTCCATGAACCTATCCCATGCTTCTGTGAGTGTTTCCTGATCATGTTGTCGGAAAGTTGCGATTTCCCTCCTCAAGTTTACAACCTTGTCAACAGGGTGGAACTTTGCCAGAAATTTTGTTTGTAGAGCATCCCAAGTGGTAGCTGTGCTAGGCGGTATCGTGTGGAGCCATGCTTTCTCCTTGTAGGGGAGGGAGAATGGAAACAACTTGAGTTTCACCGTCTCATCAGCAATCCCAGCGTACCGAAATGTTCCACATATTTCTGTGAACTCAGTCTAGTGAAGACGGGGGTCTTCACTAACTAACCCAGATAATTGGGCATTATTGCGGATCATATTCAGGATGACCGGCTTTATCTCAAAATTGTTGTTAGTGATGGCCGGGCAAAATCCGGGGTACACACTCCCAATAGTGGGCGTAGTGTAGTCTCTCATGCTCCTGTGTCTCGGCCTAGACACTTCATTTTTTGTCGGCTACCTGACCACCGCCTGGTGCATTTCCCATCCCAGGATTAATCTGATTTTCATTGACATCCATGGTGGCAGCAGCACGGAAACGCGCCCGCAGAGTACGCTCTATTTCAAGGTCAAATGCTGCAACATCACCGGGGTCTCGTCAATGCATACACACACTACAACACAAAAGAAAAAGCTTAAAAACAAAAATACCTTTAAACTAATTTCCCGAGAAGGATGAATCATACACGCTTGCATTCCCCGGCAACGGCGCCAAAAACTTGATGCGCAATTGAAGTACCGCTAATTAGCAAGCGCGAAATGCGGTACGATGGCAGTGCACCGGTCATTGTCAAGTAATAAAAGTAGTGAGAACTTCCCCGAATATCGTTCTCAAAGGACCGCAAGTTGGGTAGTATGATTTGCTTATTAGGAAATTAATTATGAGGTTTACTAAGTTAACAAAAGGGGGTTTGGTTGGTTTTGTAGAGACAAGAAGAAGTAAAACTATATTAACTATGCGGGTCGCAATCACCGCTTCCTTGGTGGACGAGGTTATTGCAGGCCGCGATGTCGTGCTTCATTTAGCGGATGGACGATGAGCAAATGGGGGAAGTGAGTGCTACTGGTGTTTGAGGGTCGAAGGCACCTCTTCACTCTCACCTCTAGCTTTTGCTAGAGTGAGCTAGCTAGAACGTGTGTATGGAAGTGGAGTGGGGGCGGAGCGCATCACAACAAAGCATCAAGGGAAGAATAAAACAAGAATAAGCTTCCATTCATAGACAAATAGAGGTTAATCCAGTTCATTACCATAGTTAAGAATACATTTCCAAAATGAGAGAGGGTAGAGGAAACCATGAGATGAGAAGCCTCGCCGTAGATCTTGGCTGGAATGGGGGGTTGTTATGCCTCCTCCGAGCTCAGTCCTTGGTTGCTTCCGGGGTTCAGAGGCTGTCACTACCTCCAAACGTCACCCATCTTCTTCTTAGAGCTGGGTCTCTTCCACTTAGCCCAATGGAGATGCCAAACCTTGAAGTACTTGCTATAGATGGCGGGGAATGCTTCCAGAACCCTTGATGGAGCTTAGGATCGATGGATGAAGCTTTCCCAAGGAAGGAGATGGATGGAGGAGCTTTGAGAGTGAAAATGGCGGAAGCTTGCGGAAGAATTCGCGCCTAAAACTCTGTTGAATGCCCTAGAATCGCGGAGCTGGTCTTTAAATACGGAGCAGAGTAAACACTGCGCACGATCAGTGGCGCACGACCAGTGGTCGTGCGCGAAGGAATGCTTATGCTTGTGCGCGGTCAACCTGCAGCAGAGGGGAAGATATGAAATTAATGCACGGTCAGTGGCACACGACCAGTGGTCGTGCGCCTGATCGTGCGAACCGCTCTGTCTGGTAAGGGGAATTAACGCACGACCAGTGGTCGTGCGCCTGATCATGCGCGAAGGAAAATGCACGATCAGTGGCTTTTTAGGCCAAAATTTTCCCCAATCCATTCTGAGCGTTCACATGATCCTTGTACCTGCATGAAAAACATATAGACCACTGATCCGTGTACACCATAGGATCCACAGAATAGGCATAAAATAAAATATAACGAAATCACGCCACGAAGAGGGTAGGCAATGCTCTATAGTTGAGAATATGAAATGCTATCAATATAAGCATAGATGAGCAGTAAATGAAGTGCAAAGGAAAGATAAACAACCCACATGAGCCCGGAAATCACTATATAAACCGGACTCATCAAACACCGACCGGATCGTCCTTCCTTACTAGAATGAACCTGGCAACCTTCGTCAATCTATCGACGATCACCCAAATCGAGTCATTTCACTACTAGAAAACTGACTTTTAGCCAGGGCAAATTACCGTGGCTAAAAGTCCAAAATCGTGCCAAAAGACTTTTAGCCACGGACTGCCGTGGCAAATGGGCGTGGGCAATACGAGCGTGGCAAAGTCCATAGCGATGTATGCACGAGATCAGGGAAGACCGTGTATAAATTCCATAGCGATGTCGTCGAACTTCCACTCCGGTACCGGGAGCGGCTGTAATAATCCAACTGGGTTCCGGCACTCCGCCTTCACAAGTTTGCAAGACTCGCAGTGGGTCACAAAGTAGGTGATGTCTTTCTTCATGCCCGGCCAGTACATGGTCCTCTTCAAATCTGCTGTCATCTTGGTGATACCCGGGTGCACTGAGTATCTACTACAATGAGCCTCTATCATAATGTCTTCCTGAATCTGGCTCCCTGCAGGTATATACACTCGGCCTCAAAAACTCAACAGGCCGTCCTTCAACGAATAGTCTCCAGCTGAGCCTGCCTCCAAGGCTCTAAAAATTGGCTCTAGCTTGGCATCCTGCCTCTGCCCATCCCTGATGCGGTCTCGAATTTCGTAAGTAGTACTCACCGCCGCTAAATACTCCTCGTATAGTTCTGGATCGTCCTCGGATACTAAAGAGATCTGCATGTCCTCGAACATCCGTACTAGCTTCATGGTCATCAGTTTGGGCTCTGCTCCTGACGTGGTAGCTCTCCTGCTCAGAGCATCCGCTGCTACGTTCGCCTTCCCTGGGTGGTAATGCATAGTGTACTGATAATCTGATAATAACTCCACCCATCGCCTCTGCCAGATGTTCAGCTCCATCTGCGTATCTACGTACTTCAGATTCTTATGATCTGAGAATATGACGCAGTAGACACCGTAGAGATAGTGTCGCCAGATCTTGAGAGCGAACACAACTGCTCCTATCTCCAAGTCATGCACCGGGTAATTCCGCTCGTGGTTCTTCAACTGGCGGGAGGCGTAAGCTATCACGTGCTCGTTCTGCATCAGAACGGCACCCATCCCTTGATAAGAAGCATCTATGTACACCTGAAATCCTTCCTTCCCTGATGGAAGGGCAAGGATGGGGGTCGTAGTAAGTCAACCCTTCAGCTCCTGGAAGGATGCCTCACACTGCGGCGTCCATGTAAAGACCGCATCCTTTTTTGTCAGGGATGTCAGCAGGAGGGCTATCTGTGAAAACCCATGCACGAACCTCCGGTTGTAGCCGGCAAGTCCCAAGGAACTCCTCGAGTCGGTGGCCGTCTTCAACAGCGGCCAATCCCGTACTGCCTGGATCTTCGCTAGGTCCACTGCTAGACCAGCTCCACTAATAATGTGGCCAAGGAAGGCCACCTCCTTTAGCCAAAACTGGCACTTGCTGAACTTCGCATACAAACGATGCTCCCAAAGCTTCTCCAAGGTTAGTGCCAAATGTCGTGCATGCTCCTCCTCCGACTTTGAATAGATGAGGATGTCGTCAATGAACACGATGACGAAGATGTCGAGATAAGGCTCGAACACCCGGTTAATCAGGCTCATAAATGATGATGGTGCATTTGTGAGTCCAAATGGCTTCACCGTGAACTCATGTAATCCGTATCGGCTGCTGAAAGTCGTCTTCGGGATATCTTCCTCCTGGATCCGCAGTTGATGATACCCTGATCTTAAATCCAGCTTCAAGAAGCAGTGGGCTCCCTCCAGCTGGTCAAAAAGCTCATCGATCCTTGCTAACAGATACGTATTCCAAACCGTCAGCCTATTCAGGGCTCTGTAGTCGATGCACAATCTGAGCATCCCATCCTTCTTCTTCACGAACAACACCGGAGCTCCCCAAGGTGATGAACTCGGCCTAACGAACCCTGCTTCCACCAGCTCCTGTAGCTGGCTCTGAAATTCCACCAGCTCCTTCGGGGCCATCCGGTAGGGGGCCCTAGATACCATCTTAGCCTCCAGCACAAGTTGGATTTGGAAATCCTTCTCATGGTGCGGAGGTAGTCCGGGTAGCTTCTCCGGAAATACGTCGGAAAAATCCCGCACGACCGGGATATTTGACACCGAGTCTTTGACTTCCGTCGCCTCAAAGAGCACTTGATATAGCTCGTCTCCCTGCAGGTGGGCCTTAACGGCTTGAACTGATAATAAAAAGATACGAGAGGCGGATTTAGTACCTTCGATCACTACTTCACAATCTTCATGCTTTAGAATGATCCTCCTTGCTGGGCAGTCAATCTTTGCATGGTTCCTGTGCAGCCAGGTCATGCCTAAGTTCAGATCAAAGTCCTTCATCTTCAAGCGTGTCGTCGGCGCTTCGAACAGTTTCCCTCCAATCTCCACATTCATGTTGCACTTTGCATTTGTTAGAACTTCAGATCCATCCAGGAATCGCACTCTCCTGTAGATGCCCTCGAAGTGTTGGACTTGGCACAGGTCATCTACGAACTCTTCCGAGACGAACGAGTGAGAGGTGTAAAGAAAATAGGGTGTGCCGAGATGAGAAATTCGAAAGAAAACAAAACACAGAAAATCACAGAAGACACACAGATGTACAGAGATTCACCCCAATCTGGGCTACGTCCCCTCTCCCCTTCCTCTTCTCTTTGTTCTATTCACCAAGATTGATTACAGCAAACAAGGTTACAAGGATCAAAACCGATCCTACCTCACTTAACCCTCTTCAGACAAGAACAGAGGAACCGCCGCCAAGCAAGCATTGTTCCGCTCCTTTCTCGCTTAACGACCTTAACCTTAAACCAGGGTTATGCACCCTTTAAATAGGGCGCGAAACCGGGATCATACCAAACATCCGCTGAGATGGTTCAATAACATCCGCTGAGATGGAACCTGCTGAGACGGCATGTACACTAGGCGGCGAGCGTCGAGCGCCGAGCGCAGGCATCGAGCATCGAACGCAGGAGTCGAGCATCGAATGCAGGCTTGTCCCGTTTGACGAGCCACTGAGACAGGAGTAATCAAGGACCCGTTCGTCGAACGCAGGCGGAGTTCGACGAACCCTTCTCCGTTCGTCGAACGCCGTTCGACGAACCCTGACCAGAAGTGTTCCCCAACTCCAACATTCTCCCACTTGGTGAACATCTTCCTCCGACGAGAGCTGCTCCTCCAACCTTCCTCTTCAACCCTACGGCCGTTGCACACCATTGAAATTTGGCAACAGGAACCGCCTTGGTAAGAAAATCAGAGCTGTTCTCCATCGTGTCCACCTTCTCCAGTTTAACTACCTTCTTCTCCACCATCTCCCGGATGAAATGATATTGGATGTCAATGTGTTTGGTTCGTGCGTGGAAGGCTGCATTCTTGGCTAGCTGAATAGCCCCTTGGCTATCACACCACAGCTTCACTGGCCCCTGCTCAAACCCGAGCTCCAAACATAGCCTCCACAGCCATATGGCCTCCTTGGTCGCATAAGTAAGAGCCATGCACTCTGCCTCTGTCGACGAGAGTGCCACCCCGCATTGCCTCCGACTCATCCAACTGATTGCACCTCCAAACAGTGTGAACACGTACCCACTGGTGGATCTCCTGCTATCCAGATCGCCTCCCCAATCCGAGTCCACATGCCCAACCACGTCCAGGACTCCTCCTTCACCAGCCCCTTCAAAACATAGGGAGTAATTCGAACTTCCTCGGAGATACCTGAACACACGCTTCACAACATTCCAGTGTTCCTTTCCTGGTGTAGCCATATACCGGCTCAACACTCCCACTGCTTGAGCAATGTCAGGGCGAGTGCAGACCATGGCGTACATCAAGCTTCCCACAACACTAGCATAAGGGACCTTCGCCATGTCCTCGGCCTCATCTTGTGTCTTCGGGCTCAACTCTGCGGGTAACTTGCACTCAACTGGCATTGGTGCTCCCACTGGCTTGCAGACCATCATATTGAACTTCTTCAACATCTCCTCGACGTACCTCTGCTGCCCCAACCAAAGCTTATTCTTACTTCAATCCCTGGAAATTTGCATTCCCAAGATGACACTTGCTGGCCCCAAATACTTCATCTCGAATTTGGCTGAGAGCAGCTTCTTCACTTGTTAGATCATCCTGACACTATTGCCCACCAGTAGCATATCATCTACATAAAGTGACAGGAAGATGAACTGCTCTCCCTTTCTCTGGATGTACAGATAGTGGTCCGAATTCGACCTTTCAAAACCTAACTCCAGCATGTAGGTGTCGAATTTCTGGTACCACATCCTCGGAGATTGTTTTAGTCCATACAGGGACTTCTTCAGCCTGCAAACCTGATCCTCCTTGCCCTTGGCTTCGAATCCTTCTGGCTGCTTTATGTATATCTCCTCCTCCAGATCACCGTGAAGAAACGCCGTCTTCACATCTATCTGCTCGATCTCTAAATCATGCGCTGCCGCAATAGAGAGTACCAGTCTGATCGACGTCATCTTAGTTACCGGTGAGAAGATCTCATCATAATCAACACCTTCGACCTGGGAGAACCCCTTTGCAACCAACCTTGCCTTGTATTTCTCCACAGTGCCATCACCCTTCACCTTCAGCTTGAAAACTCATTTGCTTCCAATGGCCTTCCTTCCCTTTGGAAGCTTACACAGACACCAAGTCTGATTCTTCCTCAGAGACTCCATTTCATCCACCATGGCTAGCTCCCACTGATTTGAATCAGCCCTTGATCTAGCATCTCTGGCAGAGATTGGATCTTCACCAAACATACCAGGCAACATTGTGCAGCCACTGTACATTGTGGGTATCTCACTGGTGCCCATCTTTCCTTGTCGATCTCCTCATAAGTGGAATTTCCTCAGCTTCATCTTCTGACTCAACAACACTTATCACCACCTCCAAATCATCAGATTCAGCCCCAACAATGGTAGCTCCTTTCTCAAAACTTCCTTCCACCACCACTTTCTCTTTCTCTGCTTCTTTAGCCTTCTCAGCTTGTGTGTCTGCCTGTGGACTGGTTTCATGAAACACCACATCCTTGCTGAATGTTACAGTCCTGGTCACAAAGTTCCAAAGCTTGTACCCTTTTATGCCATCTTTGTAACCCACAAAGATGCACTTCTCAGATTTAACATCAAGCTTCCCCCTCTTCTCCTTTGGAATGTGAACATATGCATCACACCCAAACACACGAGCATAGGCCAGATTTGGATTTCTCTTGAAGATGGCTTCAAAGGGTGTACATCCCTCCACAGCAGATGTAGGGGACCTGTTCTTCAGGTAGTTTGTAGTCGCCCCTGCTTCAGTCCAAAACTCCTTCCCCAAACCTGCCCAACTGAGCATGCACCTGTACTTCTCCATCAAGGTCCTATTCAGCCTCTCCGAAATTCCATTCTGCTCTGGAGTGTACGGTGTGGTCTTCTGCCGTGCAATCCCCTGCTCAGTATAGTACCTCTCAAGAGCATCAGAGCAGTACTCCCCTCCATTGTCAGAACGGAGGACCTTCACCTTTCTCTCCAACTGATTCTCCACCAGGTTCTTAAATTCCTTAAACCTATCAAGAAGCTCTGACTTGGACCTGAGAAAATAGATCCAGGAATAAATTGAGAGGTCATCAGTAAAGGACACATAGTACCTTGCGCTGCCTAGAGATGGAGCTGGAGTTGGCCCAAACACATCACTGTGTATCAACTCCAGCACTTTAGTTGCCCTCGTGACCGTCCCACAAAAGCTTACTCTAGTCTGTTTGCCAAGCAGGCAATGTTCACAGAACCCAAGGCTTATGGAGCACTCCGGCACCCCTTCCACCATCTGACCAGATGCCATGGCCGACATCCCCTTCTCCCTGATGTGCCCAAGCCGATGATGCCACAGCCTAGACACCTCCTCCTGGTCAACCTCCTGACTCTCAGAGATAAGAGCCCCACTTGGAACCACTGTATCAACAAGCAGAGTATACAATGTTCCATGTCTCACTCCATTGGAAATCACCATTGCCCCCTTGTCATCTTGCAAGATTGCTTGTCACAACTGAAGTGCACTCCTGCATCCGCCATGAAACCCACCGAGATTAAATTCCTGCTCATCCCAGGAATGTGCATCACATTGGGAAGAGACCTTGTGATCCCATTAGACAACTTCAACATCACCTTGCCACGCCCAATAATCTGCACATCAGAATCATCACCCAGCATGACATCTCCACCATCAAACCTCTCATACTCATAGAACCAGTGCCTATGAGGGGTCATGTGGTATGATGCTCCTGTGTCTACATACCACATATCAGAATCTCTCTGAGCAACGCACACGGCAGTGATGTACATGTCACCGCTGTCGCCCTCCTTCTTCGTACCAGAAGTTGTCAATGTCTCCTTGTTCTGAACGGCCTTGTTTGGACATTGAGACTTCACATGACCAGTCTCATTGCACTTCCAGCATCGAATGGGCTTCTTACACTTCTCTATCTCCTGTCTCTTGGATATACCTCGAGACTTATCTCGATATCCACCATGCTTGTTCTCCCTTCGTTGAGGATGGGATCTAGATACACTCAAAGCACCTTTGGTTGTCACCTCAGAACCTCCTCTCCTGGTCTCCTCAGATAAAAGGGCTGCACATACAGTATCATATGACAGTTCCTTGTCTCCACTCCCCCCAATCACGACAATCAGATTGTCCCATGAATCTGGCAGCGAGCACAACAAGGTGATGGCTCTATCCTCATCCGAGATCTTCTCACCAATAGAGACTAACTGACTCACAATGGTATTGAATTGAGTCAAGTGCTCTGAAAACGAATCGCCCTCAGGCATCCGAAGTTTATACCATTTCTTCCTCAATAACAATTTATTTACCAGGGACTTGCTCTGGTAGAGGGATTCCAACTTACGCCACAGACTTCGTGCTGAAGTTGCCTCCATGACGTTAGTCAAGATTGAATCTGATAGGAATAACCGGATCAGGCCCTTAGCCTTCCGATCGATTATCGTCCAGGCCGCAACCTCCGCTGCAACATCTACAGTCGCCTCTGCAGATTTTCCCTTCGATGCGCTCGCATCCTTCTCTACAACCTTAGGAATGGGAGGATCATCTTCGATCGGAGACCAAAGATCTCGATCAATAAACATATCTTCCATCTTCATCTTCCATAGATCGAATCGACTTCCGTCAAACTTCTCGATCTCGATCCGCACACCGCTAGAACCCATTTCCAGGATCAAGAACCTAGCTCTGATACCAAATGTAAAGAAAATTGGGTGTGCCAAGACGAGAAATTCGAAAGAAAACAAAACATAGAAAATCACAGAAGACACACAGATGTACAGAGGTTCACCCCAATCCGGGCTACGTCCCCTCTCCCCTTCCTCTTCTCTTTATTCTATTCACCAAGATGGATTACAGCTTACAAGGTTACAAGGATCAAAACCAATCCTACCTCACTTAACCCTCTTCAGACAAGAACAGAGGAACCGCCGCCAAGAAAGCACTGTTCCGCTCCTTTCTCGCTTAACGACCTTAACCCTAAACCAGGGTTATGCACCCTTTAAATAGGGCGCCAAACCGGGCTCAGACCAAACATCCGCTGAGATGGTTCAATAACATCCGCTGAGACAGAACCTGCTGAGATGACATGTAAACCAGGCGGCGAGCGTCGAGCGTCGAGCGCAGGCGTTGACTGCAGGCGTCGAGCGTCGAACGCAGGCATTGAGTGCAGGTTTCGAGTGCAGGCGTCGAGCGCAGGCGTCAAGCGTCAAACGCAGGCTTCTCCCATTTGACGAGCCGCTAAGTCAGGAGTAATCAAGGACCCGTTCGTCGAACGCAGGCGGAGTTCGATGAACCCTTCTCCATTCGTCGAATGCCGTTCGACGAACCCTGACCAGAAGTGTTCCCCAACTCCAACAAGAGGCACCTGTATCGAATAAGTGTATGCGGGCTTGCTACAGACGAGTACAATACCTGGGTGGTTTTTGTTTGTTTGGTTTAATGCTAAGGTAAATCTAAGGTTTACTATGTACTAATGAATCATACAAACAAAAGGCATCAAAAGTACCTGTAATGACCCTTACCGGGTCCCGGGGCTGTGCTAGGTCTAGGGCGTACATCTGCTCCATATTCTGCCTCTGATCTCCTCCCTAAAATTCACGGCCTCGTCCACGTCCCCGGCCCCCAAAATGCTGGGCCTGAGGGGCAGCCTGTAGTGCTGGTGGTGCATTTCTCTGAGGGCAGTTCCTCCGGATGTGGCCAGTTTGGCGGCAGTGGTAGCACTCCAGAGGTGGCCCACCTCCTCCAATCCTCGGCATCTCCCGCATCTGTAGAGGCTGAGGAGCCAACACTACCGGCTCCCTCTGCTCCTGTCTCTGCTCCTGGCGGGGTCGGACCTTCGTCCTTCTTTCCCCAGCATCTCGACCTATCATAGGCTGGTCCCTTCTGCCTCCCCATCCCTGGTCTTCTGCCGACCTCTTCCTTCCTCGAACAAGGTGCTGGTCGGCTTCTAGTTTCTTGGCCATCTCCAGGATTTTAGTCATACTGCCGTCGGAGACGAAGAGGAGGGCCTGCCTCAGCTCATCACGTAGACCCTTGCAGCACCTTTTTGCGTATCCTACGTCATCCAGCTGATACGAAACCGCAAACCGGGATAGGTGGGTAAACTCCCGGCGATACTCTAGAACTGTCCTGCTCCCCTGCCTCAATTGCAGGAACCTGTCTTCCAGCTCGTCTCTTGCAGACTGCGGCACAAAATGCTCCAGCAGTGCTTCCTTGAACTCATCCCAAGAAACATTCGCAGCCTCCAGTCCTGCAAATGATGTGTCCAAGAACCTCTTCCACCATCTCTTTGCATGGGACTCCAAGCATGAGACCACCAGTGGCACCTCCATATCTGTCGGACACTGAATCCCTATCAGCATCTCTTCTATGATGTCCACCCACTCCTCAGTCCTCACAACTGCCTCCGTCCCGAGGTGAAGTATCTAGTTGCCAACCTAAATCACCTAGAGGGTGGTGAATAGGTGATAACTGCGTCTTTTGCGGAATTAAAAACTTGAGGAAATAGAACACACAGAAAGCAAATCACAATCACAAATAACACAAGAAATTTATAGTGGTTCCCCGTTCTTGGGTACTCCACTTGCCGACCTCGCCAATCTAGCACCACAGCTAGACTTGACTACTTCACTATAATTCGGATCAAGAATGATCCTACAATCTCGGAGTCAACACTCCTACAACTCGGAGACAAATCTCCTACAATCTCAGAGGAAACCTCTCTTACAACTCGGAGAATACCTCTCCTACAACTCGGAGAACACCTCTCCTACAACTCGGAGAACACCTCTCCAACAATCAAATGTAATAAAGAATTGATACAAAATTATCAATACATAACCAGATCTGAAAGGCCTTGAGATCTTCTTCCTTCTTGAGGCTTGTAAAGCTTTGACTAGTTGTCGATGAGGAAGAACAATAAAACTAAGATCTGACCTTCTTTGATTCGATTTGATCCAATAGAAACTGTAGATAAAGGAGCAGTGATCAATCGAACCATCACATCAACTGGAGATGACTGATTTAGAACAGCTGATCGATCTCCAGCTTTTCGACAGGAGGCGGCACTTTCTCGTGTTTCTTGGAACGACGGGAGAAATTAGGGTTGATCAGGAAGAGTAATGAATTCTTATTTGGAACTAAAGAATGAGTGCCTTTTATAATAAAAGACTTAACTGCATCAGTTAAGGTAGAATGAATCTTAAACGAAAACAAAAGAGTCGTCAGATTAGACAGACGGAAATAACTTCCCATCAAAAAGAATTGAAAAATGATTTCAGGATATGAATAGATTTCTCGAGAACAAAAAGGACTTTTTGAGAAATAAAAAAAACGGATAAAATAGGATTAGGAACACAAGGAATTAATTTCTCGGGAAATAAATGAGCTACTGAGAAAAAGAATTAAGAATGAAAGAATTTAATTTCTCGAGAACAAAGTATTTCTCGAGAAATAAATAGGCTTCGGCTTAGAGAAGAGAATAGAAGGATTTACGGGATAGAGAAAAACTTCTCGAGAAATATAAAGACTTCTCAAGTAAAGAATTGGAGAAACAAAACAGCATAGAGTCAATTTCTCGGCCTGAGAAAAAAAATCTTCGAACTGAGCTCGACGAACTCATTTTAGTTATCAGAAAACATAGAAGCTTCACAAAGCTGAGATCGATGAAAGTACTTAGGTTCATCGAACGGAACTTCTGAAGAACAGCGGTCAAAAAAATTATTTCTGTTCGTCGAACGGAGATCGACGAACGCGATCAACGAAAACAACTTCAACTCTGGCAAAACAGCGGTCGACGAAAACTTTTTCTGTTCGTCGAACGGAGATCGACGAACGTGATCGACGAACCAACTTTAACTTAGGCGAACCGGCGGCCGACGAAAACTTCTTCTGTTCATCGAACGGAGATCGATGAATGCGATTTACGAACTCCTTACAGCTAAGGCAAAATCGAGGTCGACGAAGTTCATTCAGTTCGTCGAACTGAGATCGACAAACGCGGAACTGAGATTTCCAATAAAACTTACCATCGAACAGAGCTCGACGAAAATGCTTCCATTCATCGAACTGAGATCGACGAATTCATCTAAATTCGTAGAACGCTGAATTACTTAGAAAAAAATTTGTTTCTTCCTTGAACACAGAACAGCAGCACCTCCCTTTAGCTCTTCCTTTGTGTTTGAATAAAAAGTACATCCCAATAGAGAGATTTCACATTAATCAACACCTTGGTCCATACAATGAGGAATTACATTGCATAGGCCTGTGTTAGATGACCCATTGAAACCTGACATTGGTTTGTACTTAGTCATTTAAAAACCTGCAAACACACTACTAGAGAGCAACATCAAATACAAACTCAATTCAACTTAGTTCAAGGGGACTTCTTCAAATCAAGGTAATTGTGGATACCATTCCCAACAATCTCCCCCTATTTGTAGAAGTCAGAACCCTAAAAACTAAAATGAATTGCAATAATGTATAACAGATATACTACACATTACAGAAGAAAGAATATGAAAACAAAATGAGCATTAAAATCAAAAACTATATCTGATTAAGATTGTCAAAATGATTTAATATTCACACAATAATATTGAAAGAAAGTTTTTGATGGCCTTCATAATCTTTTCTTCAGGCATTGTACTTTCTCTTCTGCTCTTGTCTTGTAAAAGAAGTATAAGGCTTAGGATAGAACTTTGGAGGAGCTGTTGGAGCTGTAGGATTATTATGACCATAAGTGCTGAAGTGAATCCTTCTCTTTGTCAAGCTTGTGTCATACTTTTTTTCATTCAGAGTAACTGTAATAATTAGAAGATTTCATGCCACCTTCTTCAACTAACTTTAAAGTATCAAGAATAATGATTTTGGAGACTGGACTCCATACTTCAGGAAGAACTTCCTCAGCTACTGCTTTACCAGAACATGTTGAACTGGACCCTGGAACAGACCTGCTTGCAGAAGGACCTTCACCATATTTTCTCTTCTTGGAACTAGGCCTCACAGAAGGTTATACAGAATGATCAGATGCCCACACCTGAGAAGAATCCACAGGAGGAACAGGCTGAGGTTGGACTTCAGGCCTGGGGGAGAATTGAGGAGGATGAACATTGTGAACCTATAATTTCTGGAAAGATTTCATTGTGAAGCCAAATTGCAGTCTTGAATGTATAGGAATTTACATCTGCAATTTGCTTCTGAACACAAACATTCAACTGCTCAAATTGATCACCAACATTTCTTTGGAGCTGAGAAGCTTGAATATCTAAGAGCTCTGCCATTTTCTTTGGAACTTGAACGGTAGGGTCAATTGTTGAGGCAGTCATTAGCACATGAGGGCCTTCTTCCACGACTTGGAGAATTCTTGGGTCTGCGGCTTCCATATAAAATCTAACTCTTTCTTTCCACATAGGAAAATTAGTCTTTGTGCATATTGGCAATTTCAACGAGGAAGATTCCTTGCTTCTTTCCATGATATGCTAGCAACTAGATTGGATTGATCCTATTCTTGGTGTTAACCTTTAAAGAACAGCGACCCCCTGATACCAATTGAAGTATCTAGTTGCCAACCTAAATCACCTAGAGGGGGGTGAATAGGTGATAACTGTGTCTTTTGCGGAATTAAAGAACTTAATAAAATAGAACGCACAGCAAGTAAATCACAATCATAGATAACACAGAAATTTATAGTGGTTCCCCGTTCTTGGGTACTCCACTTGCCGGCCTCGCCAATCTAGCACCACAGCTAGACTTGACTACTTCACTAAAACTCGGATCAAGAAAGATCCTACAATCTCGGAGTCAACACTCCTACAATCTCGGAGACAAATCTCCTACAAACTTAGAGAGAAACTCTCTCTTACAACTCGGAGAATAACCTCTCCTACAACTCGGAGAAAACTTCTCCTACAAACAAATGTAAGAAAGAATTGATACAAGTTTATCAATACAGAACCAGATCTGAAAGGCCTTGACATCTTCTTCCTTCTTGAGGCTTGAGAAACTTTGACTTATTGTCGATGAGGAAGAACAACAAAACTCAGATCTGACCTTCTTCCTGTCTGTAACCTTTTGCTACAAGTCTGGCTTTGTTCTTTATGATTGTTCCATCTTCATCCAACTTGTTTATGTAGACCCACTTCGTTCCAATGATATTTTTATCCTTGGGTTTTGGAACTAGAGTCCACACTTTGCAACGCTTGAATTGATTCAACTCTTCTTCCATTGCAATTATCCAATGGGGGTCTTCATTTGCTTCTTGAAACTTCTTCGGTTCAACCTGTGAAAGAACACTCAAATACATATTTTCGTTAGTTGTGCCTCTTCTCGTTCTTACTCTGACTTGAGGATTTCCTATGATCTAATCAACTGGATGATCCCTCACATGTCTGAATTCAAGATTCCTTGCATGAATTTGGACATCGGGAACATCTTCTACTACAGGAATGTCTTCTTCCACTTGAATTGGCTCTTCATCAATATGATCTTCTTCTACTATTGAGGTTGGGGGAGAGATCTTGACGAAGGTTTGAGCATCGTCTTTGACTGGCTCATCCAAGATTGTATCTTGTAACTTTGAACCTGCAACTTCAATAGAAGCACTAGAAGAGCTGTTATGTAGCATACTAGTCTCATCAAAAACAACGTTAATAGATTCTTCTACAACTAGGGTTTTCTTATTAAAAACTCTATAAGCTCTACTATGGCTACTATAGCCTACGAAAATACCTTCAAAGCTCTTTTCACTAAACTTGGTTTTGTAATGCTTTCCATTATTAAGTACAAAACATTTACTACCAAAGATTCTAAAATAAGAGATGGTTGGTCTCTTGCCTTTTAGTAGTTCATAATGAGTCTTTTCATGGTTCTCGTTTATGAGTGCTCTGTTTTGCACGTGGCAAGCAGTGTTGACGGCTTCAGCCCAAAGGTATTCGGGTAGTGAAGTGTCACTCAACATTGTTCTGCAAGCCTCAATGAGTGTTCTATTCCCTCTCTCATCTACCCCATTTTGTTGTGGAGTTCGAGGAGAGGAAAACTCATGAAAGATACCAAGGCTTTCACAAAATTCTGTCATGGCCCCAGATTCAAATTCTGTTCTATGGTCACTTCTAATTTTGACCACTGAACATTCAAATTCATTCTGGATTTGCTTGACAAACTTAGTGAAAATATCAAATGTATCTGACTTGTGTTTTAGAAAGAATACCCATGCAAAATGTGAGTAATCATCTACAATAACTAATGTGTAAGACTTACCTCCTAAACTTCTAATTTGCAAAGGACCAAACAAGTCCATATGAAGTAGGTATAAACACCTAGTTGAATCTTTGCCAATTATGCTCTTAAAGGTAGATCTTGTTTGCTTGCCTTTTACACAAGCATGACAAGGTCTATCTTTAATGCACTTAATATTTGGCGCATCACGCACTAAGTTTTGTGAAAATAATTTATTTATAGTTTTGAAATTTATATGTGCTAATCTCTTATGCCATTGGTCAGCAAGAGATGCACTATCTTTTGCTAAAAGACACACTGGTGTAGAAGAGGATAAACAAAGAAAATTTAAACAAAATATATTTCTACAACGAGTGTCTGATAAAATCGTTTCTAGATTTTTAGCCGACTTTATCAAACACTTATCTTTAAGAAAATCAACTATGTATCCTTTATCACAGAGTTGACTTATGCTTATAAGATTATGTTCTAATCCTTCCACATAAGCCACATCGGAAAAGGATACATTACCATTTGAAATCATACCGTAGCCTTTTATTATTCCTCTGTCAGATCCGCCAAAAATAACTTTTGGTCCTTTCTCAACTGGAATAAAATTTTGTAAGAGGCTTCTAGTTCCGGTCATATGCCGAGAACAACCACTGTCCAAATACCAGATATGTTTTTTGTTGGCCTCTGGACATACCTGCAAAAACAAATTACTTTGCCTTAGGAGCCCAAACTAATTTGGGTCCTTGGTCCCTCGTTAGTTGAGCACCACGATGAACGTTAACATTGCGAGTGGTCTTTCTAGCAATGTTTACTTGTGGTCTCTTAAAATAAGTGGAATTGAACCAGCAATCTACGGCAAAGTGACATATTTTGCCGCAACACCAACAGTTAAACATGTTGTACCTTCTCTTAGTCTTCTCCTGCTTAACTTTTTGAACGTTAGTTTTGGCAGGAGCAATTCTTCTAGATGAGGATGCCTCATAAGTACAGCACACACATGGTAGTGCTTTCTCCTTAGGCTTGGTTTCAACAGCCTTCACTATTGGTGCTCTCATAGCACTCGGACCATAAACATAAGGACCATAATCTCTCAGATTAATCTCTTGATAAGGTGCCTTGAAAGCACTTTAACAGAGGTTTCGAGGACAAGCCCACCCCTTATAGTCATTGACAGACACAAAATTAATTGGTCGTGTCAAGTGACCATAAGTGCTTTCCATATCATAGACATTTGTAGGAAAGAGAACTATCATAAATTCCACTTGATCTTGATGGGCTTTCCCTTTCTCTTCGACGGTAGCTTTCTTAGCATTCTAATTTTTCTTCTTGGCAAGGGTGCCCTTAGAAGAATTACTAGGACCAGCCACATGACCTAAACCACTGCTAGTTGCTTTAGCAGAGAAGGTATCAATGATTGGAAGAATGGTTTTCGGTTGTGAAAACTTTTCAACTAGCTTCTTCTCAGCGGCTAACTGTTCTTCCAGAACTTTGATGGAGTTCTTTCTCCGATCAAGGAGCTCATCCGAGCTTTTGATCTTGTCTTTCAAGACTTGGATTTCCTCTCTGAAGGAAGAAAGTTGTTCAACTTCCTTTCTCAGATTATATTCCACTTCTTTGAGAGACATGATCTCCTTGGCCTGAATTTTGACTATCTTTCGACATTTGTCAAAGCTTTTAAGCATTTCAGTATATTGGGTCATGAGGTTTGAGTCATCATCTGAGGGGTAACCCTTTTGTTCAACTGAGGCATAATCAGAGTCGGATAAGATGGTGTGAGAATTTACCTTCCCAGTATGTGGGGGTTCTTCTTCATCATCAGTCATGGCCATCAGCCCGAAGTAGGCTTCTTCTTCACTACTTGATTTCTCTTAGTCACTGTCGCTTAAAGTTTTGGACTTTTTGGCGACTAGGCTTCTTTCATTTTTCTTTTTCCCATGAGTAGATTTCTTCTCATCTTTTCTTCCACCCTCTTTCTTTTTGTGAGGGCATTCAGCGATCATGTGCCCTAGCTTATTACAACAATAGCAAACTATGTCAGAAGAAATATGTTTACTAGTTTTAGTCTTATACCTGTCATGATTGCTAGAACCCTTTCTGTGATGATCACCATCACATCGAGAATGCCTATAGTCAGAGGAGGAAGACTTGTTCTTCATGTGCCTTCTTTTACTGAGCAGTTTCTTGAACTGTCGGGAGATTAGAGAAAACTCCCCATCAGACATTTCAGAACTGGAGAAGCCGGCTTCAGATTCTTTTTCATCATCAGATTCTTGTGCTCTAATTGGAGACAAGGCTCTGCTTTTTCTGGAACTCTCGGCCTTCATAGCCAAGGTCCTTTCCTTGCTTGAAATCCTATTCCCGTCTTCTTCTGTTTTTCGAATATTCATTTGTAGCTCATGGGATAATAACTTCCCAAACAGATTCTGTGGGTCTAGGTTTGGTAACTTTCCAAACTCCCTGATTGCAACTATCTTGCTATCCCAGTCTTTCGTCAGGGATCGCAGGAATTTGTCATTCAGTTCACCATTAGTAAATTCCCGACCATAATTTCTTAGGCCGTTAACGATTTTGAAGAATCTTTCGTATGCATCGACAATGCACTCCTTTTTACTTTGCTTGAATGCCTCGTACTCTTGATTTAGAAGAGATCTTATGTCATCCCTTACTTCTTTAGTACCTTCCATAAGAACTATTAATGATGTCCACATATCTTTGGCTGACCTACAGTGGATTATATTTTGTAACATGGAGTCGTCCACCGCACTAGCAATTATATTCTTCGCCTTTTTATCAAGCGCAACGAGATGGATTTCATCCTTTGTTAAGTCCATCATTTTCTTTGGAACTTCAACGGTAGGGTCAATTGTTGAGGCAGTCATTGGCACATGAGGGCCTTCTTCCACGACGTGGAAAATTCTTGGGTCTGCGGCTTCCATATCAAATCTGACTCTTTCTTTCCACATAGGAAAATTAGCCTTTATGCATATTGGCAATTTCAACGAGGAAGATTCCTTGCTTCTTTCCATGATATGCTAGCAACTAGATTGGATAGATCCTATTCAAGGTGTTAACCTTTAAAGAACAGCGACCCTCTGATACTAATTGAAGTATCTAGTTGTCAACCTAAATCACCTAGAGGGGGGTGAATAGGTGATAACTGCGTCTTTTGCGGAATTAAAAACTTGAGGAAATAGAACGCACAGAAAGCAAATCACAATCACAGTTAACACAAGAAATTTATAGTGGTTCCCCGTTCTTGGGTACTCCACTTGACGGCCTCGCCAATCTAGCACCACAGCTAGACTTGACTACTTCACTATAACTCGGATCAAGAATGATCCTACAATCTCGGAGTCAACACTCCTACAACTCGGAGACAAATCTCCTACAATCTCAGAGAAAACCTCTCTTACAACTCGGAGAACACCTCTCCTACAACTCGGAGAACACCTCTCCTACAACTCGGAGAACACCTCTCCTACAATCAAATGTAATAAAGAATTGATACAAAATTATCAATACATAACCAGATCTAAAAGGCCTTGAGATCTTCTTCCTTCTTGAGGCTTGTAAAGCTTTGACTAGTTGTCGATGAGGAAGAACAATAAAACTCAGATCTGACCTTCTTTGATTCGATTTGATCCAATAGAAACTGTAGATGATGGAGCAGTGATCAATTGAACCTTCACATCAACTGGAGATGACTGATTTACAACAGTTGATAGATCTCCAGCTTTTCGACAGGAGGCGACACTTTCTCGTGTTTCTTGGAACGACAAGAGAAATTAGGGTTGATCAGGAAGAGTAATGAATTCTTATTTGGAACTAAAGAATGAGTGCCTTTTATAATAAAAGACTTAATGGCATCAGTTAAGGTAGAATGAACTTTAAAAGAAAACAAAAGAGCCATCAGATTAGACAGACGGAAATGACGTCCCGTCAAAAAGAATTGAAAAATGATTTCAGGATATGTATAGATTTCTCGAGAACAAAAAGGACTTTTCGAGAAATAAAAAGAACTGATAGAACAGGATTAGGAACACAAGGAATTAATTTCTCGGGAAATAAATGAGCTACTGAGAAAAAGAATTAAGAACGAAAGAATTTAATTTCTCGAGAACAAAGTATTTCTCGAGAAATAAATAGGCTTCGACTTAGAGAAGAGAATAGAAGGATTTACGGGATAGAGAAAAACTTCTCGAGAAATATAAAGACTTCTCGAGAAAAGAATTGTAGAAACAAAACAGCATAGAGTTAATTTCTCGGCCTGAGAAGAAAAATCTTCGAAGTGAGCTCGACGAACTCATTTTAGTTATCAGAAAACATAGAAGCTTCACAAATCTGAGATCGACAAAAGTACTTAGATTCATCGAACGGAACTTCTGAAGAACAGCGGTCGATGAAATTATTTCTATTCGTCGAACGGAGATCGACGAACGCGATCGACAAAAACAACTTCTACTCTAGCAAAACAGCGGTCGACGAAAACTTTTTCTGTTCATCGAACGGAGATCGACGAACGCGATCGACGAACCAATTTTAACTTAGGCGAACCGGCGGCCGACGAAAACTTCTTCTATTCGTCGAACGGAAAACAACGAACGCGATCGACGAACTCCTTACAGCTAATGCAAAATCGAGGTCGACGAAGTTCATTCAGTTCGTCGAACTGAGATCGACGAACGCGGAACTGAGATTTCCAATAAAACTGACCATCGAACAGAGCTCGACGAAAATGCTTCCGTTCATCGAACTGAGATCGACGAACTCATCTAAATTCGTCGAACGCAGAATTACTTAGAAAAAAAACTGTTTCTTCCTTGAACACAGAACAACAGCACCTCCCTTTAGCTCTTCCTTTGTGTTTGAATAAAAAGTACATCCCAATAGAGAGATTTCACATGAATCAACACCTTGGTCCATACAATGAGGAATTACATTGCATAGGCATATGTTAGATGTCCCATTGAAACCTGACATTGGTTTGTACTTAGCCATTTAAAAATCTGCAAACACATTACTAGAGAGCAACATCAAATACAAACTCAATTCAACTTAGTTCAAGGGGACTTCTTCAAATCAAGGTAATTGTGGATACAATTCCCAACATGAGGTATGATGGGAGGAGGAGAGGCCACGGAAGATGCTCAGCCAGTTGGCCCCAGGGTTTTGATGAGGAGTCGGTGCCTGCTGTGCCCTGAATGTCTCCAGAATAGCAGTCAGTGTTTGTCCCATCTCCGTCTGCTGAAATGGAGTAGGAGCTGGTGGTGGTGGGACGTCGCTTGGAGTCGGTGGAACTCCATGCTGCGGTGTAGGGTTTGTTGCGGGCTACACAAGAAAATTACTCTCGTAAGGGACTTAGCTAAAGAATATTCAGTTAGAAGTGGACTTTTCATGTGATTTCCCTTATGGGCACACCATTGCTTCCGCTGCTAGTTTGTCCTCAAACTAAGCTCGCGCGGGGTGGCCCAGGGTTTGTGGACTTCTTTTCTTTTCTTCGGATCGAGGTTTGCCTCTGATACCACTTTGTAAGACCCCTTTTTTTCTTTTTCAAACCTGGGTTCTTATGCCCAGAACCGCCATTTTGCGGTGACACCCTCACTCGGGAAGGTCGCCACTACAAAACACCGATGCTGCCGGCCTTATCGATCACAGAAAAGTTAAGCTTAAACAAACTTATAGAAGCCAAGTCCACATCACATATAAATAAACTATTATAAAGAGATGTCCACATAATCATAACTGAAATCAAAGACAGAAATAACAAGTGCTCCTGCAAGATACATCAAATCCTCACTACATAAACACTCGCGGAAGCAAATCAACTAGTAGTAACACTCACGGATCCCGACACTGGTGCTCCTATGCTAGACTGCCACGCCTCCATCTACACCGGCCTCTGGTGTTGCTCCATCTTATTGGTGTCCTAAAATGAGAAGGTCCACCGACCGTTAGTAAAAAAGACTAAGCCAATCCCCCACCCATCCCCCGGTGACTCCTAGGCATCGTGCGGGGAGGATGATGCGGAGGACAACAAGGGGTATAACAATAGCAGGTGACACGGGTACAGGGAATGTCTACACTACACATGTATATATATATAATTAAAGCAGTAAAAGAGCATAGTAAGAGCAGGTAAAGAATAAGTAAAGTGCAGTAAGTAAAGACATGTATATAATAGAAAGTAACCATTGATTTATAGGATTGCCCACACAAACCTATAGACCAAGGGGTCGTTTAGCAGGGCCTATCGTATAAGAAGTCCCATAACCAACTTATACGATAGGGGTAGGGGTATGCAATGTTTATGCTATGTCATGCAAGGTATGTTGTTAAATGATATGTTCACACAATTGCAACTCACACACTACGACTCAATGCGCACAGACCTTTAGTTCCCCCTTTTTGGAGTTAGCAAAACTCCCAGGATACTCCCGTAGTGGCAAACGGAAGGGTGGGTTGGGCCTCGCCCACCTCTAGGTTGGTATTTGCACTACCTAACCTAGACCTAACGTACGCCTCAACGCTAAGAACACAATAGCGGCGCTACTGCGTACTCTTGCTGGTTAGACCACCAGACTTGTTTTGGTAAAGGGTTATCCACACTTACCGAGCCCCAGTATTAATGTCGGTGCAACGACCATCAACACTAAGGACCCACCACCTTATGCACATGCAAACATGTTTACCATCTATCTCCGAGCCATAAGCTCACCGGCTAATCCCCCCGACACAACAAACATTACTGAGCCACAAGCTCACCAGATTAATTAGTCTGCTGCTACAACCACCGAGCCTACCGCTCGTAAGACCAAACCGACTAATCATCCATGACAATGGAGTGTGAGTGAGTCTATTACTTAGTTAATCTTGTATAACAACTCGCTCCTACGATTTATGGTTAGTCTTGGACTTCCCGAGGATTACCTTATAAGGGGCTCGCTATGGTACTAGGAACTATAATGGGATGACATTCAAAGGCTCCCTTTCTCAAGACATTTAATATTATGGGTATCTACCCATATGCCTAAGCCTCTTATCTTTTCACTTGTATTAACCCTAGGTGGTTTATGACACGCTAAGGGAAAGACGATCTTTCGTCAATCCCAAGCACGACCTTACCCTTAGCCCACCTAGCACTCTTATCTCCTAAACTCCTTTTGGTGACCTCATCCTCTTCAACCTGACCATGCACAACATCTACATACCAATTACACCTAGTAGGCCCCTAAATACCCAAGTTTCACATTTTTACTATATGCAGACCAAACTAACTATATGAAGCTAATAAGTAGAAGTACTCCAAATATTCATCCTCATGACACAAGATTATTACTGGAGGGCTATCATGGCATTATAAAACTAAATCCAAAGAACCATATTTTTCCTCAACATTTTAGAATTTATTTAAATTTCTCCAATATTTGCCATGTATGAATATGAACATGAAGTGTAAGGTATTCTCAAGACATGATCCTCATAAAATTTTGATAAATCTATCATGCCAAAATAACAGTGAATAATGAATATCACAATTTTACAGTAAGGAAATGTCAAATTATAGTGGCACTATAATGCCATAAAAATACTAATTCCAAAAGATCTTAATTTTCGAACAAATTTAAACCCACAATTTCTATTTATCATAAAAGGGGTGACAAAATGACTTTGTACATCAAGTACCAGATCTTGACTTTTTAAAATTCTGGTAAAATTACTGTGGCACTATAATTCCATAAAAACACTAATTCCAAAAGATCGTAATTTTCCAACAAATTTAAACCCACAATTTCTATTTATCATAAAAGGGGTGACAAAATGACTTTGTACATCAAGTACCAGATCTCGACTTCCTAAAATTCTGAGAAAATTACAGTGTCACTATAATAACATAAAACACTAATTCCAGAAGATCATAATTTTCCAGCAAAGATAAACCCATAATTTCTATTTATCATAAAAGGGTGACAAAATGAATAAAGGGTATTTCAACGTGAATAAAGTCTCTAAAAATTCTATCAAAAATCCCAAAGATTTATAATTGTATTCTTAACTATCTTCCATAGTTTCACAATTTCCTCATGCATATAACTCAGGGAAATCCTATTATTCCTAGTTGTTGGTTTGGAGATTTAAGTTTACGAGCCTCCTGTTACTTTTATAATGGATTTCATGCACCAATCCCTTGAGGCGATCCTATCCGTTGGGTATGAAGTGGTAATCTCACTTGGTAGGCGAATCAGGGGCACCTAATTTTAAGCCTTGATTAACTACTTCCTCATAAGGTTCTTCTCCTAGTCACTTTGGGTGTCATCATGCCTTAATCAGTTTATACCCGAGGTCGGTTTGGATTAGTATATGCTATGAAGTTGTCTTGGTGCGTCAAACTAGAATGATGTCCTAGTTGGGTTGGCCTAACTCATTGATTAATGGACTATTTTTTGTGATTTTTACACATGGGCACACCACTGCTTCCGCTGCTAGTTTGTCCTCAAACTAACTCGAGCGGGGGTGTCAGGTCAGTCATTACTTTTGGCCAAGAGGACCTTCCTACGAATGCGAATCCATTCGACGATGTCATGGTAATCAAATTTATCATCGAAAATTATACGGTACACAAGATCTTGATTAACATGGGTAGTTCAGTCAATCTCCTCTTCTGCCCAACCTTCGAAGCCTTAAAGACTGGAAAGCCTCTGCATTCCACTGAAGGGCCCCTTTACGGATTCTCGGGAGAGAATAAGGAATTGGAAGGTTGCGTAAAACTTCTGGTATCTCTGGGAGGAATAACAAAGTTGGTCATCTTTGTGGTTGTGGATGCCCCAAGCAGTTACTGTGCCATCTTCAAAAGGCCTATTTTGAATGCTTATAGAGCAGTGGTGTCTACTTTCCATCTAGCTCTCAAGTTTGCAGCTGAAGGAAGACAATATCGAATTCGAAGTGATCTGAATTAAGGTGGCTCGGGAGTGCTATGTAAAAACAGTAAACATGATTACCGACACTCCACTTCCCGAGCTTCCAGTTGACATCTTTAAAGTTGCTAAGCTACCGAAAGTGGCTGAGGAAAATAAAGACCAACAAGGGGCTCACCTGGAACCTGCCCAGGTAACCAAAGAAGTCCCCATTGCAGAAGGGGAGGAGAAGAAACTCATTGATGAGTCCCAATTATATACATATTTTTGGACTCATTTGGGCCGATTTACTAGTCTTTGCACCACACTTTAGGCTTGTTTTCATTTATATGTACTATTCCATGCTAGGTGCACTATTAAGCCCATTTCGGTGTGCAATTGCATTCCTTGTTGTTGGGGGTAAGCACATTGTGCTCCCCTTCCCTTCTTTTATGTATTTCTGTGCTGGACGTGTATTCCCAGCTGGTATATCTTGTTTGCATGTGACCTGATCGTCCCGTTTTCCCCCAAAAGTAATTTCTGTGCATATCGCATGGTCGTGCATTTCCTTGACGCACGGTCTGTGCGGTCGTGCGTTTGTGTCTGGGAAGAAAATGGAGCGTCGGAGTCTACTCGTGCGTTTTCACGCAAGAGCGGTTTGCCCGTGCGTGAGTAAAACGCACGGTCGACCTGTGTATTCTTGATTTCAGAGCGTCAGATTTTTCCCGTGTGTTTGTACGCACGGGCGGTGTTGATCGTGCGTAAGCAAAACGCACGGGCGGCGCATCGTCTTGCCCAAGTCAAGTTTTATCATTTAATAACGCACGGTCTGCGCACGGTCGTGCGTTCGACCGTGCGTGACCATTTTCTGACAGAATTTCTATTTAAGTCGCAGGTCTTGCCCTATTCGATCGTTCGTTCTTCCCGCTCCCAGAGCTCCAGCTCCGCGCCCTTTTCGGCGTCCATCGCCTCCCACTTTCAGGAGGTGCTCCGGGCTTGTTCTTCATGCCAATCTTGAGCCCGGAGATCATCTCGGCCTCCTCCTTCATTCTAGAGCTTCGAAGGAAGATTGAGCCGCCATTGCCATCAAGCAAGAGGAAGTTTGCAACCTTTACCGGATCGTGATACGAAGAAGACGGGCTCATTGGAGAGTCATGACAGCTCTCTCTACCCCGGACGTAGTTGAGGATCGAGCTTGGACGCGGATTGACAACCTAGCGATTCCAACCGTGACTCCTCGACGAGCCTTCGGATTCGGTCGATTTCTTGCCTTGCTCTTCTCTTATTGATGTGTATATGTGTAGATCTTTGTATTATGATGAAGTAGAGCACTTAAACTAGTTTGTATTTTCATATATTTCATGTCTATGTGAAATGCTTGTTGTTTGAGTTGCTTGAGGTGCGCCCCATTCCATCCTCCATCCCGCCGTCACTTTCGTCGCCGCACTAGCAATTGCTAGTGGCGTGCTTGTTGAAGAGGTGCTTACGACCCTCACTCTATTTGCCTACTCGTCCATCCGCCTAGCGAAGCATGGCATAGCGGCCCGTGTAATCCACTCGCCCTAGGAAGCAGTGCGCTCAAGGCCTGCATAGTTCGATTCCGCTTGCCTACTCATCCATCTGCCCTTGCGACGCAGCGCGCTCAAGGCCTGCCTAGTCTCCATTCCGCCAAACGAAGCATTGCATAGCGGCATTGCATAGGAGTAGTTATAATTATTTTACTTTATTTTCCACAACCAAATCAGCACCCCTTCGCGTTACTTCCGATTAAAGGACTTCGATCTCAAGTCCTTCCTTGAAAGTTAACTCCACCTTACTATGTTCCTCTGAGATCGATACTTGGGGATTCATTCCCATTTTATATTACTTGAACGATCGGTACACTGCCGTTTCGTGTCGCAGTCAAGCTACCGCCTATAGCGGTGTGCGAGATTTGCGCCATCAAGTTTTTGGCGCCGTTGCCGGGGAACACAGTCGTGTGAGTTTTCTAGAGAGGGAGAATCTGAGATTTAAGCCCTTTCCATTTGTGTATTGCATCCTTTCTTTATTTTATTTCTTGTTATTCCTTTTTCCTATTTTTTATTAGGTTGCTTAGTAAATTATTGTTGGGTGTAGCATTTTGCACAATAGTATTTTTATTTTGAATCATTTTATCTTCACACTATGTGGGCTTCATTCAATATTCGTTGTCGTTGGTGTGGAGATATTTCTCATTGTAGTGATAGATGCCCAAAGGGAGATAGTAGCCCTAGTACTCCCAGCCCAGTATATGGAGCACCGACTTCGTCTGGTACTCCATATGGTGCGCGGAAGTCTTATGGCTATTCTGCCACGCCTTTACCTTCATACCTCTTTTCAGCTTCAGCACCCGCTGTGCCAAAGAAGCCCGCAAGGCAGTGCTTATTTTGTCAAAGCACGGATCATGCCTTGAAGGATTGTGCTGCATTCCTTCGCCAATTGGACGAGGATGATGAGCCGGATATCCGGATCGTCCCGACTCCTACTTCTGGCAGCACACCTTCAACATCTGGTTATGTGCCCATTTCACCTTCAAGATTTGAACGGTATGATGTGGACACAGTCACCAGATGTGTGGATGATCTAGGCTCTAACATGACTGAGCCCATCTCACCTGTCCATATATCACCATGCATAGATTCGATTCTTTGTGAGGAATCGGTGCTTGACATTGATCCAAGCACTATTCCTCCCCTGTAGTGCATACTACATTCGTCTCTGACGATATTGTTGAGGATGTGTCGCAGGATGAGGCTGGCGATCTATGTGTTATGCCTGCTTCTATGGAGGAGGACAACCTTCTAGGTGAAGAGGAGCTTTCCTCAACACCGGTGGAGGAAGTCCAAATCTTGGGCATGGCCACTGTTGATCCCGCTGAACCTTGCGGCATTGATGACAATGCCAACATTTTTTTACTTTCCCAATCTGATGGGAGTGAGACCGCGACCACTCCCCCGCTTGATTTTTATTTAATCATTCTTCTTGTTTATTTCTTGATCCCCTTTCTCCATCTGAGCTTGTGCAGGTTGAGTCTTCACAGGTACCCCAGGAGGACTTGGAGCATTCTGCTCAAGTCAATGATGAGTGTATCCTTTCATGTGAGGAGGTTGATCCCTCCTCCATAGAGGAAGCCTCATTCATTGCCTTCTCCTCCTGCCGCCTCCCTGAAGACGGTACCTTGCTAGGCAAGGATGTTTTTGGTGAGTTGAGTGAGGATATTTTCTCCTCCACTTACATTCTCTACCCTCTACCTGTGAGGAGCAGGTATCTATATTTAGGTAGAGGGGTGACTGTTCTATCACCGTATCGGTACCCGCTACCGACATGGATATTGGGCCAGTTACCTGTCCACTTGTCCTTCCATACTCCCATTAGCTAGAACCGTTTTAATTTAGAATAAGTCATGCTGGGTGGACAATAACCCCAGTAGTTATCTTAATTTTTCCCGCATTTTCATTTCTTTTCTAATTATGTTTAGTTAATTGCACTTTATTTTAGTTTTCTATTTTCTTTTGTTTTTGGGGAGCTGACCCCTGCAGGTTCATATTCTGGATGGCGGAAGCTGCTCTTTGTCTTAGTTTTCATGCGTCTTCTGGTATGCTCATTTCTGAGCATGGGTAACTTTTCTTCCCCTGGTCTTTTATTCGATTTTCATGATTACATCATTTGTATCGATTGCTTAGATTAAGTCTAGGGGAAAGCCGCTATATGTGCCCACTCACGTGCACTTTTGCATAGCATGCTAGAAGTATTTTATTTCAGTTATTTTATTTGTTCATTTTCACCGCACACCACTACACCCACTTTAGCATGCACTCGCTTGTTTGTATGCTCCTGTATATTCAATTCTTGGTTGTGATGTAGAAATTGCTGTATTAGCCAAAATAATTGCAAGATGGAGTGGAATGTTGACTCCTGCAGTGCTCTAGTTGAGTACTCGTGTTTGCATAGGGATTTGAGTAGAATTAGTTTCTATTTATGCTTCTAATTTATAATTAGTAGATTTGCGTAGATTTTAGTTTATTTTACTCAAAATGGTGAATGTGGTTGAATCTAGTGGTAGCGTGGTATTGTGTGTAAGCGAATGCGAGGTTCGTGTTGCTCGAGTCGGGAGGAAGGATTACCTTTCTCGGGGGCTAAGAACTTGCCCCAAGCGACTCTTGAAGCATGGGTGCGAACGATTTGCAAGTTGAGCGTGACGTAGGCCATCTATTTGGCAAGCTTGAGCCTTGTTTTACCATTCTTATACACTAACCATTGCTAGCCCATTTTATCCCTACCCGATCTTTTGATTCAGCTCCACCATACTTCACCAAGGCCTAAAAGCTAATCCTATTATCGCAACCAAAAATTAAGCTAAAAGCATTTATGAATTGTAATTTTCCAATGCGGTGAGGTGATGCAAAACTTCAGTGTTGATGTGGAAGTTTTAAAAATGTCTATGTGCTGAAAATTTTGCTATTATATCTGGGGATGAAAAGAAAAGAAAAAGAAAAGCAAAGAAAAAAATAGATGTATACCCCCAGCATTTTAATTGAAACATCTAAATGGTATTGATTGTTGTAGGCCGAGTGCACACCCGGTTTCAAATTCATGTGTGGGGGTGTGTTACACGTGTATTAGTGAGGCTGCTTTGAATTAGCACTTTGGTGAGCTCTGTTGGTTGCGATTAGCCTTTACGTTTATTTTTGCATTCCAAACCGTAACCTAAGCATCGTGTAAACCCAAAGTCCTATTGATTCATCTTGTGAGTTCACTAGCATCGTGGAGAGAGTGTGACAGGGCGAGCTTATGGCTCTCGACGTTAATGGATTTCAACGGAGATAATTTCGAGTTCCGGTCTTGGGTAACATTCACCTTCACGACTTGCTTACTTTCGTACTACGTGTGACCACGAGATTCACCAACATTCCATTTTTGAGTAAAAATAAATTTCTGTTTACGCATTTACACTTTTACAAATTAGCTAGCATATGTAGAAACTTCTTCTAATGAACTTCTATGCACACTAGTATGAAACTTCGCATTCTATTCCATGTTTGCAATTTTTGGTTAGCTATGTTTTTCCTACTCCGCCGGATATGTTTGCTCGGGACGTGCAAACAGGTAAGTCTGGGGGCGTGATGAGTCCCAATTATATACATATTTTCGGACTCATTTGGGCCGATTTACTAGTCTTTGCACCACACTTTAGGCTTGTTTTCATTTATATGTACTATTCCATGCTAGGTGCACTATTAAGCCCATTTCGGTGTGCAATTGCAATCCTTGTTGTTGGGGGTAAGCACATTTTGCTCCCCTTCCCTTCTTTTATGTATTTCTGTGATGGACGTGTATTCCCAGCTGGTATATCTTGTTTGCAGGTGACCTGATCGTCCCGTCTTCCCCCAAAAGTAATTTCTGTGCATATCACACGATCGTGCGTTTCCTTGACGCACGGTCTGTGCGGTCGTGCGTTTGTGTCTGGGAAGAAAACGGAGCGTCGGAGTCTACTCGTGCGTTTTCACGCACGGGCGGTTTGCCCGTGCGTGAGTAAAACGCACGGTCGACCTGTGTATTCTTGATTTCAGAGCGTCGAATTTTGCCCGTGCATTTGTACGCACGGGCGATGTTGATTGTGCGTAAGCAAAACGCATGGGCGGCGCAACGTCTTGCCCAAGTCAAGTTTTATCATTTAATAACGCACGGTCGTGCGTTCGACCGTGCGTGACCATTTTCTGACAGAATTTCTATTTAAGCCGCAGGTCTTGCCCTATTCAATCGTTCGTTCTTCCCGCTCCCAGAGCTCCAGCTCTACGCCATTTTCGCCGTCCATCACCGCCCACTTTCAGGAGGTGCTTCGGGCTTGTTCTTCACGCCAATCTTGAGCCCGGAGATCATCTCGGCCTCCTCCTTCATCCTAGAGCTTCGAAGGAAGATTTAGCAGCCATTGCCATCAAGCAAGAGGAAGTTTGCAACCTTTACCGGATCGTGAGACGAATAAGACGGGCTCATTGGAGAGTCGTGACAGCTCTCTCTACCCCGGACGTAGTTGAGGACCGAGCTTGTACGCGGATTGACAACCTTGCGATTCCAACCGTGACTCCTCGACGAGCCTTCGGATTCAGTCGATTTCTTGCCTTATTCTTCTCTTATTGATGTGTATATGTGTAGATCTTTGTATTATGATGAAGTAGAGCACTTAAACTAGTTTGTATTTTTATATATTTCATGTCTATGTGAAATACTTGTTGTTTGAGTTGCTTGAGGTGCGCCCCATTCCATCCTCCATCCCGCCGTCACTTTCGTCGCCGCACTAGCAATTGCTAGTGGCGTGCTTGTTGAAGAGGTGCTTACGACTCTCACTCCATTTGCCTACTCGTCCATCCGCCTAGCGAAGCGTGGCATAGCGGCCCGTGTAATCCACTCGCCCTAGGAAGCATTGCGCTCAAGGCCTACATAGTTCGATTCCGCTTGCCTACTCGTCCATCTGCCCTTGCGACGCAGCTCGCTCAAGGCTTGCCTAGTCTCCATTCCGCCAAACGAAGCATTGCATAGCGGCATTGCATAGGAGTAGTTATAATTGTTTTACTTTATTTTCCACAACCAAATCAGCCCCCCTTCGCGTTACTTCCGATTAAAGGACTTCGATCTCAAGTCCTTCCTTGAAAGTTAACTCCACCTTACTGTGTTCCTCTGAGATCGATACTTGGGGATTCATTCCCATTTTATATTACTTGAACGATCGGTACACTATCGTTTCGTGTCGCAGTCGAGCTACCGCATATAGCGGTGTGCGAGATTTGCGCCATCACTCATCATCAATGCAGAGCTGCCTGAATAAGATAAAATTCAACTGATCTCCTGTCTCTTGGAGAACTTGGATGTCTTCGCCTGGTCGGCGGAAGATATGCCCGAAGTGGATCCTGACGTTGCTTGCCATCATCTAAACGTCTCCACTGACTTCAATCCAATTCAGCAAAAGAAAAGGGAGGTGGCAACCAAGCTGGTGATACCAATTAAAGAAGAAGTTGCCGAACTTCTTAAAGCGAATTTTATTTCTGAAATTCAATACCCTACCTGGATGTCTAATATTGTAATGGTAAAAAAGTCAGGGGGGAAATGGCGCATGTGTGTGGATTTTACAAAGCTCAATAAAGCGTGCCCCAAAGATTGCTACCCCTTGCCTCGGATAGATGTTTTAGTAGATTCTGCGGTTGGGTATAATTTCATGAGCTTTTTATATGCATTCTCCGGGTACCACCAAATTAATTGCATAAGCCCGACATTACACATACGTCTTTCATTACGAATGATGGGTGTTATTTTTATCTTGTGATGCCTTTCGGCCTTAAAAATGCGGGCGCTACGTACCAAAGAATGATGGACACAATTTTTAAACGACAAAAGGGGAGTAATCTCGAATTCTATGTCGATGATCTCCTCCTAAAAAGCAAAACCTTTTCGGTGCATCTGGAAGACCTCGTAGAGATGTTCGCTACTCTACGGAGGTTTAAACTAAAATTGAATCCATTGAAATGCGTGTTTAGATCAAACAAAGGGAAGTTTCTTGGGCACTGAATCCTGATAAGGTGAAGGCTATTCTTGATATGCCCCCCCCCCCCCCCCCCTCATAATTCAAAAGAAGTTCAGCAGTTGGGAGGAAGGTTAGCAGGACTAAGCCATTTCATCTCTAAATCGGGAGATAAAAGCGCTCCATTCTTCAAAACACTCTGAGGAGGGTCTAAATTTGAATGGAATGAAGAATGCAACAACGCTTTCGAACAATTGAAAATACAATTAACATCAACCCCTCTACTCCAAAGCCCTCGCAAAGGGGAAATATTATTCTTATATTTGGTGGTTGGACCAGATGCAGTAAGCTCTGTCCTTATCTGGGAGGAGAATAAGAAGCAATTCCCAATCTATTATGTCAGCCACATCCTCAAGGATGCCGAAACCAGATATTCAATTCTAGAAAAGCTAGCTCTGGCTTTGGTTATGTCATCTCGTAGGCTCCGTCCTTATTTTCAAGCTCATCCAATTCAAGTGGTCTTAGATCATCCTCTGAGGAACAAATTGGAAAAGCCAGACCATTCAAGAAGATTAGCCAAATGGGCCATTGAGCTGAGTGAATTTGAAATATCATATATCCCCAGGACAGCAATCAAGGCACAAGTTTTGGCAGATTTTCTGGTTGATACGACAGAGACTAATCCCGAGCAGATGAAAGGATCTCCTCTGGCCTGGATTATCTACGTAGATGGGGCTTCAGGTAGAAACTTTGTGGGAGCCGGAGTCGTCTTAATCAGCCCAAATGGCATCAAATTGGAGCAAGCTATCAAGTTCTTTTTTCTGGTCACAAACAATCAGGCAGAGTATGAAGCACTCTTGGACGGTCTAAGACTTGCAAAAGAATTGGGGATAGAGTATGTGCATGTTAAAATAGATTCCCTCGTAATGGCCTCACAAGTATTGGGAAACTATGAGACTAGGGAACCAATGTTGAGAAAGTACCTGCTACTAGCCAAAGAAGAAATCGGGAAGTTTAAGTCATTCATAATTGAGCATATTCCGAGAACACAAAATGAAGAGGTGGATCAGTTTTCAAAGGTTGGTCTCCCGTCAGGAGGAGTGACTTCAGAACTTTTTCATCCGGCAACAGAAGAAGGAGAACTAATGCAAATCGACCAGCATCCTTCCTGGAAGGATCCCTACGAGTTGTACTTGTCTAAAGGGGAATTCTATTCATCTATAAAAGATAAGAGAAGGTTCAAAAGAAAGGCGGCCTATTATTGCTTGGTCGCTGGAATCTTGTGCAGGAAGACTCTCATTTCTCCTCTGGCGAGATGTGTCTCAGAAGAAAAAATTCTTGTGATATTACAAGAGGTACATTCGGGAGAATGTGGAAGTCATTCTGGGGCAAAGACTCTGGAGAAGAGAATCCTAAGACAAGGATATTTTTGGCCGACCATGAGGAAATATGCAGAAGCATTCGCCAAGCGATGCGTTCAATGTCAAAAGTTTCCTCCGCTTCAGCTTCAACCAGCCCAGTCACTCATATCGATAACAACACCTTGGCATGATTGACTATTTCAAAGAGGGGACTGGGCACTTCTCGACTACAAGTGGGCAATGTCGTTTAATAATTGTCATGATTGACTATTTCAGCACGTGGATTGAAGCAATGGCGTTGGCCAAAACTACCATGCAAGTTATCAGGAACTTCATCTAGGGAGAAGTTGTCTGCCGACATGGAATCCTGTTGGCTATTGTCACCGATAACGACCCTCAATTCAAAAATCCAGAGATGATCAGTTTCTGCGATCAAATTGGGATAGACCTGTGATTCTCCTCAGTGCATCATCCAAGGAGTAATGGGCAGGTGGAGGCTGCCAATAAGCAAATCTTATACGTTTTGCAGAAGAAGGTTCTGAATCAAAGAGGGGACTGGGCAGAGCAGCTCCCTTCAGTTCTTCGGACTCTCCGAACTACTCCGACTTCGGCCATGGGAGAAATACCATTCAAGTTATCTCATGGATCAGAAGCGCTTATTCCCGTGGAATTTGAAGTAACCAGCCCCAGGGTCATGTATGCAAAACAAGGAGAGGAGGCTTGGATAAAGGAAAATGATGAAGCAATAAAATATAGTCTGGATTTCATAGAAGAACTCCAAGATGAGGAAACTATCAGGCAGGCAGAAATAAAGAGGAAATGGCCAGACATTTTGATAAGAATGTCAGGGTCAAGCAATTCGCAGACGGATATGTTATATTGAAAATGGTGGATGCTGCTGCCAGAACCGGTATCGTGGGAAAGTTAAATCCTAACTGGGCAGGACCATTCATCGTCAAGGAGGCATTAAAAAGTGGGGCTTGTCGCCTCCAGACAAGTGATGGGGAAGACATCTCGCGTACTTGGAGCGGTGATGATCTCAAATGATTTTATCCTTAAAATGTCATCTTTTATTATTTGCATTTTGGATATTCAATGAGAAGCCCCACACTGACACGTTCCCCTTTCTGATGGTTATGCTCTATTATATATATATACATATATCCCTCACTGAACCTTGGAGACATCGCCAAGTTCTACTTGAACCCCCTCAGATTGTAGTCATTAGCGTTATACCATGAGGACCACATGTAGCGGGGAGTTTTCACACATGTGTAGTGCAAGCTTGCCAATTCCCGTGCGGTGGTCTTCAGAATTTTGGATCCCGGACGGTATCTAACACACCTCTGCATCAAGGGAGGTCCAGGTGACTGTTAGCTCTATCATGCCCTGAAAGGGATATAGTTACATCTTTGATGATCTTCCTGAGGAAAGCAAAGTCGGTAAAGCCTCTACGGCATAACCACACCTGCCCAACTGATCATCTTAATCTTCGGCAATCGAATACTCCTAAGATACTCTTGAGTGGTGCCTACAGGGGACCCACAACTGGGTTGATCACTCCGAGGAAAGCAATGTCGGTGAAGCCCCCGCGGCATAACCACACCTGCCCAATTGATCAACTTAGCTTGTAACCCTAGGCTAGAGAGCAGTTGGGTCGCCGAAATTCTTACAGCTCTTATGACCACTTGAGGAAAGAAATGCTTGCTACCTAAGCGCACCTGCGCACTTGGTCATCTAAGTTTGTAATCCCTTTTACTTTTTTTACTTCTTCACAGGAAGTTATGCTCCTCTTATGGTTTTTTATGACCATTTGGGAGAAGTATTAAAATAGGTACGAGCATGTATGCTATTTAAGGAAATATGGCCTTAAGACCGGACGGTCTGATCAATTTTGTCGTTCGGCTTGAATAAATGACAGTTATATGCTAACCGATCGATTAGAATAAATCTAGCTTTTGAGCTAGAGAAGCAGGTTATTACATGAAGCCATAAGGCAATATTTCTAACGAGTTGGCAATAATAATGTTGCCCGATCGGTTTACATAGTCGGCTTATGCATTTATCTTTATACTTATGCATATCTCGTTATGATATCGCAAGCTGGTACTATCCACTCGGACTGAGGATTTATGAAAATAGTCTACAGTTCATTCTTATTCGCTCGGTTCGAATTAATCCTTTCATAAGAAATCGACCATGGGTTATTCTGGCAGTAATTAAGTATTACTCAGACTTGATTATTAGTCGCCCGGACTATATGCTAACCGCGTGACTTATAGACTGTTATCTATACTTATGAAAATGGTCAAGTACAGTTCATTCTTATTCGCCTGAACTTATGGGAAAGGAACTTAAACTATTTGCCGCTCGGTCTGAGAAGTGACTGCATATCTTGATAGTTATTATCCAGACATGCCCTATTCCATCATGAGGTTATTAAAAATTTCTAAGTATTTTGGGTTTTACATCGATAGTTGCACAAGTTATGAAGTAACCGCGCGGCTAGATTTTCCTTTACATTTCAGAATTCCTGAGTATATGGAACACGAGCTATTAGTCGTTCGGGATATATGTTAAACCGCACAAACTTACGATCGGGATTTATTATGTCTGGCGGTTTCAGGTTGTGATTTATATTTACTGAATTAATGTCGATCTCAGAACAAAGGGAACAAACCGTCCAAACAACATTCCATGATATTCGGGAAGGTATTTATCTAATTCTCAAAGAACTCAAATTTCTAGCCGCATGAATCAAATTCAGACCACGCGGCTTAATTTTCTGGTGGATCAAAGAAAACTCGCAGTTGAAAGAAAATAATAATCATGTAAGAACATTCACAAGTCACAAAAATAGACACCTGAACAGGTAATATCTTTTCATTCATTCTCAAAATATATCTACAATAATTCAGACCGACCGGCTAACAAATTTAAGCCGTCAAATCTGTAAAGAAATACTAAGTACACAAAAATCACTATTTGCCCGACTTAAGCCTTTTAGCCAGGGGAACTTGAGTCTCCTCCACCTTTAATGTTAACGTCGGGCGAATATTCTCCACTAGACGACGAGGAACTTGATGAACTGCTGCTCGAGCCTTCATATTTTGGGCTTTCAACCCGACCGGTCTCCCCTTCGCTGGTATCAGTTTTAGAAGACGAGCTCCCCCCATCTTCATTATCAGCAGCGGCTTCATCGTCATCAACAACTTTATTATCAACAACGGCTTCATTTTCTCCAGTGGTTTTATTCTCTACGTCGGTTTCATCTTCGTCATCCTCCTCCTCTTGCAAGCTCCTGAGATCCGCCTTGTCTTTACCCTTTTCTCTGTGGGTAATATCATCTAACTTTTTCTTCGAGGATGGGTAGACATCCGAGAAGCAGAAATCCTCGAAGCCCGAGGATAGTCCATCGTGCCCTCTCAAGATTTTTAAGGCGGCATCGATCCCCTTGGCGACATGGGGAAAGAACTCGTCCTGGAAGACCGAGTTATCGATGTCATATTGTTTCTGAAAAAGAGAAAAAGGTTAGACCGCACGGTCTAAGAAAATCGGGCAGCACAAATTTTCATCAGGTGATAACTTACCAGAGCGGCTTCTTTTAACCGCGCTATCTCCATTGCCTGCTCGGCACATGTCTTCTCCAAATGTCTGTGTGTCGATAATAGCCGCCTGTAAGATAGGCCCATGAAATGGTTAGTCGTAAAACTCCTTGTGCTAACCTGGGCGGCTAACTTGGTGAGCTCCTCCTCCGGGACTTCTTTAAGTTTTCTCAATGTTTTTCGGCCATACATTGCAGCACCGGCGGCTACAACATGGCGACTTATTTTTCCACTCCCCCAGTATGGGAGCGCAGTCGACACATGCACGCAGTCACCATCCGGGTGCCATAGCAAGGTCGGATTCCTCCGCAGATCCTTAGGATTGCCGCAGAAGTAGAGGGGATCGAACTCGATCGCTAGAAGAAGCCGAGTGCTCCTTTGTGGACCCCTGCGGCTTGCTTTTCTTCCGCCGCCTCTCCATCTGAGTCAGAACCAGGCCGCCCGGGCTGACCGGTTTGTTCTTCGGAACAACAACAGCGGCTGTAAGACAAAGACAAAAGGTTAATAAGACGGGTCGCTTGGGCACAAGAAGCCGGTCGTGGAAAACTTACTGTCCTCTGGTTGGATATGCTCCAACTCTGAAAGCAGCGAGATGTAGTGGTTTACATCAAGCCGCTCGTTCTTGAGGAACTCGAAGATGTTCAACTCGTCTTCTCCGATATCGGTTGGTCGAAATACCTCCTCTTCCCGCACCTGCAGGTTGACCTGCAACAACCCGAGCTGGCCCTCGAAGATCAAGTACCTCTCCGACCAGCTCGAGATTTTCTTCGCCAGATTGACGACCTTCAGCCCCCTGCAACCAAAGTAGAGATGACCCCTGAATATTTTTGTTCCGGCGCTAGAATAGACCGCACGAAGAAAAACTTCCTGAACAGACCGATGGAGAAGCGGACTCCTTCAGACCGTAGGTAGGAAATAAAAGTGAAGATGGAGGCTATGGAATTCGGCGGGAGTTGTCCGGGAATAACTCCGTAAAGGTCAAAGATTGTAATGACTTCAAGTGGGAGTAGAAACTTGAAGCCATTTTCAAAATGATCGATAGGAACGGCGATCTAGGAAGATGTCGATGAGTTGGTCCACTCATCACGCGAGGGAAGCCGCCCGAGTAGATGGCTACCCACCATATGCTTTTCAACAAAGTCATCCAGTTCGGCCTAGGTCAGGCGGCATTCCTTGTGATCAGCCAAATGGAACGCTGAGTCCGCATTAGTTCGGACGGCTATCATCTTCTCAGACCGCTTCGACTTGCTCTTATCCCATGCCATGAATGTTGTGGGAATGACTCCGAAAGAGTTTGCTACGTATAGACTTCAATGACCTGCAAATAGTAAAACCGGGTCGCGGCTAACTATCGCAAACCGCGCGGCCAGTAACCTGCATCATCACAATATTACATAACAGAGAAACCGCAAGCGTAAAACACAAGCCGTGCGACCTGCAGAACAGCTCAGACAACATTCTAGGAATTCAAAGGCAGAGACCGCAAACACTCAATACAAAACCGCACGGATTATAAAAACATCCATAGGCTGAAAAGAATAGAGTATCGTCAAACAAAGCATCCAACATTCAGACTGTCCTGAGGACCAAATAAAATAATATACAACACATATTATCTTCAAATTAAAGCCGCTCACGGCTAGCGGTGCTCCGGGGAAGGATGTTCTCAACGAAGACGCGCGACCTGGTCGTCAGTTTGGAGAAGAAGATTATACATCTGACTTATGATTTGATGGAGCTGATTGATTGTGCTATGAAGCCGCGCGGCATCCCGCTCTACCCACACAGCGGGAATCATATGAGCAGGAAGTACCACGGCGGCCTCTTCAATCATGGGATCGGTCGCCCTGACCAGTGGGGGATTTGAGGTCGCCCTAGCAGTTGGGCGGATCGACATCCGCGGCGTCTCATCCCTAGCGTTAATGGGTCGCCGGCTTTCGTCGACTTCCCTAGTCAAATGTAAATACTTCTCTCGATAGTAGTTACAGTCGTCTTCCAGCTTCAAGATCGCCTTCTTCTCTTTATTAAGCCGCACGGTCAGGATGGCGTTCTGTTCCTGCATCGCCTTCTCTTTTTCCTGCAGCGCCTTCTCTTTTTCCAGTCGTGCCTTCTTCTCGGCCTGTAGCGCGGCTTTCTCCTGATCTTTGAGTTCTTTCACCTTTTCTTTCAAGGTAATAAGGAGACCTTTGAAGTCATCCAACTCCTCCTCGCTAGAAGGCAGGTTTGGTAAGAAGCTTGAAACTGGCGGAGGCAGAGGAGGAAGGCTAGCCGCCAGATCGCCCGGCTTCATAACTTGATCGTGGTTATCTACAATAACGAAAGCGCGGTTAGCTCTGTCGAAGGCAAATAAACCAACACGGAATACTACAAGATTAATGCCTGAAAGCATTCTTCGGCGATGCTCCTTCCAAAACTGCTCATTCTGCCTACGTTTGATGGCAGAAGTTTGAATTGCGGATGGGAAATAACTCTGCAGCGGATTCAGCATCAAGGCATTTTTTCGAGGCCGCACCCTAAAAAATTGGACAAGGTGATAACTCGTGTCATGCTTACCTGTTGCCAGGGGGTCCGACGGCTGCGGCTTGTCAAGAGACCGCCTCAGCTCCTCGACCTTTATCTTCATTAGTTTCATCCCACTTTCTTCCTCGGCGCGACTTCATCCGGAACAGCCGCATCCTCACCGGGATGGTCGGATTCGCTTGTAATTGCGGGGGAGTTAAGCAGCTTGTCCTGCCTCTCTAAGGCGTCCATATCCTTTAGGATATCACTAACTGTTACACTAGCCGCAGAGTTGGGAAGCAACTCGTCCAGCTTCTCTGCGGGAGTGACCTGTCCCTCAGAAATCTCTTTCTCGCGCGGCTTATTTTGGAGGCTAGCCGCGTTCGACTTCTTAGAACCCATTTGGTTCTTGGCCTTCAACCTCTTGTCCTTCCTCATTATTCTTTATGCCGTTGTCTCGGCCCTCTTCCTCTTCTTTACAGACTCTTGGTCATTCTGATGAGATCGGCTGGAGTTGTCTTTAATAACTACCATCAATGTGGTAGTCAATTCGGCCGGCTTTGGGGAGTTTACTACCCCCTCTTCTCGGTCATTTATTTTCAAATATGGATCTCTGGAAGGGGAGAATTCTATATCGAAGGGGGCTTGACTCGCGGTCTTTAATGGGATGACGCTGGAAGTCACCTTGTTAGAAGGGGCGAGAGGATCGGTCAGAGTGGGATTAGAAGAGCCCGCTTCGGGCTTAACAGAAATCTTATCGACTGGAGAGTCCAGCTTGACAGACCGCTCGGCCCTCTCAGGCCGGGGAGACTTCTTCTTCTTCTTGCGGTCAGGGTCATTATACTCGCGGATAACAATTTTAGACATTAAATCGGCCATGTGGATTAGAGGTCTGACGGCTTGAAAAATATTAACCGTAAGTGGCGAGTAGTGACCTGTGGTTTCAGAAGAATTATGCAGAATGAAGAGCTTTCAGAACATTTTATAGATTTCAGAACAAGTCGGGCGCGGTCTCCTGCTAGAACTTATATTTTTGAAATTTCCTTGAGATTTGAAAATATGCGGGGATTATGTTTACCCAGAAGACCGCTACCGACATAATGGACCTACCTGACCGGGCGGTCTGATATGCTAACCGCCTAACTCCATTTTTCTACTATGGCACAAGTCTCTCGGTTCATCAAAACCAACTCGCGCGGTCTGCCAACTGATAGGCCGCCATCGAAGAGGGTTACATTTAGGGCTCAAGTCTAGAAGGCAAAATGTGGTCTCGGATTATAGACTACCCGAGCTACTTCTCTACTCTACTAGTAGCTCCTCTCAACCCCGGCTTGATACAGATCGGAGCTCAAGCCGCTAGGCCGCCCGACTTCATTATTCTTTCCCTTCTGTATCCCGTCACCCCGTGCCCGATTATCATGTATCCGAGCAAGCGATTATTTTATCCCTGCTCGATTGGGCAGGCCCCTAGCCTATAAATAGGGAGGTCGACGTTCCCAAGATACACACACTCAAATCCAGGAGCTCACTTGTTAGAGTTGCGGTCTCGAGTTCACTGTCTTGCGGTTTGCTGCCCGGCCGGCTCCTCTCCTGCTTCGCCTTGTAACCCGTTGTAAAACACTTCTTAAATCAAAGGAAATCCCGTCACGGGAGTGGATTTCACCGTGATGGGCGAAGTCTAGTCTCGATCGCTGCTAGTGGTCTAACTTCTCTTTGTCAATAGTAACTGATAACTCGCGGCCTCCTCTTTTCCTTCGTTTACCTAACGTTGATCGTGGAGGTGCAAATTCGGCATCAACAAGGACGACTTAAATTAAAATGTGTATATTCCATTGCGTATAAATATACTTTCTTGGTTGTGGACTAGATGATCCACTAAAGCGAGGGACACGATGTTTGAAACATTTAAACTTAAAGTCGTGCTGATAATATTTTTTATATATTGAGAAAATGCGGGTTGTGACAGTTGGTATCAGAGCTAGGTTTAGATCAGTTGTTGGATGGTTAGTCAAATAACTATCTGTTTTATGAATCTGTTTCATTGTATACACACACCAAATGTCATCCATATTTCTTGGCTAAAGCATGAACACTACACTCATAGCATGATAAGAAGTATACATGGCATATTATGTAGTATGAGATGCTTAAATATGTGTCTGAATATGGATCCTCATAGGTGTGACAACATGTGACTGTTAAGTTGTATGGGCGGCTTAACATAACCCATGGATGTTACTAGACGCTAATTTCGTTACATGCAATATTATGTAGTATGGGATGCTTAATATTTCATGTGTATGCCGCTCATAAGATGCACTTAAGCTTTCATTAGAATGCATAGCACATCATGCACATCATAACATAGCATGAGCACATGTGCCAAGTTAAAGACATACATGAAGACACTCGTACACACATGATTTGAAATGAAGATTTAAACATTCATGCAAACATATGATATGCACAAGAGTCAAAGGATGATATTATATCATCCTATGTTACAGCATGACAACATTTTAAAAAAAAATCCCAGAGCAAGGTAGTAGCAATAGCAAGTGTCTATACGTGTTTGGTCTGAACTAAGTTGAGTAGTTTTAGTCCTAAGCTAGGGTTTTGATGAGCTATTTGTTCATACTTTTAGATATGGCACTGAAGCGTGTTGCGACATGGTTGACTCCCTAATATGAGGGCGAGTCTTTGGGTGCACAAAGTGAAGCCGTGATTGAGGGTCTGCGATAGAGTAATGAGGCTCTGTCAAGCCAGTTAGTTGCAATGCAATCACAAATTCAGTCATTGTTGATTGCCGCCTCAGGATAGCAACCTGAGGTGCAGGACCCTACAGTGGGTCAGACTGTACCTTTTCCTCGTGCTCCTCCGGTGCCTTCAGTTCTGCTGCCACCAGAGATGAATTTCATATAGCAGTTTCAGCGATTAAGACCACCTACGTATGACGAAAGAGCCGATTGCATGGCTTTGGATGATTGGCTAATTGCCATCGAAGAAATATTTACGTATTCGGGAATCTCTGCGGGCCAGAAGTTGATGGTCGTCGCTTGCTAGCTGAAGGGCCTTGCCAAGATCTGGTGGATCTGGGAGAGAGAGAGAGCCTCGCAGGCGGATGTTCATGGAATTCATTTAAGGCGATGTTACTGAAAAAGTTCCTGCAGTCGGTCCAGCATGACCGTCTGATGAATAATTTTCTGCACTTGAAGCAGAGGAAACTCCGGTTAGTGAGTATGAATTCAAATTTAGCAAGTTGAGCAAATTTGCTCCAGACTTAGAAGCCTCTGAGGCAGGAAGGGTGAAACAATTTCTGGGAGGACTTCGTAGCGACGTTCAGCAGTTGACTAGTGCATATAGGTCAGAAAGTTATGTTGAAGTGGTAGAAGATGCGTTGAGGTTCAAGGCCATCGACAATGCCAAGAACAGAGGTGAAATGATGAGGAAGGAAAAGAGGAAGGTCGAAGGTGGTGGACGCCCCAATGTATCTGGCCCTGCTTCGAAGAAGAGAGTCAACGAAGTTTGTAGTTTTTGTGGTCGCCCTGGCCATCTCCACGAAAAATGTTTCAAGAGATTGAGGGATAAGAAGCAGCAGCAAGTGCTGGCAATTTAGAGCGCTCGTAGAGGAGATCTAACCTGTACTTCTTGTAAGTAGAAGGGGCATGATGTTGCCCATTGTTGGTCGAAGGTCAAGGTCTGTTTCCAGTGTGGGCAGAAGGGGCACATTAAGCCTAATTGCCCTCATTCCCAGCCTCCTTTGCAGCGAGTGCCACTTCAGTCTTTGCCGCCGTCGCAGGTGCAACAGTTAGATAAAGGAAGGGGCAAGTTAAATGTGATGACTAGGGAAGAAGCGCAGACTTCCATCCATGTGATTTCAGGTTAGGCCCTAATCTAACTCTTAGCCTTCAGCTTTTATTTTCAATTTCTGTTCGGCTAGTTACATATCCGATTTTATAGGAGAAATTAAGGTAATGAACCATTGGGCGCATGTCCTTTTTGATTCTTGTGCAACTCACTCATTTTTGGCTAGGACTTTTGCAGAGCGTCATCGTTTGACCCACAATCAAATTGATGATCTATTTCATGTTAAGATTATCTCTGGCGACTCTGTGGTGTCGAGCCAGGGTATCCATTGATGTCCTATCCTCTTAGGTGATTTCTTAGCTTTTGCTGATCTAAAGGCGCTAGACATGGAAGATTTTGATGTGATTTTGGGCATGGACTGGTTGTCTAGATATGATGTTGTTATCCAATGCAAGTTAAAGAGTTTGGACTTCACGATGGACAATGGTTACCCCATGAGTGTGTATGGCTTTCCGCGCCAGGATTCCCCGATTATTTCTGCGGCATGTGCTTGGAAACTTTTAGATTCCGGTTGTTTTGCTTACCTTGTTTCTATGTTAGAAACTGTTAGTAGTTTGTCGTGTATCGAGGATATTCCTGTAGTGCGAGAGTTCCCTAATGTTTTCCCAATTAGTCTCCCTGGTCTTCCTCCTAAGAGAGATGTGGAGTTTGTTATTGAACTTAAGCCAGGTACTCGTCCTATTTCTAAGGCACTGTACTGTATGGCCCCGCATGAGCTGGAAGAGTTGCATACCCAGCTAGATGAAATGCTGCAGTGTGGATTTATTAGGCCAAGTTTTTCACCCTGGGGTGCTCCAGTTCTGTTTGTGTAGAAGAAGGATGGTTCTATGAGGTTGTGCATTGATTATAGAGAGTTGAATAAGGTAACCATCAAGAATAGATATCCGTTGCCATGAATCGATGATTTGTTTGATCAGTTTTGTGGTAGTTCGGTGTTTTCGAAGATTGATCTTCATTCAGGCTACCATCAGCTGCGAATCCGTGAGTCAGATGCTCCACAGACTTCTTTATGTTCTCGGCATGGACATTTTGAGTTCTTAGTAATGTCCTTTGGATTGACTAATGCACCATCTGCCTTCATGGATATGATGAATAGAGTGTTCAAGGAATTCTTAGATCGCTTCGTGGTCATTTTCATTAACGACGTTCTGGTGTATTACCGGAGTGCTGAGGAGCATGATCAGCACTTGCGTTTGGTTCTATCTACTCTGAGAGAGCATAAGTTGTATGTGAAGCTGAGTAAGTGTGAGTTTTGGCTCTCTCAAGTATCCTTCTTGGGTCATATTGTGGGTAAAGATGAAATATAAGTGGACCCAGAAAAGATAACTGCAGTCATAGATTGGAAAAGACATACTACGCCTAAGGAGATACGGAGCTTCTTAGGATTGGCAGGATATTATAGGAGATTAGTGAAAGGATTTTCGGTGTTGTCTGCGCCACTGACTAAGCTTACGCAGAAGAATGCAACGTTTGTATGGGTGATAAGTGCAAAGAAGCCTTCTAGGAATTGAATAAGAGGTTGTGCACCACTCCTATTTTAGCTTTACCTATTAAGGGAATGGAGTATGATGTTTATGTAGACGCATCGCACATCAGGCTTGGGTACATATCAGGTTTGTAAGACCCCCCCCCCCCCCCCCTCCCGCACCAGGAGAGTTCCCGGATCTTATGCCCAGAACCGCCGCCTTACGGTGATGCTAACACACGAGTTATCCGCCTCCGCAAGACGTCGATCCTGCCGGCAAGAATGATCAACTAGGCCAACAAGAATAAGAAGAAAATAAATAATCAAGTCCACAATCACACACATCTGTATAAATATATCCAAATGTAATTGTTCCATCAATGAGTACAATAAATGAAGGAGTAAAAGGGCTTATGCCCGGTACATATCCAAAGTAGAACAAAATCTCACTCTCTCATTCTACATCTATGCGGAAGCTAAACAAACTCTCAAATCTTCAAACACATGTCTTGTAGTAGAAGTACTGCAAGGCTTCTGCTCCCCAGATCCTGCCATCATGTCCTGACTGGTCGTACATGTGCTCAGCTCCTCGAACACCTACGGTCACAACCGACCGTTAGTCATAAAGACTAAGCTGATTTTGTTCCTGCCTCCCCCCACGACTCCTAGGCATCGAGCGGGAGGAAGAAGCCGAGGACAACAAAGTGGAGTAAACAAAAGCAGGTGACAGGGAAATCTAAGCTAGCAAGTGTATATATAAGCAAGCACTACTCTAGCAGTATAAACAAGTAAGAGAGCAATAAAGAGAAGTAAATGAAGTAAATAGTAAAGCAGTGCGCGCAAGTATAACTAGCAATTAATTAATTCTACACTACCATCACATGAGTACCTTGACTTATATGAATGCCCATACAAACTTATAAGTTAAGGTTTCCGGAAATATAACTTATCATATAAAAGAGCCCATACTAATTTATATGATAAGGGTCTGCAGTTATGTTCTAAGTTTACATATGATATGATATGCATGTTATGTTATGATTCATACAAGTGCAACTCACCCACACGACTCTGTGATCACAGACCTTTAGTTCCCGCTTTTCGGAGTTAGCTACACTCTCTGGTAATACCATTGTGGCTACGGCAGCGGTGGAGCGGGCGTCTCCACCACTAGGAGGGTATACACACTACCAGGCCTAGACCTCCCATACGCCTCTGTACACATCCTAGGTGCACTCTAGAGTCTTGCGTACTCTTTGCTGGAACCTACCAGTCTTAAAGGCTGGGTGTGCGTCCTTTTGGGGATCGTCCTCCAGACCGCAGTATAAATAACCTACTGGCCCCTCAACCTCACACCCGCCTAAGTCAACGTACTGTCGTCGGTGTGACGACCGGCCCGTACCGAAGACCCGCCACTAATTTGTTCTTATGCACATGCAATTTATCACCTCCCGAGCCTCCAACTCACAGGACTAACCCGTCCTGATATACAACCTCCCGAGCCTCCAGCTCGCAGGACCATCTCGTCCTGATATACAACCTCCCGACCCTCCAGCTCGCAGGACCATCTTGTCCTGATATACAACTTCCTATCCCTTAACTCGGGATGAAGTTTACCATATCTCTTATTCATTTAGTTAGACTAATCTTGTCTAATTATTGTATACTTAGAAGTTTAGGGTGAATCCTGGACTTCCCGAGGTTTACTCGGTGCGGTACTAAGGAATGCAATGGGCTGAAACCCAAATCCCCCATTCCAAGACAATTACTTTTATTGGTGGCTACCCCATTCTAAGACCCACTCTACTTATTACTCTTTATAATTTAGGTGTTTTCATGACTTATGTTTCACCCCATTCCTAAGCAACCGTTCTCTTGAATGGTGCTCAACTCTCAAGTTTCTTCGTCCTCTAAGTGGTATATACTTGTGTACTGTTATAATCCAATTCTCACTGATTCTCTATGTGGTTTTGCTGATAATCATTATATCAAGTTTTCACTATTCGCAGACCACGGTATATAACTAATTTGATTCCTATGATGAAATCTTGGTCAAAACACTTCCAAATGAGTTCTAATTTTTATCATAGGTTCTTACTAGGTAAAATAAGAGTTGACCAGAATTTAAGCAGATTTCGTACAATTTTGACCTCCATAAAAATTTATAAATCAATTGTCATCATTGAAAATGTAAAGAAACTATCATGCCAATAATTTCAATATTGCTAAATAATTTTCCAGAGATGATAGGTGACAAAATATTATGATTCTCAAAGTTTCACAATTTTCCATAGGTTCCATGATCATAATTTCCATTTAACAAGAATTAGAAGCAAATGTGAATTTGCATAGCAAGTACTAGATTTTGACTTTCTAAAATTCTGGTACCCTCAACCATTGTGGTGAGGGAATCCCAGATCTCTTTTGCTGATTGTCATTCAGCAACTTTCTAGAAAATGTCATCAGACATTGTTGATACCAAAATATTCATGGCCTTGGCATCACATGCCTTGACCTTCTTCTCAGCCTCTGTCCATTCCTTTCTTGGAACAGCCTCATTTGTTGAGGTTTCTCCTCCCTTTTGTCTGACTGGAGCAGGAGGACCCGTGAGAAGAACATCATAGATATTTTCATCAATGGAATTCATGTAAAGTTTTATTCTAGCCTTCCAGAGTGTGAACTTATTTAAGTTACACACTGGAGGTCTTGTTGAAGCATAGTCCTTAGAACTCATTTTCTTTATAAAGTATGTTTATAGAAAAGAAATGAAAGTAGGAGGTCTTTTTGATCAAGGTGTTAACCTCTTAATGATCAACCTCCCTCTGATACCAATTGAAAGTGCACAGTGTGCCTCTGAGAATCCTCTAGAGGGGGTGGGGGGGTGAATAGAGATTTAAATAATATTTTTTCTATCCTAACTGTGTTCAATAATTTATTCTAAGGTATTATGCTTAACAATATAGGCAGAATAAAGAAAGTAGAAATTAAGGTGCAGAATAAAAGAGTGGACAGCACATACACAATGAATTTTATAGAGGTTCCCCAAAATGTGGGTAGTCCTCTCTTCTACCACCTGGTAGGAATGCACCACTGTGTCTGAGTCTTTTGATCAGGAGACTCTTAGAACCAATGATCTTTTGATAAGGAGATCATGAACCACCAGATCTTTTGATAAGGAGATCTTGAACCACCAGATCTTTTGATAAGGAGATCTTGAACCACTGAATCCTTTGAAGAGGGATTAATAAAACTCTTTTATAGAATGAGAAAGAAGAAGGGAGAAGGTTGAAGGAATTCTGTTCTCAGAATTCTTATGATGGTTGATTGAAGAACAGCCAATGTGAAGTCCCACAGAATCTGCTCGTGATTAGCCTCTACTTTTGATGGTGATGATATGCAGAGACTTTGTTTGTCAGATCCTTTTTTACTTGTTCTAACTCAGATCCTGCTGCTATATGATGGTGATGAGAAGCAACAGTTGGATCTTCTGGTCTATCAGATGAAGAACACAAGTTCCTTCTATTCTCTTTCACAGCTTTGTATTAAGGTTCACTTCGATTGCGGTCTCATGCTTCCTCTGTCGTGGGAATTTTTGGAGGTGATGGAATGTTATGGAGTGGTGCTTGGACAGATACCGTCAAACTCCATAGGTCTCATGTCCACCTTCATCTGCTACTTGAGATCGGCAAGGGTCAAATTTACTATGGATATGTTCGGCTGCCATGGAATCACTTAAGGAGGGGAGGAAGATAGAAGAATTTAAAGGTTTGATGTATTTTTCCTGCCACGGAATCAAAGTCCTTAATCTTCCCAACAAGATTCCATTCTAGACTGAAAGATTCCTGGTGTTCAAAGGAGACTTTGGCGGTCTCAAGACTCTGCCATCTCGCCGAGGAGAGGCGGTCTTCAGGAAGCCAAAAATGATCTCGGAAATGGAGATCAAAATCCTAGCCTCGCTGGCTGGAAAACACTTCGACCTCTGCTATTACCTGGCCCTTTGTCCTGAGTTCGCTGAGATCGCCTCCGAAGAGAGTAATTAACTTCATGTGGTCTCATTAACATTCTCCTTTCTATATTCTAACACTTCCATTTTCTTTTCAGTGGTCTTGGAGGTTCTAACAATTGAGCCTGTTTCACCGGAGGAAGAGGTCCTGAAAGTGCACAGTGTGCCTCTGAGAATCCTCTAGAGAGGGGCTGAATAGAGATTTAAATATTTTTCTATTCTAACTGTGTTCAATAATTTATTCTAAGGTATTATGCTTAACAATACAGGCAGAATAAAGAAAGTAGAAATTAAGGTGCAGAATAAAAGAGTGGACAGCGTAGAAAATCACAGCACAGACACAATGAATTTTATAGAGGTTCCCCAAAATATGGGTAGTCCTCTCTTTTACCACCTTATAGGAATGCACCACTGTGCCTGAGTCTTTTGATCAGGAGACTCTTAGAACCAATGATCTTTTGATAAGGAGATCATGAACCACCAGATCTTTTGATAAGGAGATCTTGAACCACTGAATTCTTTGAAGAGGGATTAATAAAACTCTTTTACAGAATGAGAAAGAAGAAGGGAGAAGGTTGAAGGAATTCTGTTCTCAGAATTCTTATGATGGCTAATTGAAGAACAGCCAATGTGAAGTCCCACAGAATCTGCTCTTGATTAGCCTCTGCTTTTGATGGTGATGATATGCAGAGACTTTGTTTGTCGGATCCGTTTTGACTTGTTCTAAATCAGATCCTGCTGCTATATGATGGTGATGAGAAGCAGCCGTTGGATCTTCTAGTCTATCAGATGAAGAACACCAGTTCCTTATATTCTCTTTCACAGCTCTGCATTAAGGTTCCTGAGAGTGAGGAAGAAGAAGACAAGAAACCCTAATTTGAAAAGAGACGGCTGATAGTGATTAATGTTGAACCCTTCTCTTCCTTCCCTATCCTTATATACCCTGTCTTTATTTTGAATTTATTTCCTTGTTAGGTAAGACCTGAAAAGGTATATTTGATAGACATTCTCTATCCTTCCTTAATTACTTCTCGACCCGTCTAACCAGAAGGTGTATTCTTACAAGAAAGCCTTTTTCTCCTTCTTTAATGTTTCCTTCTTCTTCAGAAAATTATTAGGCCGTTGGAGAATGGTCTGAAAGATGTGGGCCATGATAGAAGCATCAGAAAGATAGTTGTAAAGATTGAACTTTCACATATTGTATTCGACGTAGCGTCGAATTAACTTTCTCTCTTATCGACGCTGCTTTGAGTTCATCTAAGAACTGATTCGATTTCTTCTGTGCTCTGAATAAACTCAGCTAGTTGACGTTGTGTCGATTCCTTATCGATGCACCCATCGAGTTGAATAGCATCCACTCTGACTTCCATTAACTGCGTCGAAATGAAGTTGATGTTGCGTCGACTTTAGATGGTTTTAACATGTATTCCCTTCTGCGTCGAGTTTGAAGTAGAAGCTACGTCAACTTCTCAAGTTCATTCGACAAGTCTCTGGTCACTACGTCGATATTTATTCGACGTAACGTCAACTAGTGTTACTTTGACAGTAGAGTTGAACCACTTGGACTTCTAGTTGGAGTAGCGTCGACATGAACTCGATGTTGCGTCGAATTCCATTCAACGCAATTATTAACTTCTGCCATTTTTGCTTCTCTTGGTCTAGTGTTGACACTCTTGGTTGAGTGTGACATCCTAAGACATCTAGAGACCAAATTACCCTCACTATACAATGGGTAAATTAAATCCTAGTGAATAAAATCATTTTTAATTAATTTGTTAAGTTAAATCAAGGGTTTTTCCCAACATTGGCCGCCCCTCCTCCTCTCGCCCCCTGCTGGGGCGGGGGCGAGAGGGGGGAAGGCCTCCCCTGCTCCTCTCTCCCCCTTACTGGGGCGGGGGCGAGAGGGGGGTTGGTCGCCCCTCCTCCTCTTGCCCCCCTCACTGGGGCGGGGGCGAGAGGGGGGCTGGCCGCCCCTCCTCCTCTCGCTCCCTTCACTGGGGCGGGGGAGAGAGGGGGGGTAGGTCTCCCCTCCTCCTCTCGTCCCCCTGCTGGGCGGGGGAGAGAGGGGGGCAGGCCGCCCCTCCTCCTCTCGCCCCCCTTACTGGGGCTGGGCCGAGAGGGGGCTGGCCTCCCCTCCTCCTCTCGCCCCCCTTGCTGGGGCGGGGGAGAGAGGGGGGCAGGCCGCCCCTCCTCCTCTCGCCCCCTGCTGGTTGGGTGAGCGGGAGGCTCCCACCTCCACTGCTTGCTTCCTACACAAACTGGGCGAGCCAGAAGCCTCAGCCTCCACCGCTCGCCCCCTCTCTTCCTGCCCTGGGCAATGCTAGAAAATAATGTCTTAAAAGACCCCTTGGGTCACGGGAGCCTACTCAGCGAATACAGGGTTGTATAAGAACTAGATCACCAACAACGAACTCTTTTTTCCAGACATTTTTATTATAATACTTGCCCATTCTTCATTTTACTTCTTATTGCCTGATTATTGTTGTGTCTCTTAGCTCTTCAATAAGGTCGAGACTGCACCTCAGCTCTTCATCATTTCCTTTTATCCAGTCATCTCCATTCTATTTTGATAGTAATACCCTTGGGCTCATTACCTCGAATTCAACTGGGATGAGAGATTCTGAACCATGAGATAGATTGAAAGGAGTTTCTTTAGTAGCTGAAGTTGGAGTTGTCCTTAAAGCCCAGAGCACTAAGGACAACTGCTCCGCCCAATTGCCTCAAAGATTTTCAACTTTTTCTTCAAGAGATTTACAATTAGCTTGTTAGCAGCCTCCACCGGCCCATTTCTCCTTGGATGATGTACCGAAGCAAAATGCAGCTCAACTCCATTTTCATTGCAAAAATTTATCAGGTCAGAATTGTTGAATTGAGGACCGTTGTTAGTAATTATTGTCATAGGAATTCCATGTCTGCATATGATCTCTCCCCATATGAAATTCTTTACGATTTGTGTGATGATATTTTCTAACGCCTTTGCTTCGATCCACTTGCTGAAGTAGTCGATCATTATAAGGATAAAACGATGTTGCCCACTAGACAAATGGAAAGGTCCAATGAGGTCCATCCCCCAAACTGTAAATGGCCATGGAGTTGCTATTGACTTAAGTTGTTGAGCTGTTTTATACTGTAGAGGAGCAAACTTCTGGCATTGAACACATTTCTTTGCAAATTTCTCGGCATCTCTCCTCATTTGAGGCCAAATATCCTTGCCTTAAGATCCTTTTTTCCAAGGTTCTAGCTCCTGAGTGGCTGCCACACTCTTCAGAGTGAACCTCTGGTTGTACAACCTCGTGTTCGCTGAATGATAAATAGAGAATCGGGTATAGGCGAGGCTAATGGGGGCTCACTAGCTCGCGGCTTGTAGATCGCAAGAGGGATGTTGGCCGATAGGAGGGCAGTGAGAATGATCTCCAACAAGCGCTCGCGGGTGAAATGTCGAAGCATGCTAGTCAAATCTCACAAAGGAAGTGGTGCTAGAGCGAGACAAGAATATGCTCGCCGCGATGGGGTGCATTTAGCAATAGCGAGGCAAGTGAGGGATCGCCCCCTCGCTTTTACAGGGAGGGGAGGGCGGGCGAGCGATGCCCTCGCATGCCGCTTGCTAGTGTTTACATCGTCAGAGAATGAGCGAGTGGTGCTCTCGCGGGCCTCTTTCGCCAGGGGGCGAGCGAGTGGTGCCCTCGCAGGCCGCTCGCATAGGGAGATCTCGCGACCCCGACTTGCGAGGAGGCTGGTGAGTGTCGCATTCACAGGCTATTCACCCAGTAAGTGTCCGGGGGCAAGTTTACCCAAAAACCCTTGGTGGGCTGCCAATAACCCTTCAGAACAGCAAAATTGGTTGTTAGCAGACCAGTTTGGGGTGCGGGTAGTAGAACCAAAAGGCGGGTCTACGCTATTGGCAGACCAGAAGATAATAAACCATAAATAAACCTTAAGGACACCTTTGGAGAGGAGACTTCTTTTGGCATCCTTCTCCTTAGGTCATCTTTGGTTAGCTCCTCATGCTCTCCAAGGTGCTCGGTTTCAGTTTATAGCTTCGGAGGGGAAGCACTCTAAAGATCTTCCAGGTGTGTGGTAGGACCTCCGCGCTGTCGCCAAGGGTCTGTGTTAGTGCTGAGTCTCTGGTCATGTTCCTCCGCGGGATCAGTAAGTGCGAGATGCACCCATTTTGGGGTTTGAACTCCTCGTTGGGCTGAAACTCAGTTCCAACATTTTTGGTGTGGTGAGCGTGGACAGCAGCTGGTACAAGAAATTCTTAAGGAGGAGGCATGGTAAGAGAGGATGTGCGGGGAGACGGCTTCGGTGGTTCACCACCATCGGGTTCGCCGGTGATGGCAGGTATGCTGGCAGATCTCCAAAGGGAGGTCCTCGAGACGATCAATCTCGCCTTCGCCGCGTCGCAAAGCGAGTTCACAACCCCAACACCTCAGGTCGTCCCGCCACCAGGGGTTGGCGAGAATGCCCCGGGGCAGAGGGTAGGTAAGGAGGTAACTAGCGAGGTCCCTGGGCGAGACCTCGCTGGGCGAGAGCTTTTTCCAAGCCCGACAAGCGCTATCCCGGCGAGCGTTATCCCAGCAAGCGTTAGTCCGGCGAGCACTATTCTGGAGAATATGGGCCCGGTCAGCAAACTCGTTGGTTGAGTAGGGGAGGTGAGGATGGCGATCAGAGAGATTATGTTCTGCAAGCTGGTGCTTTCTGCGCTAGTCCTGGAAGGATTCAGAGAGTGGGATAGGGTCTACTACTCCGGCAAGGATGACCACATCCAGCACTTGCAATCGTTCGAGGACTCAGTCTCCATCATGCCTATGTCGGATGCTTTCAAATGCCGACTCTTCATCGTCACCCTGAAGGAGAAGGCCAGGGACTGGTTCTATCAGATCCCAGCTGGGTCGATCTATACATTCAACGATCTACATCGTGGCTTTCTGCTGCGCTTCTCGACGTCGAAGAAGAGGAGGAAGGACGCTGAGGCGCTCTTCAAGATTTGGCAAGGGCCAGGGGAGTCGCTGGCCCACTATGTTGATAGGTTTCAGGAGGAGGTCTTACTAGCACAGGAGGTTCCCGGATTCACCCTCCAGCTCGCCTTCACGGTGGGGTTGTGGGAGGGGTTTTTCAAAATGAACCTGAAGAGGAAGGCCCCCTTGTCCTATGAAGAGTTAATGGAGAGGGCAGCAGAAGAGATCAAGGGGGAGGAGGCCAACCCATAATTTGCAAAGAGGTTGGCAAGATTGAGTGAGCTAGAGGTAAGGCAGCAGGAGATCAGAAGAAGAGAGGAGCCGAGAGCCCACGAGTTAGGGTGGAGTCAGCAGGGAGGGGGAATGCAAGGCCCCAGAAGAGGCTTCTCCCCGGGAGGGGGAAATTTCCAAGGGGGTCAAGGAAGACCCCACCAGTTGGGGTGGAGGCATGGTCCGAGGTCGCTGCCTCCCCCGCCTCCCAAGCTATGGCAATCGAGCGAGGAAGAGGGAGAAGAGGAGGAGGAGGAGAAGGAGCAGGATCAGGAGTGAGGAGAAGGAACAGGGTCACGGAGGCTGAAAGAAGGGGGTGGTGTTGCCCTATTGTGACTTCCACTAGGAGGAGGGTCACGCGACGGCCACTTGCCCAGATTTCTTGGAGATGATGGAGTCAAGATTTCTGGCGTAGCAGCAGCAGCGGCCGGTGAGGATCGAGTAAGTTTTGCCCAGAGAGGGGAATAGGAAAGGTGCGAAGATCGGGCCGATATGGGGAGTTGAGGAGGGATTGGAGTGATCCACGTGGGGGGGGGGGGGGGGGGGGTAGGTATCAAGGCAACCCGGAAGGCGAGCCTCCATACCATGTATCGTCGGAGCGTGGCTTCGACTTCTCAAGCCCCACCCCCAGCAGAAAGGATCACCTTCTCTTAGAAGGATATGTCAGGTCATAAGGACCCATTCTGCGATGCGCTAGTTATCCAGACGGCCAACGAGAACTTCACAGTCGCCCAGATCCTCATGGATAACGGGAGCTCGATCAACGTCATCTTTAAGAAGGCATCAACATCATCTTTAAGAAGGCGTTCGACGAGATGAAGGTGGATGGAAGAAGTGTGATAGCCTCGGATGGACCTATGTTTGGGTTCTCAGGAGAGAGGAAGGAGGTGGAGGGAGGGTAGGACTCTGAGTGACTTTGGGGGGACAGTCCATAACTGTCGGTTCATCATCGTGGACACTCCGAGCAGCTACAACGCCATCTTCGGACGGCCCCTCATCAGTGCGTTCTGATGTGTCCCCTTCTCTTTTCACCAGTGCCTTAAGTTCAGTGTAGGTGGTGTCCAGGTCCGGTTAAGGGGAGACCCCAAGGTAGCGAGGCAATGCTACATTACGGCGGTCAACTCCATCATTTGGCAAGCCGGGGCAGAGGAGATGGACCGGGAGATGGAAAGGAAGGAGATGGGGGAAGGAGTCATCGAGGGACTAGAGGAGGAGGAGGAGGAGAGGAGAATGGAGAAAGAGGGGGATGCCCGGGAAGAAGGGGTGGAGGAGCTGCTGGAGGTTCGAGAGGGGATGGAGAAAGACGTTACTGAAGCACCTGTCTGCGGGGAAGGGAAGGGAAAAGGTTGGAGAGAGCAATCCAGGATGGAGGCTGTGGAAGAGATCATGGAGGTGGAGGTCGTCTCCCGCGGGGGGGGGGGGGGGAGGGGTGCGATCGAGAAGGTAAAAATCAGTGTAGAGCTCAGCCCCGAGGACCAGAGGAAGATGCTGGCATGCGTCCAAGAGAACGTGGATGACTTCGCTTGGAGCGCTGCAGAAATGCCTGGGATCGACGCGAACGTGGCTTGCCACCGTCTCAACATCGACCCCGGCACTCTCCCCATCCAACAGAAGAAGAGATCCATCGCGAACAAACTGGCAGAGCCCATCAGGGAGGAGGTGAACAAGCTCCTTTAAGTAGGTTTTGTATCTGAGATCCAGTATCCAGGCTGGGTATCCAATGTAGTAATGGTAACAAAAGGGGATGGGTGATGGAGGATGTGTGTAGACTTTTCCTTATTGAATAAATCATGTCCTAAGGATTGTTACCCCTTGCCTCGAATTGACGCACTGGTTGACTCAGCCGTCAGTTTTTCTCTAATGAGCCTTTTAGATGCATTTTCAGGTTACCATCAGATTTGCATGCAGCCCCCCCCCCCCCCCCCCCCCCGGCGTCAGGGATGTCTCGATGCCCTTTGGGCTACAAAATGCAGGGGCAACATATCAACGAATGATGGACAGGGTCTTTCGTGAATAGAAGGGAAGTAATCTGGAGGTATATGTGGACGATCTCAAGATTAAGAGCCGAGATCTCGAGTCCCACCTCCGGGATCTCGAAGAGACCTTTGGTACCTTGATAAAATTCAAGATGATGCTTAACCCCCAGAAGTGCATTTTTGGGGCCAGTAGAGGAAAATTCTTGGGCCATCTGCTCACCCCCGTCGGGGTAGAGCCTAACCCCGACAAGGTAAATGCCATCATGGAGTAAGGTCACCAAGAAACGCGAAGGAGGACCAGCACCTCATAGGGAAGCTGGCCTGGCTAAGTAGGTCTCTCTCCAAGGCAGGAGACAAGTGCTCATCTTTCTTCAAGGTGCTCCGAGGGAACCGAAAATTTGATTGGACTCCTGAATGCGAGGAGGCATTCCAGGCCCTGAAGAGGCAATTACCTCAGACCTTGCTACTCCAGGGACCAAGGGAGGGGGAGGATCTATCCTTATACCTCAGGGTAGGAGCGGAGGCGGTGAGCTCCATTTTGGTTCGGGAAGAAGGGAAGAGGCAACCCCCTATCTATTACGTTAGCAGGGTTCTGTGGAAGGCGGAGCTCAGGTATCCCATCTTGGAGAAGCTGGCTTTTGCCCTAGTTGTGTCGGCCCAAATACTCTGACCCTATTTCCAGGCTCATTCCATTAAGGTTGTGACCGACCATCCCCTTCACAACATCATGGAAGGGGTGGAACACTCAGGGAGGATGGCCAAGTGGTCGGTGGAGCTGAGCGAGTTCGATGTCTCTTTCGTTCCTAGACTTTTTATAAAGGCCCAAGCAGTGGCAGATTTCTTGGTCGATTATGTAACCGAGGCAGTAGAACAATAGCCACACCACTCAGTGGCATAGAATATGTTGGTCGATGGGGTGTCGGGGAATCATTCCTTCGGAGGAGGGGTGATCTTAGTAAGTTCCCAGTGGACAAGGATTGAGCAGGCGATTAACAATCACTTCTCACTCACCAACAACCAGGCTGAGTATGAGGTCATGATCATCGGGCTCTATCTAGCCAGAGAGTTGGGGGTGCAGGATGTGGAGGTCTCGACGGACTCTATGGTGGTAGCGTGACAAGTCAAAGGGGAGTTCGAGGCAAAGGAGCCAACTCTACAGCGATGTCTGGAGAAGGTCAAGGAACTCATCAGACAGTTCCGAACCTTTTCAATCCAGCTTGTGCCAAGGGAAGAGAGCATCCCAACAAACCTCCTAGCTAAGTTCGGCCCCAGGGCAGGGGTAACAGTGTCGGAGCTCTTCCGACCATCTATCAAAGAGGGCGAGCTGATGGAGATAGATCGGCGAGCGTCATGGATGGACCCCCCTCATCACCTTCCTGACACCGGGACAGTTCCCAGAAGGAGATGTGGACAAGCAGCGGTTCAGGTACAAATCGGCATATTATTCTTTGAATGCAGGAATTTTGTAATGGAAGACCCTCTTAGGGATCCTAGCCCATTGTGTGTCGGAAGAGGAGGCCCCAAGGGTCCTGGAGGAGATCCACTCTGGAGAGTGTGGCAGTCACTCTAGGAGCAGGACCCTGGAGGGAAGGGTATTGAGGCAGGGATACTTCTCGCCCACCCTTAACAAAGATGCGGCAGAGTTCACAAAGAAGTGATCCAAGTGTCAGTTGTGCGCCCCCTTCAACTACTCCCATCACAGATGCTTCGGACCATTACGGCCCTGTGGTCATTCGCAATATGGGGATTGGACTTGGTAGGTCCATTTCCTCAGGCCAGTGGTCAAAGAAAGTTCTTGTTGGTGATGATCGATTACTTCTCCAAGTGGTTGGAGGTGAAGGCGCTGGCCAAGGTAACCTCCCAGGTAGTAAGGAACTTCGTATGGAGGGGAGATAATTTGTCAACATGGGCTCCCAACCATTGTCTCAGATAATGGGCCGCAGTTCGCTAGCGACGAGTTTGTCAACTTCTACAGCCACCTGGGCATAAACCTTCGTTTTGTGTCGGTCCATCACCCAAGAAGTAATGGGCAGGTGGAGGCAGCGAACAAGATAATAGTGAACTTGCTGAAGAAGAAGGTCGAGAACCTAAGGGGAAACTAGGTAGAACAGCTACCCTCCGTTCTATGGGCCCTGAGAACAATGCCAAATACAGCCATACGGGAGGCCCCTTTCAAGCTCTCCCACGGGTCTGAGGCCTGCTTCTCATAGAGTTCGAGGTAAATGAAAGTGCACAGTTAACCTCACTAGAATTCTCTAGAGGGGGGGTGAATAGAGATTAAAAATATTTTGTGCAATTATATATATATATATAGATATGTGTGTAGTGATCACAGATTAAGGCTTCCCACACACCAACAAGAATTAAGCAAGTAAAGAAAGTAGATGCAAGAAAAGAAATCACAGCACAACACAAGGAAATATAGTTGTTCCCAAAACTTTGGGTAGTCCACTCTTCTACCCCCTTTGGTAGGAATTCATTATCTTGCACTGAGTCTTTTGATAAGGAGACTCTTAGAACCACCCTGAGTCTTTTGATAAGGAGACTCTTAGAACCAACTAAGTCTTTTGAAAAGGAGACTCTTAGAACCAGTACAACTGAATTTTTATAAGAGAGATTCTAAAAACTCTTTTACAGTATTTGAGAGTTAAATGAATGTAAAGGAGAAAGAGAAATAATATAAAGACAAGAAGGAATCTTCTTCCTAGCAAGAAGATTGGAAGCACAAGAAGTAGTGAATGAAATCTCTTCTATAGTGAGAAGGAGATTTGTAGTTTTTCTCTCTTTTAGTGAGAGCTATCAGAGTTTGCAGCAGAATGGCTTCAGAAGCAGGAGAAGATGGAAGCTTGATGGTTGCTGCAGGATTATTTCTCAATTCTCTCTCTTTTTCACTTGGGAGCTTTTCCTCTTTTTCAATATGTATATGGTGGATCACTTGTTGTTGTTCTCTGTCGACCTTCTCCTTATTTATAGATCAGTGTATTAAGATAACACTATAGGAGAGAAATCAATTAGTAGACAGAGTATTAGAAAGAGAGAAATATTTCCATAACTATCATATCTATAGAAGGAAAGAATTCATTCTGATTTCAAATAATGTCCATAATGGATTTAATCAAATTAGCCAAGAATCTATTAGAGGAAAAGAATGATTCAGAACGGCTATAAAGAATAAATTGATTCCATATAAATCAGATCTATAAAAGAAGGAAAGAGATCTGGCGATTTTTGAATTAAACATAGAAATCGACGTGCGTCGATTACTATTTGACGTAAGCGTCGAATTCATTCTGGCTGGACGTCGAGAGGAGAATAAGGAAGGTGCATCGACTAAGGTGCGTCGACTTCTCAAGATGCGTCATCTAGAAGTCAGAGCTACGTCGACATAGGATACGTCAAATTCTTCTTAAAGATACTTCGACTCATTCTGAAAGGAACGTTGACACCACTTCGACGTTGCGTCGAATACTATTCGACGCATATTTACTTAACCTTGATGTTTCTTTCTTAGAATTCATATTCAACTCATTTTCAGGGGCTAAGAGAAATCATTTTCCCAACAATCTCCCCCTATTTGTCTTAACCCTATTTAGAGAGAAATTGTATCAGCATATTGATCAATCACAGCAAAGCATTTAAGCAAGTTGAAGAAAAATTAGAAAAGGAAATCTTATAAACAAACTTCTTGTTCAGATCAATCAGTATTCAACCATAAATATATCAGTCATTGTTTTTAAGGCATTTCAGGAGGGGTAGGAGGAGTCTTCCTTTTTCTAGTGAATACGACTGTTTTAAGAGAGGGGGGTTGCTCCTTCTCAGCACCAGGTAGTTCACTCAGCTCCCCTTGAGTTACATCAGTTTGCTCCCCCTGGGATGGAACTTCCTTGGTCGCTTCTACTTCTGCCTCCTCAGTTTCTTTTTCAGTTCCAGCTTCAGTCATAGCAGTACCTGGCCCCTGAGCTCCTATTTCACCTATCACAGTATCTAGCTCCCCCTGAGTTTCAGCTTCTTTATTTTTCTCACCATCTGCCATATCTTCCTTTTCAACTTCATTTTCTGCTCTGCTTACCTCCCCTTGTAACAGTACCACTTGATTTGCAGCTTCTCTTGCTATATTGAGTACCTCTATTATTTGTTCTTCAGAATGTAGCTCAGGTACTATCTCATTTCCAATTGTCTTGAGCAGTGCAAGACTATCAGTTTTTGAGGTAAGAGGTGACTTGTGGGAGAGAGATTTAGGAGTGGAGGGCTTCTCTTCATCTAGCTTCTCCCCCTTCTTGACCTTCTTGGCCAAGGAGGTTAAGAAAGACCTGGTTACTTTAGAGGAAAAGAGAGAGGTCTTTAGACTTTGCACAGAGGCACTGACCCCATCTATTTGGGTATGCATGTGTAGGATAGAGGAATGAATCTGGGAACAGTGCTTATCCAGCATTGCTTGGAATGTTTGAGCTGCTGATGCAATGCACTGAGTGAGGAGAGCTTCAGTGGATGCATATGGTTCATGTTGTGGTTGGTGATGAGAAGAGAGTGGTGGAGGTGGTGATGAAGCTGGAGAGAAGTTAGTTGATACATGAGGTATGGGTGATAAAGGAGGTAGGGAGGATGAGAAAGTATGAGGAGGAAGAGATGGAGAAACTGCTGTTTGAGCAGGTGTTTGAGAAGATGTAGGTAGAGGAGGGGTTGTGAGAGTGGTAGAGACTAGTGGAGTAGATGATGGTGGTAGAGAAAGATTGTGTCTTTGAGGAGGAGGAGGAGGAGGAGGAGATGGATGAACAGGAGAGTTAGGAGGAGATGGAGTCTTTTCAGGAATGGAACCAGGCTTAGGGATTTGCCTGGTCTATTTGGAGAATAGATCTATTGACATCCTTTTCCCTGGAGGAATTGGAATTCCTTTTGACCTACATAGGTCAGGGAAGGAGTGGAAGAGTACTTGACTCGTAATCCTCATATATGCATTTTCTTTGTGTGAGTATTTAGAGCTTATCATCTCGAGCAAGCATGTGGCCCAGTCCACCTTCTTCTTCAGCACCAGGGCCCCCATGATATTCAGTTGCTGCTTGGGCACTGCATCATGGGCTGAGGTCTTGCATAGCAGAATTTTTCCTACTATATCTGCTAGCAGTCTGTACTCCTCAGAAATGTCTATTTTCTTTAGATGGATTGGTCTATCTTTTGAAAACTTCATGGTGGTTAGCAGATGCTTGATTTCATCAGGTGTGAGGTCTATAGATTCATCACCTAATAAGGGAGTGATGAAGACTTATTTAGTTATTCTTTAGAAGCTGATTTTCTTTCCCTATTTGCTTTGAACAAAGATAATATTAGGGTGTACCTGATGGAAGATCAAAGGTTGTCCTAATGTGTTCTGCAGATATTGAGACAGGTGTCTCATGGATTGTTCCTTGGATTTCTCCTTGTTCGGATATCTGAACATGAGTCATCAGCTCTGTGAGCTCTGTTTCTAGGAGCTTGCATCTTGTGGAGATGAGCTTATCTAGTCCAGCTTCAGTGAACAGAGCAATGATGCTCTTGTAGTTTTCTGCGGCGGCTTGGAAAGATTCAAGGTCAATGTCGAAACCAGATTTGGTCTTGGGAGCCATTTTAGGTCAGTGAGAGAGAGAGGAAGAAATCGGCTGGACTGAGGAGCAAGAAGGATGAAGGATGCAGAGTAGTGAAGGTTTCTAACTGAAGAGTCTTTTTAAGTCAGGTGAAACGTCGAAATGCGACACTATTCGAGGCTTATTCTATACTTCAGTGGATGTGACCGAAAATATTTTAGTATTGCCGCCCATTTTCATGAAATCGACATTACGTCGAGTGGAATTCGACGTAAGCGTCGATACAGCCCACGTTAAGATGCTAGGGTTTTGTATCGACGTATGCGTCGATTGTAATCGACGCATGCGTCGATTTCACTTATTGAGTTGAGTCATCGACGGTGTGTCGATTAGAAGTCAACGTGACTTTTAATTTTCCTAAAAAAAATTCTAGGTGTTTATTTCTTTTTATCTCTTCCTAATCCTAAAGGTTTCTAAGTTAGTCTTGGACTAATTTTCACAGATAGTTTGATTGATTGTGCCAACATTGTTTGGCAAGGTGGCCAGTTTTGTTACATATGTAGCACTTGATTATCTTAGTATTGTGAGAATTTGAGTTTAGAGAGGGATAGAAGTGTTGATTAGGATATAAAGTTTGATTTAGATGGGAATTTTGGTTAGGATAGAGGTGTTGATTAGGATAGAAATCATGATTAGGATGAATGGGTCCTGAATAGGGGTTAAGATGGAAGGTTTTTGGAGGATAGGCATTTAAGTTGCTCTGAGTTTTTATGCGTCGATATCTATTCGACGTATGTTGATAGTTGTGTTGATTTATATTCGGCGCTTTCTCCAGATAGCGTTGATCTGGTATCGATGCATGAACAAAGTTGCGTCGATTTGATGTCGACGTACTTTTATTCAAGCGTCGAGTTGAGGTCGAGCCATCTGAGAGATTGCGTCGAGTATAATTCGACGCACTATCATTCATATGTCGATATGAAGTCGACGCAACTGTATCTTCATAAATTTTCTTTTTCCCTTTTTCTGATTTGGCTCTTTTATGTATTGTTTCTTTTGACTTAGTTGCTTCTTCAGATGAAGTTTGAGAGTCATCAGCTGAATAATATGATGTTTCATCAAATTGTTTTATTTCCTTGAGGGAGTCTTCTTCCTTATTTAGTGAGTCTTTTTCTTGGTTTGATTTGATAGGTTTGGTGAATTTTACAGGGATCATCCAAGCAGGATTGTTGGATGGAATTTGGCTGGTTGAGGGATCAGCCCCTAGACCAAGATTTTTATGTCTCCTTATTTGTTGTTCAGTGATTTCCTTGAGAGTTTGGCTTCTCATTTTTATTGATTCTTCAAAAGCTTTTTCCTGGGATACTTTATCCTTAAGGAGCTGGTTTTCTATTCTATCCCTTTCTACCTCCTTTTCTATGATGTTAGCCCTTAATTCATAATTTTTAGAGCATTTAACTTCTCTATTTCTCTGGTTTTTAGCCATATTAATTTGTTCTTTTAGATCCTTAATTTCTTGTTTAGCTTTTAGTTGATCTAGACACATTCCCATAAAATCATTTCTGAAATTATCACTTTGAAAATCTATTTCATCAAAAATGCTTACCTCATCCTTATCCTCAGATTCCTCTATGAGAATAAGGCTATTTTCTCTTTCATCTTCAGAAGATATGCTTTCTTCTGATCCTGTCTCACTCCATGATTTGGCACCATCATCTTTCTTTGAGCCTTCAAGTGCCATTAAGCATAGGTCTTCTTGCTTAGGCTCTTCATTGTCACTCTTAGAAGAGGAGCTGTCCTCATAGTCTGTTTCACTCCAGGCTTCTGCAATAAAGCCTCTTTCTTTCTTCTTCCCCTTTTTCTTGAGATCTTTCTTTTTCAGATCTTTCTTTGTCTCACCATTTTCTGGACATTCTGGAGCAATATGTCTAGGATTCCTGCAAGAATAACAAATAATTTCTTTAGTAGGAGTTTTGTCATACCTTAGTTTTGACTCTCTCCTTCTTGATCCATCTGTCCTGACCCATTTCTTGAATTTTCTGGCCAGGAAACTGAATAGTTCTTCTTCAGTGACAGAGCTTCCTTCTTCTGTTTCTTTTAATGCAATGTTCCTGTCTTTTGAAGAAGTTGGGGTGTTTTCTCTTCTCTTCTTCTCTTCTCTGGTTTTCAGCAGTTGCTCATAGGATCTGAGTTTTCCTAAGAGAGCATCTGTTGAATTTTCCATTTGTCCTCTTGTGTCTCTTATTGCCCATATCCTTGAGTCCCATGAACTTGGGAGACTCATCAGCAATTTGTCATTGATCTCTGTAAGAGAGATTTCTCTATCCAAGTCCCTTAGTTGATTGATGATCAGACTGAATCTGTCATACATCTCAGAGATGCTTTCTTCATTCTTCTTTTGGAAGTTCTCATATTGAGAGATCAATAGAGCCTTCCTATCTTTCCTTTCATCAGCACTTCCTTCTACCATCTTTATGAGAGCCTCCCAAATTTCTTTGGCTGATTCACAATCAACAACCCTTTGAAAGATTTCATCAGAGAGGGTTGAGACCATAATATTTACAGCTTTTGCATCACATGTTCCTGCCTTCTTCTCTTCAACTGTCCACTCAGCCTTTGGTACAAGTGTTTGAGTCACTTCACCACTTGAGTCTTTTCTATAAGGCTTGGGAGGACCTGTCAAGATAACATTAAATAATTCTTCATCAATAGAATTCATATAAATCATAATTCTTGTTTTCCAAACTGCAAACTTTTCAAGATTGCACATTGGTGGTCTGGTGGAAGCATAATCTTTGATTTACGTCATGTGAAAAATACTTTTTAGAAATATATATATATAAAAATAAGAGGTAGGATTGATGGCGCAAATCTCACACACCGCTATAGGCTGTGGCGAGACTGCGGAACGAAACGGCAGTGTACCGATCGTTCAAGTAATATAAAACGAGGAGTAAATCCCCAAGTATCGAATCTCAGAAGGAACACAGTAAGGTGGAGTTTACGTTCGAGGAAGGACTTGGCTTCAAAGTCCTAAAGTCGAATGGATGTGGAAGGGGGTGAATTGGCTTATGAAAAAATAATGAAAACAACTAAACTACTCCTATGCAGGCCTTGAGCGCACTGCTTCGCCGGGCGGATGGAAACTACACGGGCCGCAATGCACCGAATTGCTAGGCGAATGGACGAGTAGGCTCGCGGATGGAGTGGAGAGAATGGCGGAATCGAACTGTGCAGGCCTTGAGCGCACTGCTTCGTTAGGCGGATGGATTACACGGGCCGCTATGCCACGCTTTGCTAGGCGGAAGGAAGAGAAGGCTAGCGGATGGAATGGTTCGCACCGGCGGAGTCGGAATGGATTACACGGGCCGCTGTGCCATGCTTCGCTAGGCAGATGGAAGATTAGGCATACGGATGAGGGTCGCAAGCACCTCGTCGACAAGCACGCCACTAGCAATTGCTAGTGCGGCACACGAACGTGACGCCGGGATGGAGGATGGAATGGGGCGCTCCTCAAATCACATAAACCACAAAGATAACCACAAAACTATGGAAAAATACACTAATAACATTTAGGGTTTATGGACATCATTCGTATAGAAATATACAACCACACATATCAAATAGAATCAGCAAAAATAACAAGGAGGAGATAAGATTACAACTGAAGCACGAAGACTCGTTGGAGATTCACGGCCGGAATCTAGGGTTGTCAATCCTCGTCCGGGCTCGGTCTTCAACTGCCGTCCGGGGTAGAAGAGGGCTGTCACTACCTCCCAATTGACCCGTCTTCTTCGTCAATAGCCTTCAGCCACGATCTTGCCGGAGAACTCCAAGGATATAGTGCACAATCCGTTGAAATGGAGCTTAGAAGCTTCTGAATGATGGAGGAGGCCGAGAGGATACTCGGGCTCGAGATTGGCGTGGAGAGTATGTGTGGAGCACCTCCAGATGGTGGGCGGCGATGGAGGGGCGAAATGGAAGCTCTGGAGCAAGAAACGGCGCAGCTGGGCGGAGTCGGGAGATGGATCCCGACCTAAAATCGCGCTTGCCTATTTATAGGCGGAGCAGAAATAAACAACGTGCACGATCAGGCGCACGACCAATGGTCGTGCGCGAAGGAATGCCTCTGATCGTGCGCGAAGAACCTGTAGCTCAATCCAGATCTGCACAAAAGCGCATGGTCAGCGGCGCACGACCAGTGGTCGTGCGAGAAGAAGGCCAATGATCGTGCGCCCACTGGTCGTGCGCCTGATCGTGCGCTAAGGAATGCGCACGATCAGTGGCCTTTTTGACTGAAAATTCCCCAGAACCAATCCCGAGTGTCGCACAACCCTTGGACCTGCATGAAAATATACCAGACCTCAGAATTACATGAAATCACACCAAGATGGGGCATAAATGTGCACTAAGCAATGAAATGGGCAACGTGATCAAATATGAATGAAAACATGCCTAAAATGTAGTGCAAAGACTAGATAATCGGCCAGATGAGTCCATAAATGTGTATATAATTGGGACTCATCACACCCCCAGACTTACCTGTTTGCGCGTCCCGAGCAAACAAATCTGGCGGAATATGAAAATGGTAGTAAGCGTAGAGAATTGCAATGAAAGAGTAAGATGTGAAGTATCATACCCATGCAAATAGAAATTCTGTAAAAGAAGATTCTAACTATACTAATTAATTTACAAAAGTATACATGCGTAAATAGAGATTTATTTGTACTCAGATGGTGAATCATGAAGAATTTGTGCAGTCGCGCCCGATGTGAAAGTAAACAAGCCACTCAGGAGGGTGTTGCTAAAGACCGGAATTCAGGGATAACTCCGCTGAAATCCATCAACGACGAGAACCATAAGCTTGCCTAGTTACACTCTCTCCACGGCGCTAGCAAACTCAAAAGTTAAATCAGTAGGACTTTCAGGTTATAATGGGGCTTGGGTTACGGTATGATATTTAATGATAAACATTATGGCTACGCAACCCGAATGAATTAAAAGACCAAGCTGCACCTGAACAAGTCCGAGACAAATGCTACTGTGACACACCCCCAGACTTAGCTTGAAAACTGGGTGTGCACACAGCCTACTCCGAACAAACACCAACCGAATTTTTTCTATTACGTCCGAGGGGATTTCTTTTCATTTCAGAATTTTTTCCTGATTTTTACTTCTAACTTCATTTTTTTTAATTATTTTATACCCCAATTGGTTTACAAAGGTGTGTTCAGCACACAATATAATAAATTTTTTCACATCACAAAAATTCCATACATCACACCCAAATAAGAAACATAATTTCAGTTAACTCACTACTTGGTTGCAATAATAGGATAAGCTTCAGGCTTTGGTGATTTAAAGAAGAGCTGAAACAAAGGAAGGGTAGGCACAAACTTGGCTTGCAACGGTAAACGCATAGGTCATGGAAACCAAAGCTCAATCTAGCCAAAAATTGGCCTACATCACGTTTAACAATAGTGAGTTGCTCTCACCCATGCTTCAAGAGTCGCTTGGGGCAAGTTTTTAGCCCACGAGAAAGGTAAACCTTCCTTCCGACTCGAGCAACACACAACTAGCGCTTGCTTACACACAACACCGTGCTACCGCAAATTTCGGTTACATTCACCAAATGAGTACAATAAATCAAAAACTACACAAGAATAATAATTGTAAATTAAAAGTATAGAAACAATCTAATTCTACTCAAATTTCTATGCAAGCAAGGAATATGCGACTAGAGCACTACAAGAGTCAACATCGCACTCCAATTTGCAATTCCTAAGCTAACATCCTATTTCACATTCCAAACCAAGATAAGCGTGAACGGAAGCACACAAACAAGTGAGTGTGCACTCAAGTGGGTGTAGTGGTGTGTGGAGAAAGTAAATAAATCATAAAACTGAAAATAAAATACTTCTAGCATGCTAAGCACTAGTGCACGTGCAGTGAACACTCGGTACACTCCCCCCAGACTTGAATTGGACAATCACATGAATAATGACAATGAGAATAAAGAAATGTTGAGGAAGAGGGTACCTATGCTCAGATATGAGCATACCAGAAGATTGGCGTTAATACTGCGAAGGGAATCCAAGTCCGCCACCAAAAGAAATTGTCGCACACCTGTAGGCAAAAAGGCTCCAAGCAAAAATATATAAAACTACTATTAGCGGGTTAGAAAAAAAATAAAATCAACAAAAACTTGGGTTGTCTCCCAGCAGCGCTTTTGTTTACCATCCTTAAGCTGGACTTAATACCTGTATTAAGCAGTTTTAATAACATTGTCTAAGCATAAAGCGAAAGCTAATAAATCCTAATTATTACATGCCAAAAGGATCAACTATAAGTTGATTTAAAATAGTAACTAAAAATAAAAGAGATGGGCCCGAAAACCCAACGGTAGAAGCAGAAGGAAGGATTTATCCTCCATCCCCAAATCACTTTCTTTTTCGCCTTGTTCTTCTCTTCCGACATTAGATCAGGATATGAATATCTTTTTCCTCCCTGCAGCCAATCCTTTAAGGGAAACACCATCACAGCATTGTATTTCCCCTGCAAGTATTGGTTTTCATCATTACCCAAAAATGGGTCAACATACTCATAATCCTGCATGGATGGAAAAGAATAAGCATTAAAAATATCAGGAAGAGGAGATAGAGGTGGATCAGCAGTGGAGGGCATTTCAGGTTCAGCTTCCCAAAGATTTACCACTGCTGAATCCCCCTGCACATGTTCAAGCCAAGAAGGGTGGTCAGGAAACAAAATAGAAGAAAGACATAAATAATCTGTAATTATAGGAGTGATCCCGGTTTCACTCCCAGCAGGATCCAAGGATAGATCACTATCATCATCGTAAATATCATAGCAAGGGGAACTTGAGAACTCAGGGGCCTCAGTGGTGGTTTGGACCTACTCGTCCCATGAAGAAGTGCAACCCTCCTCATCAGAGAGAGTATCCTCCTCATCCCACCGAGGTGCACCATCGTGTTCAAAGTATTCATTCTCCCTATCAGGGAAAATGACATCCTCATCCCACTTTGGAGCACCCTCCGAGTCAGAAGCATCACCCCACTCCTTCACTTCGATAGGATCAGAGAAAATGTGTGTAGAAAAATCATGCAAAGAAACTGGAGGAACAAAAAGAGTTGGTTCCTCCGCAAAAAGATCCGCTAACGCCTCCCCAATGGAAAGAATACTTTCCTCATCATACTCAGGTGCATCTAGGAGCTCCCATTCCTCTCCTTGTTGGCTAACAGATGAGTGATCATCATCACTAGGAGTGAAGCCATACACAGGGAGTGAGTAGTCCATGGACGAGACAAGCTCGGGGGTAGAGGGCACAATTGCCTCCATGGGTAAAGAATGAGCGATAGGGACAATGTTGTCATGAGTGGAGGAGCAGCGGTCAGGCTTGAAAAGATTAGGACAGTCCTTCAATTCATGACCCTCTCCTCGACACAACAAGCAAACAAAGTTCCTACACTGCCTAGCATTTAACTCATTCATTTGATCTATATAATAGACCATCTTGTTGTAAGTGCTAGGAGAAATGTCCCATGATGACATATTTGACAATTAAAGCAGATATAACGAGACTGAAATTCTTTGCAAGAAAATTTACACAAACTAATAAAACTTCTTGGATTAGACTTGCCTAAAACTTTAAAACAGAAGAGAAATAAACAAACAAACAGAAAATGATCAGAAAGCTACACACTGGAAGAAACTTCTCTCTCTCAGCTCTCCCTCTCAAGAAAACTCACACAATCGTGTTCCCCGGCAACGGCGCCAAAAACTTGATGGCGCAAATCTCACACACCGCTATAGGCTGTGGCGAGACTGCGGCACGAAACGGCAGTGTACCAATCGTTCAAGTAATATAAAACGAGGAGTAAATCCCCAAGTATCGAATCTCAGAAGGAACACAGTAAGGTGGAGTTTACGTTCGAGGAAGGACTTGAGATCGAAGTCCAAAAGTCGAATGGATGCGGAAGGGGGTGAATTGGCTTAATGAAAATCAATGAAAACAACTAAACTACTCCTATGCAGGCCTTGAGCGCACTGCTTCACCGGGCGGATGGAAACTACACAGGCTCAATGCACCGAATCGCTAGGCGGATGGACGAGTAGGCTCGCGGATGGAGTGGAGAGAATGGCGGAATCGAACTGTGCAGGCCTTGAGCGCACTGCTTCGTTAGGCGGATGGATTACACGGGCCGCTATGCCACGCTTCGCTAGGCGGAAGGAAGAGAAGGCTAGCGGATGGAATGGTTCACACCGGCGGAGTCGGAATGGATTACACGGGCCGCTATGCCATGCTTCGCTAGGCGGATGGAAGAGTAGGCATACGGATGAGGGTCGCAAGCACCTCATTGACAAGCATGCCACTAGCAATTGCTAGTGCGGCACACGAACGTGACGGCGGGATGGAGGATGGAATGGGGCGCTCCTCAAATCACATAAACCACAAAGATAACCACAAAACTATGGAAAAATACACTAATAACATTTAGGGTTTATGGACATCATTCGTATAGAAACATACAACCACACATATCAAATAGAATCAGCAAAAATAACAAGGAGGAGGTAAGATTACAACTGAAGCACGAAGACTCGTTGGAGATTCACGGCCGGAATCTAGGGTTGTCAATCCTCGTCCGGGCTCGGTCTTCAACTGCCGTCCGGGGTAGAAGAGGGCTGTCACTACCTCCCAATTGACCTGTCTTCTTCGTCAATAGCCTTCAGCCACGATCTTGCCGGAGAACTCAAAGGATATAGTGCACAATCCGTTGAAATGGAGCTTGGAATCTTCTGAATGATGGAGGAGGCCGAGAGGATACTCTGGCTCGAGATTGGCATGGAGAGTATGTCCGGAGCACCTCCAGATGGTGGGAGGCGATGGAGGGGCGAAATTGGAGCTCTGGAGCAGGAAACGGCGCAGCTGGGCGGAGTCGGGAGATGGATCCCGACCTAAAATTGCGCTTGCCTATTTATAGGCGGAGCAAAAATAAACAACGAGCGCGATCAGGCGCACGACCAATGGTCGTGCGCGAAGGAATGCCTCTGATCTTGCGCAAAGAACCTGTAGCTCAATCCAGATCTGCACAAAAGCGCACGGTCAGCGGCGCACGACCAATGGTCGTGCGCGAAGAAGGCCAATGATCGTGCGTCGTCGCTCAGTCTGGGAGGGGAATTAACGCACGACCAATGGTCGTGCGCCTGATCGTGCACTAAGGAATGCACACGATCAGTGGCCTTTTTGACTAAAAATTCCCCAGAACCAATCCCGAGTGTCGCACAACCCTTGGACCTGCATGAAAATATACCAGACCTCAGAATTACATGAAATCACACCAAGATGGGGCATAAATGTGCACTAAGCAATGAAATGGGCAACGTGATCAAATATGAATGAAAACATGCCTAAAATGTAGTGCAAAGACTAGATAATCGGCCCAGATGAATCCATAAATGTGTATATAATTGGGACTCATCACACCCCCAGACTTACCTGTTTGCGCGTCCCGAGCAAACAAATCTGGCGGAATATGAAAATGGTAGTTAGCGTAGAGAATTGCAAAGAAAGAGTAAGATGTGAAGTATCATACCCATGCAAATAGAAATTCTGTAAAAGAAGATTCTAACTATACTAATTAATTTACAAAAGTATACATGCGTAAATAGAAATTTATTTGTACTCAGATGGTGAATCATGAAGAATTTGTGCAGTCGTGCCCGATGTGAAAGTAAACAAGCCACTCAGGACGGTGTTGCTAAAGACCGGAATTTGGGGATAACTCCGCTGAAATCCATCAACGATGAGAACCATAAGCTTGCTCGGTTACACTCTCTCCACGGCGCTAGCAAACTCAAAAGTTAAATCAGTAGGACTTTCAGGTTATAATGGGGCTTGGGTTACGGTATGATATTCAATGATAAACATGATGGCTACGCAACCCGAATGAATTAAAAGACCAAGCTGCACCTGAACAAGTCCAAGACAAATGCTAGTGTGACACACCCCCAGATTTAGCTTGAAAACTGGGTGTGCACACAGCCTACTCCGAACAAACACCAACCGAATTTTTTCTATTACGCCCGAGGGGATTTCTTTTCATTTCAGAATTTTTTCAAGATTTTTACTTCTAACTTCATTTTTTTTTAATTATTTTATCCCCCAATTGGTGTACAAAGGTGTGTTCAGCACACAATATAATAAATTTTTTCACATCACACAAATTCCATACATCACACCCAAATAAGAAACATAATTTCAGTTAACTCACTACTTGGTTGCGATAATAGGATAAGCTTCAGGCTTTGGTGATTTAAAGAAGAGCTGAAACAAAGGAAGGGTAGGCACAAACTTGGCTTGCAACGGTAAACGCATAGGTCATGGAAACCAAAGCTCAATCTAGCCAAAAATTGGCCTACATCACGTTTAACAATAGTGAGTTGCTCTCACCCATGCTTCAAGAGTCGCTTGGGGCAAGTTCTTAGCCCACGAGAAAGGTAAACCTTCCTTCCGACTCGAGCAACACACAACTAGCGCTTGCTTACACACAACACCGTGCTACCGCAAATTTCGGTTACATTCACCAAATGAGTACAATAAATCAAAAACAACACAAGAATAATAATTGTAAATTAAAAGTATAGAGACAATCTAATTCTACTCAAATTTCTATGCAAGCAAGGAATATGCGACTAGAGCACTACAAGAGTCATCATCGCACTCCAATTTGCAATTCCTAAGCTAACATCCTATTTCACATTCCAAACCAAGATAAGCGTGAACGGAAGCACACAAACAAGTGAGTGTGCACTCAAGTGGGTGTAGTGGTGTGTGGAGAAAGTAAATAAATCATAAAACTGAAAATAAAATACTTCTAGCATGCTAAGCACTAGTGCACGTGCAGTGAACACTCGGTACACTCCCCCCAGACTTGAATTGGACAATCACATGAATAATGACAATGAGAATAAAGAAATGTTGAGGAAGAGGGTACCTATGCTCAGATATGAGCATACCAGAAGATTGGCGTTAATACTGCGAAGGGAATCCAAGTCCGCCACCAAAAGAAATTGCCGCACACCTGTAGGCAAAAAGGCTCCAAGCAAAAATATATAAAACTACTATTAGCGGGTTAGAAAAAAAATAAAATCAACAAAAACTTGGGTTGTCTCCCAGCAGCGCTTTTGTTTACCGTCCTTAAGCTGGACTTAATACCTGTATTAAGCAGTTTTAATAACATTGTCTAAGCATAAAGCGAAAGCTAATAAATCCTAATTATTACATGCCAAAAGGATCAGCTATAAGTTGATTTAAAATAGTAACTAAAAATAAAAGAGATGGGCTCGAAGACCCAACGGTAGAAGCAGAAGGAAGGATTTATCCTCCATCCCCAAATCTCTTTCTTTTTCGCCTTCTTCTTCTCTTCCGACATTAGATCAGGATATGAATATCTTTTGCCTCCCTGCAGCCAATCCTTTAAGGGAAACACCATCACAGCATTGTATTTCCCCTGCAAGTATTGGTTTTCATCATTACCCAAAAATGGGTCAACATACTCATAATCCTGCATGGATGGAAAAGAATAAGCATTAAAAATATCAGGAAGAGGAGATAGAGGTGGATCAGCAGTGAAGGGCATTTCAGGTTCAGCTTCCCAAAGATTTACCACTGCTGAATCCCCCTGCACATGTTCAAGCCAAGAAGGGTGGTCAGGAAACAAAATAGATAGAAAAGACATAAATAATCTGTAATTATAGGAGTGATCCCGGTTTCACTCCCAGCAGGATCCAAGGATAGATCACTATCATCATCGTAAATATCATAGCAAGGGGAACTTGAGAACTCAGGGGCCTCAGTGGTGGTTTGGACCTACTCGTCCCATGAAGAAGTGCAACCCTCCTCATCAGAGAGAGTATCCTCCTCATCCCACCGAGGTGCACCATCGTGTTCAAAGTATTCATTCTCCCTATCAGGGAAAATGACATCCTCATCCCACTTTGGAGCACCCTCCGAGTCAGAAGCATCACCCCACTCCTTCACTTCGATAGGATCAGAGAAAATGTGTGTAGAAAAATCATGCAAAGAAACTGGAGGAACAAAAAGAGTTGGTTCCTCCGCAAAAAGATCCGCTAACGCCTCCCTAATGGAAAGAATACTTTCCTCATCATACTCAGGTGCATCTAGGAGCTCCCATTCCTCTCCTTGTTGGCTAACAGATGAGTGATCATCATCACTAGGAGTGAAGCCATACACAGGGAGTGAGGAGTCCATGGACGAGACAAGCTCGGGGGTAGAGGGCACAATTGCCTCCATGGGTAAAGAATGAGCGATAGGGACAATGTTGTCATGAGTGGAGGAGCAGCGGTCAGGCTTGAAAAGACTAGGACAGTCCTTCAATTCATGACCCTCTCCTCGACACAACAAGCAAACAAAGTTCCTACACTGCCTAGCATTTAACTCATTCATTTGATCTATATAATAGACCATCTTGTCGTAAGTGCTAGGAGAAATGTCCCATGATGACATATTTGACAATTAAAGCAGATATAACGAGACTGAAATTCTTTGCAAGAAAATTTACACAAACTAATAAAACTTCTTGGATTAGACTTGCCTAAAACTTTAAAACAGAAGAGAAATAAACAAACAAACAGAAAATGATCAGAAAGCAAACAAAAATAATAAAGCGGCTATACACACTGGAAGAAACTTCTCTCTCTCAGCTCTCCCTCTCAAGAAAACTCACACGACTGTGTTCCCCGGCAACGGCGCCAAAAACTTGATGGCGCAAATCTCACACACCGCTATAGGCTGTGGCGAGACTGCGGCACGAAACGGCAGTGTACTGATCGTTCAAGTAATATAAAACGAGGAGTAAATCCCCAAGTATCGAATCTCAGAAGGAACACAGTAAGGTGGAGTTTACGTTCGAGGAAGGACTTGAGATCGAAGTCCTAAAGTCGAATGGATGCGGAAGGGGGTGAATTGGCTTATGGAAAATTAATGATAACAACTAAGCTACTCCTATGCAGGCCTTGAGCGCACTGCTTCGCCGGGCGGATGGAAACTACACGGGCCGCAATGCACCGAATCGCTAGGCGGATGGACGAGTAGGCTCGCGGATGGAGTGGAGAGAATGGCGGAATCGAACTGTGCAGGCCTTGAGCGCACTGCTTCGTTAGGCGGATGGATTACACGGGCCGCTATGCCACGCTTCGCTAGGCGGAAGGAAGAGAAGGCTAGCGGATGGAATGGTTCGCACCGGCGGAGTCGGAATGGATTACACGGGCCGCTATGCCACGCTTCGCTAGGCGGATGGAAGAGTAGGCATACAGATGAGGGTCGCAAGCACCTCATCGACAAGCACGCCACTAGCAATTGCTAGTGCGGCACACGAACGTGACGGCGGGATGGAGGATGGAATGGGGCGCTCCTCAAATCACATAAACCACAAAGATAACCACAAAACTATGGAAAAATACACTAATAACATTTAGGGTTTATGGACATCATTCGTATAGAAACATACAACCACACATATCAAATAGAATCAGCAAAAATAACAAGGAGGAGGTAATATTACAGCCGAAGCACGAAGACTCGTTGGAAATTCACGGCAGGAATCTAGGGTTGTCAATTCTCGTCCGGGCTCGGTCTTCAACTGCCGTCCGGGGTAGAAGAGGGTTGTCAGTACCTCCCAATTGACCCGTCTTCTTCGTCAATAGCCTTCAGCGATGATCTTGCCGGAGAACTCCAAGGATATAGTGCACAATCCGTTGAAATGGAGCTTGGAAGCTTCTGAATTATGGAGGAGGCCGAGAGGATACTCCGGCTCTAGATTGGCGTGGAGAGATTGGCGATGGAGGGGCAAAATGGGAGCTCTGGAGCAGGAAACGGCGCAGCTGGGCGGAGTCGGGAGATGGATCCCGACCTAAAATCGCACTTGCCTATTTATAGGCGGAGCAGAAATAAACAACGTGCACGATCAGGCGCACGACCAATGGTCGTGCGCGAAGGAATGCCTCTGATCGTGCGCAAAGAACCTGTAGCTCAATCCAGATCTGCACAAAAGCGCACGGTCAGCGGCGCACGACCAGTGGTCGTGCGCGAAGAAGGCCAATGATCGTGCGCTGTCGCTCAGTCTGGGAGGGGAATTAACGTACGACCACTGGTCGTGCGCCTGATCGTGCGCTAAGGAATGCGCACGATCAGTGGCCTTTTTGACTGAAAATTCCCCAGAACCAATCCAGAGTGTCGCGCAACCCTTGGACCTGCATGAAAACCAGACCTCAGAATTACATGAAATCACACCAAGATGGGGAATAAATGTGCACTAAGCAATGAAATGGGCAACGTGATCAAATATGAATGAAAACATGCCTAAAATGTAGTGCAAAAACTAGATAATCAGCCCAGATGAGTCCATAAATGTGTATATAAGTGGGACTCATCAAGGATCTTTTTGATCAAGGAGTTAACCTTTTTAGATCAACCTCCCTCTGATACCAATTGAAAGTGCACAGTTAACCTCACTAGAATTCTCTAGAGGGGGGGTGAATAGAGATTAAAAATATTTTGTGCAATTATATATATATATAGATATGTGTGTAGTGATCACAGATTAAGGCTTCCCACACACCAACAAGAATTAAGCAAGTGAAGAAAGTAGATGCAAGAAAAGAAATCACAGCACAACACAAGGAAATATAGTGGTTCCCCAAACTTTGGGTAGTCCACTCTTCTACCCCCTTTGGTAGGAATTCACTATCTTGCACTGAGTCTTTTGATAAGGAGACTCTTAGAACCACCCTGAGTCTTTTGATAAGGAGACTCTTAGAACCAACTGAGTCTTTTGAAAAGGAGACTCTTAGAACCAGTACAACTGAATTTTTTGAAGAGAGATTCTAAAAACTCTTTTACAGTATTTGAGAGTGAAATGAATGTAAAGAAGAAAGAGAAATAATATAAAGACAAAAAGGAATCTTCTTCCTAGCAAGAAGATTGGAAGCACAAGAAGTAGTGAATGAAATCTATTCTATAGTGAGAAGGAGATTTGTAGCTTTTCTCTCTTTTAGTGAGAGCTATCAGAGTTTGCAGCAGAATGGCTTCAGAAGCAGGAGAAGATGGAAGCTTGATGGTTGTTGCAGGATTATTTCTCAATTCTCTCTCTTTTTCACTTTGGAGCTTTTCCTCTTTTTCAATATGTATATGGTGGATCACTTGTTGTTGTTCTCTGTCGACCTTCTCCTTATTTATAGCTCTGTGTATTAAGATAACACTATAGGAGAGAAATCAATTAGTAGACAGAGTATTAGAAAGAGAGAAATATTTCCATAACTATCATATCTATAGAAGGAAAGAATTCATTCTGATTTCAAATAATGTCCATAATGGATTTAATCAAATTAGCCAAGAATCTATTAGAGGAAAAGAATGATTCAGAATGGCTATAAAGAATAAATTGATTCCATATAAATCAGATCTATAAAAGAAGGAAAGAGATCTGGTGATTTTTGAATTAAACATAGAAATCGACGTGTGTCGATTACTAGTCGACGTAAGCGTCGAATTCGTTCTGGATGGACGTCGAGAGGAGAATAAGGAAGGTGCGTCGACTAAGGTGCGTCGACTTCTCAAGATGCGTCATCTAGAAGTCAGAGCTACGTCGACATAGGATACGTCGAATTCTTCTTAAAGTTACTTCGACTCATTCTGAAAGGAACGTTGACACCACTTCAACGTTGCGTCGAATACTATTCGACGCATATTTACTTAACCTTGATGTTTCTTTCTTAGAATTCATATTCAACTCATTTTCAGGGGTTAAGAGAAATCATTTTCCCAACAGTAAAGTTGCCCAGGGTGGTGACCGCAGGAGAAGGTGATGAAGAATGATGAGTGGAGAATGAGGAGGAACAAAAATTACCTTTAGATTTGGTGGAAGTGCTCCGGGACTTGGCCACCATTCGACAGGAGGAGGTCAAGCGGTGGATGGCCTGATACTTCGACAAGCATATCTGGGTCAAATAGTTTGATAAGGGGGACTTGGTCCTGAAAAAGGTCGATGCGGGGGGTAGAGGGGCCGCGATAGGAAAGCTCAACACCAACTGGGAAGGTCCTTACATTGTAGAAGAGGCGCTCAAGTTGGGAGGGTACCTATGGGATGTGGAAGGGATGTCCCTCAGCTGAACTTGGAGCGGTGATGATTTAAAACATTTTTATCCTTGAATTATGGCATTGTGGTAAGTAAATAAGTTGATGTGATTTTTCTTGATATGTTTGCGTTCTTCGGTTATAAGTTCCTATGGCGAGGTAACATGGTGCTGGAGTGCCCCAGATCGATTCCGCAGCCGGGCTCTCACTAGCCGGTGGGTCCAGGTTAATCTCTGGAGAGGCTGGCAAGGTAACATGGTGCTGGAGTGCCCCATATCGATTCCGCTATCGGGCTCTCACTAGCCGGTGGGTTCAGGTTGATCTCTAGAGAGGCTGGCAAGGTAACATGGTGCTAGAGTGCCCCAAATCGATTCTGTTGTCGGGCGCTCACTAGCCAGTGGGTCTAGGTTGATCTCTAGAGAGGCCGCAAGGTAATATGGTGCTGGAGTGCCCCATATCGATTTCGCTATCGGTATCTCACTAGCCGGTGTGTTCAGGTTGATCTCTAGAGAGGCTGGCAAGGTAATATGGTGCTGGAGTGCCTCAGATCGATTCCGCTACCGGGCTCTCACTAGCCGGTGGGTTCAGGTTGATCTCTGGAGAGGCTGGCACGGTAACATGGTGCTGGAGTGCCCCAGATCTATTCCGCTGTCGGGCTCTCACTAGTCGGTGGGTCCAGGTTGATCTTTGGAGAGCCTGGCAAGGTAACATGGTGCTAGAGTGCCCCATATCGATTTCGTTGTCAGGCTCTCACTAGTTGGTGGGTTCAGGTTGATCTCTGGAGAGGCTGGCAAGGTAACATGGTGCTGGAGTTCCCTAGATCGATTCCGCTGCCCGGCTCTCACTAGCCGGTGGGTCCAGGTTGATCTCTGGATAGGCTGGCAAGGTGACATGGTGCTGGAGTGCCCCAGATTGATTATGTTGCTGGGCTCTCACTAGCCGGTGGGTTCAGGTTGATCTCTGGAGAGGCTAGCAAGGTAACATGGTGTTGGAGTGCTCCAGATCGATTCCGTTGTTGGGCTCTCACTAGCTGGTGGGTACAGGTTGATCTCTAGAGAGGCTGGCAAGGTAACATGGTGCTGGAGTGCCCCAGCTCGATTCCGTTGCTGTGCTATCACTAGCCGGTGGGTTCAGGTTGATCTCAGGAGAGGCTGGAAAGGTAACATGGTGTTGGAGTGCCCCAGATCGATTCCTCTACTGGGCTCTCACTAGCCGGTGGGTTTAGGTTGATCTCTAGAGAGGGTATCAAAGTAACATGGTGCTGGAGTGCCCCAGATTAATTCTGCTGTCAGACTCTCACTAGCCGGGGGGTTCAAGTTGATTTCTGGAGAGGCTGGCAAGGTAACATGGTGCTGGAGTGTCCCAGATTTATTCCGCTGTCGGGCTCTCATTGGCTGGTAGGTTCAGGTTGATCTCTGGACAAGCTGACAGGTAAAAAGTCTATTTGCCATAATCAGACTATGAACCAGGCTCTCAGCAAGCTGGTAGGAAGTTGGCTCGCTCGACGAATAGGAGAACCTAGCAGGGTAAGGCGAGAGAGAGCTCGCCTCGCGAACTAACGTAAAACCTCTCACGGAGCGAGATCCCTCTAACAGGGCCTAAGAAGTATAATTCAGGGTGGAGGTATACTCAGACGGGCGAGCCAAGGACTCGCCCGCGAAAGATTACTCGGCACAGATGCAAGAATTCATCTGGAGTGTTAAGAAACGCAAAACAACGTAAGGAAGACCTCGCTTGCGGTATCCGAGCACGGTTGAGCTGGATGATCGCGAGAACATGATGCGACGGGTGAACCGAGGAATCGTGATCCTAAGGGATATGCGAGGAGATGATGGAATGGTAACGCTCACGAGCCACTAGTTGGAATATGCGAGTGCATGTTCGACGAGTACCATATCGCAAGAGGAGCGCGAGGATAAGAAACTGGCACAAGCTTGAATGGAAACAAAAAGGCAAAAGGTAAGTCAACAAAATACCATTCAATTTCATAAAAAGAGTTATATTACAAGTATTGTGGTGTTCTCGCCAGCCAAAAAAAGGATTACAAAGTCTCAAGGGCCATCCGCGGATCATTCGCCCTCGCCGCTGTCCTCGAATGCCAGAACTGGCATGAACAATTCTGGGACCACCTCTTCGACGGTAAGCTTCGTCGCCTCGGCAGAGAGGAGACCAGCCCCCCGCAGAGTGCGGAAGATATACTTTGTCGCCGTGATCGCGACCCCTCGCGTCTCCTCCTCCTTCTTGCGCCACTCGATCCTCAAGCACCTGGGGCTGCGAGAAGGCGGTGGGAGGGCGGTCAGGACCAACTCCTGGTTTTGAGCCTTCAGCCTGGCGACTTCCTTCTCCAAACTGGAGATGTGAGCGCAAAGTTCGTTAGCAGTCTCAGCATCCTACAAAAGTTGAGTTAGCCAACGTAAAAGGATTGCAAAGAAAATAGGATGGGTTCTCAACGAACTTACCATCCCGTCCTTGTGGCTGGTGAGAAGACCGTCATAGACGGCCAGCTTCTCCTTGAGGCTTGCGACCTCGTCAATGGCATCCTTGAGCAAACATTCGAGCTCCTCGGCATGCCTCTCGATCTGAAGGCCGCTCCACCCATCATGTGAGCGAGCTCCAAGGCACGGAGCTGGGCTTGCGAGCTCTTGTGTGCAAGCGACCGTGCGGCCTCATCCTTGAAAATCGCAACGTCCTCCTGTTCGTAGAGCCCGAAGGAGAACGCGAAAGCCTAGCCATTGGAGGTCTCTTGCTCCACCCAGGTGGGAAGAAGGGTGGATATAGAGGCCCTATTGACCTCTGGATCCCACAATAGTAGAGGCCCGCCAGCCTCATCCCAGTGCTTCTGGCCGAGACTAAAATTCCGGTGGCTAATCGACGCAGGCAGGGTCGAGGTTCTGATGACCTCTGCGGCATGATCACTGGCCTCCTTTTCTGAGGGCCTCTCGCTCGCTGATGCTCCAAGGAGCTGCTTTCCCTTATCGAAAATTGGGGGCTTCTTCCTCTTCGGTGTCGGCTGCGAGGAAGACTCATCGCGCCCCACGAGTCTGGCCCGCTTCTTGCTGGGCTGCACGGAGGTGCTGGGAGCATCGCGGCAAGAATCTGCGCCCATGTTGGCGAGAGCGAGGCTGGCGGAGGGGGGTCGGGTACTCGCATAGGGAGGGTGGATTGGAAGGTGTCGCTCTCCTGCAAGTGAACCATAACAATCAAAGTTAGCTATTAGGGTGAGTTAAAGTACATAAGACACGAGTAAGCGCGAGTAATACCTTCTCCGGGGAGCACCGAGGGTAGCGAGTCAATGTTTCAGCAGAGGTAGACGACCTCGAAGTTCTTCTTATTGAAGAACTGGAAGAGCTCGGCGTCGTGGCCGCAAAGAGTAGGAGTGCGGTAGGTTATCTCACCATGCTGGATAGGCGAGAAGGGAACGTTGCCGAAGTTCCCTTTGATAAACACAAATTTCTGAGTCCAATAGTGGTTCTTGTTCATGGTCTTGTTCACCTTGGCATGGGTGCCCATGAAGTAGGCGGTCCCGTCTTTATATGCCCTGAAGGAGAACATCTTGCGTAAGAAGGACAGGCTGAACTCGATCCGCTCATCTCGCATGTAGCAAGTGAAGGCGACGATGACCGCAATGGCATTGGGGGTCAACTGACCCAGTATCATGGCGAAGTGTTTTAGTACCTGGCGAGCCTGCGAAAGCGTTAGCAAAATACGATACTTCTAAAGCCCAAATGATGCGAGATTAGAAATAACTGGCGAACCTCCGGCCATAGAGGAAGCCGCAAGCCGACCCCAAAGTGGGCGGTAGGAATGGCAAGTTCGTCCATCAAGGGGACGTTAATGACATTTATCTTGCTGGGTCGGCGGGTCGTGTACCTTGGCGAGATGTAATCAGCGACCACCGACAGGTACTCGCTCTCGGAAAGATTGTAGTTGAAGAACGTGTGGTCGCAGAAGGCCCACGCACACTTCAGTCGGCCCTCAACCTCGCCACCATCTCCACCCATCTTAGAAGTGCTTGAAAGCTGAGGAAGCGGGTGCGAGGAGGAAAGAGCGAGGTCTTGTGAACGAAGGAAGAAGTGAGGCAGGAGAGATAAATGCGGTGGTTGAGGCAAGGCGTCATGACCTATTTATAGAAAATCAAAGGGGGGGAGGAAGTCGAAGCTGCGGGGGGTGCGATTAGCATAATTTCGATACGATGTGTTTTGATCCTACACCGGCTCGCAATAATAAGAAAGTGCAAGCGAACTATCAGGTGAGGCTAGCTCGCGGCTGTTGGTGCCAAAAAATGTACCAACTCCACACTCGCTCGAACTGAAGGATGGGGGGTGAGAATGTTGGGTGGCCGGTTACTTTGAGCTGGAGGGAAAGGGAATTTTATTGATATAAAGCTTGTGTTACAGCTGAGATTACAATAGAAAAGTATGAAAAAGAAGAACATAAGATTTGGAGAAAAAGGACCTGAAGGGAGACTGAGAGGTCTCTGGAAAGGGTGACAGGCGGTCTCGGCGGTCACTCAAACTGAGGCCGCTCGGGACAAGCTAGAAAGGAGGTCTCCTGAAGGGAGATGGGCGGCCTCGGCGGTCTCAGAAAAATGAGATCGCCCAAGTCACAGGCAAGAGCTGTGAACTCCTCCAAAGATCCTCCAACTAGTACCCCTACCCCTCTATTTATAGACATGGGGCCTGCCCAAACGGGCAGATCTAAAAGGTAACGGGCTGCCCGGAACTGCTGAGATCGCCTGAGACCGTTGCTGAGACCGCCGAGTTCGTCTGGACCAGCTGAGACCGCCCGGGACAAGCTGAGATCGCTGAGATCGTCTGGGCCTGCTGAGATCGCTGAGATCGCTGAGCTTGCATCACCTGAACAGATCACACAAAATAGAATTAGTTCGGACCGAGAACCGACAAGCTGAGACCGTCGAGGAGAAGCGATCTCCCCTTTTGAGATCGCCCAGGAGGGGCGATCTCCTCCCTGCGAGGTCGCCCGGGAGGGGCGGCCTGCTCCGCTTGAGGTCGCCCAGAAGGGGCGGCCTGCTCCTTGGGAGATCGCCCAGGAGGGGCGATCTCCTCCCTGCGAGGTTGCCCGGGATGGGCGGCCTGCTCCGCTTGAGGTCGCCCGGAAGGGCGGCCTGCTCCGCTCGAGGTCGCCCGGAAGGGGCGCCCTACTCTGCGAGGTCGCCCAGGAGGGGCGACCTGCCTCCGTGAGGGCGCCCAGGAGGGGCGACCTTCCTCCTACGCAAGACCGCCTGGGCTCGTTGAGACCCCCCCCCCCCCCCGGAGGAGTGAGATCGGCCCGGATCTCCATACATACCGTAATACCTGAAAATGTTAGCTCGTAGAGATCGCCAATTTCTGGGTAAAACAGCGGCAGGCGAGATAAACACAATACGGGTCGCGTGCGGGAACGTAAAGAAATAAGAGAAAGTTAGCGAGCATCACACAAGCAACAATATAGCACAGAAAAAGAATGTAAACGAAAGCCCGGTAACGGGCAAGGAATATTAGACAAGCAGTCATGAAATTGTTCACAGGATTATTCAAATAAACATTAGTAAGAAAATGAAGTACATTTTTAGGTTTCACCGAGCAGATGGGGAGGGAGCGAGGTCAGTATTGGATACATTTCCACCTACCTCGACCTCGCACCCATAACCTCGGCGGCACCATCCACTCGGTGCAGGCGCTAGCGGCGTGGAGCTCGCGTTGTAGCAGGCGCACATGATCCTCCGCTCGCGAGATGTGCACCCCTGGGGAGGTGACCTCGCCACGAGCATCCAAATGCAGCTCGGCAATATGCCACGCGTGATCATCCACGAGGACTGTGAATCGCTCTTCGGCGTACGCCCTCTCCTCCCTCATCTGCTTGTAGAGGTCCTGCAGCATGAGGCCATGTTTTTGGAGCACCTCGGCCATTCGCCTCTTCAGCACCTCGTGGTCACGGGGATCACCTAGGAAGTCGGCAATCTTATCCGGCGAAGGCGGGGGCGACATCTCTTCTTCTCCAAGATCTGAATCGGTGGGGAGGATCTCGTAGTCACCTGCGAGTAGGTCTAGTCAGCACAATGAAAAGCGGGGTATTGATGATTGCCCTAGAAGGTGACCAACCTAATGAGGCCATGGTTTCCTTACCGGGGGGTAGGCGAGAAGAGCTCGGTCGTCCCTGGAAGGCCTGACTAAGGGGAAAGATGAAGGATTTTCCTAGATCGGCGGGGGCCTGCCCTCCCAGGAGGCTGAACCCGGGGGTCACGATGGTCACATTTGGTGGGATCGGTGGTTCATGTCACGGGGTGCGACGTCCAGGTGTCGCGCGGGGGGAAGCTGCAAAGAGTAACAACAGAGTTAAGACAGCCATCAAATAAGGGAAGTCGATTTATCCAGAAGAGCGAAGTAGCTTACCAGATGGTTGCCAACTCGTGAGACCCGAACCCATGGTAGCGGTACTGGTCTCCCCCGGAGGGACGGAGTGAGTGCCAGTCAGCTCCTCGCCCACAGTTTTGTCAACGGGAGGCGGGTCCTGTGATCAAGAAAAGTTAAGTTGTCGATTACGAAAGAAGGCGAGAATTGTCGATCGATGAATCTAGGAGTACGGTCCCATCCTCCCCTGGATGTCGTCCGACCGTCTTCACCTTTTTTATCTTGGGAAAGCTTGGGGGGGCCACTATGTTGTCCAAGGGGCGAGCTGAGCCATGGTAGAATGTTCGTCCGCTCGCGATGCCCTCAGACGAGCCTAGGCTTCCTCTGAAAGAGGCATTTTTGATAGCTACAGTAATGGAGGGAGAGAGAAGGAAAAAGGGGAAAGGGTTACCCTGTCACCCATGATTGGTGGTATTTATAGCGCTAGTATAGCGCTAGTCTGACAAGATTCCTGCTTAAGCTAACTTCACGAAGAGCGGGGATTGTGTACAACCCCGTGTTCGTCGAAGGGTAAAACAGAGAATCGGGTATAGGCGAGGCTAATGGGGGCTTTCTGGCTCGCGGCTAGTAGATCACAAGAGGGATGTTGGCCGATAGGAGGTCAGCAATCACGACCTCCAACAAGCGCTCGCGGGAGAAATGTCAAAGCAAGCTAGTCTAATCTCCCAAAGGAAGTGGTGCGAGAGCGAGACAAGAATATGCTCATCGCGATGGGTACATTTAGCAATAGGAGGCAAGTGAGGGATCACCCTTTGCTTTTACAGGGGGCAACGGGCGCTTGAGCGATGCCCTCGCAGGCCGCTCACTATTGTTTACATCTCCAGGGGACGAGCAAGCGGTGCTCTCACAGTCTACTTTCGCCATGGGGCGAGCGAGTGGTGCCCTCGCGGGCCGCTCACATAGGGAGATCTCACGACCCCAGCTCGCGAGGAGGCTAGTGAGTGTCGCCTTCACATGCTACTCGCCCAGTAAGGGTCCGGGGGCAAGTTTACACAAATACCCTTGGTGGGCTGCCAATAGCCCTCAGAACAGTGGAATTTGCCTGTTAGCAGACCAGTTTGGGGTGTAAGTAGTAGAACTAAAAGGCGGGTCAGGAGATAAAACTATAAATAGACCCTAAGGGCACCTTTGGAGAGGAAGACTTCTTTTGGGTTCCTTCTCCTTAGGTCATCTTTGGTTAGCTCCTCAGGCTCTCCAAGGTGCCCGACTTCAGTTTTTTGGCTTGGAAGAGGAAGCGCTCTAAAGATCTTTCGGGTGTGTGGTGGGACCTCCACATTGTTGCCAAGGGTCTGTGTTAGTGCTGAGTATCCGGTCAGGTTCCTCTGTGGGATCAGTATGTGCGAGTTGCACCCATTTTGGGGTCTGAACTCCTCGTTGGGCCGAAACTCGGTTCCAACACCGGGAGTATAACTGGAACTTCTTCGACAGAGACACACCTCACAAGATTTGAGAGGAAAGTCTTTCTGTACAAAACTCATGCGATGAGATAGTAATATGCTACCTTCAATTTGAACCTCTTCTTATCTTTTATAGATGGGTGGAACTCAACAGTTGAGAGGTAGAGAATGAATGGGTCTACCCAAGAGGGATGTTGATCTATCTGCATAACCTCACCCTCTTCAATAGCTAGATGGAATAATTCTGAGGTAGTTCCTCCTAAATGAAGACCGAACTTTGCTAACTCATATGCTTCCGAGTTCTCTGAACATGGGATGTGTTGGATGGTGAAGCTTCTGAACTTGCCAATCTCAATTTTGACCAACGTCTGATATTGTTTCAAAATAGGATCTCTAGTCTCAAAAGTTATGTTTACTTGATATGTCATTACTAAAGAATCAATTTTAATTTTCACATCTTCGATACCCAACTCTCTTGCAAACCTGAGACCTACAAGCAATGTTGCATACTCTGCTTGATTGTTCATGGTAGGAAAATAAAACTTCAGAGCTTGATCCAACCTAACCCCATTTGGGTTAATTAATACAACTCCCGCTCCTGAGGAGTTTCTACCTGAAGCTCCATCAATGAAGATTGACCAGGCTAGAGGTGTTCCAACCTCTTTTTCTGAGCTAGTTTCTGTTGTATCAATCATGAAATCTGCCAGCACTTGAGCTTTGATTGCCATTCTGGGTACATAGGAGATATCAAACTCACTAAGCTCTATTGCCCTTTTTGCCATTCTGGGTACATAGGAGATATCAAACTCACTAACCCGCATTGTATGTGTTGTTGTACGGAGCGGAGTTTGGGTTATAGGAAGGTTGAAGTGGATTTTCCATGTAATAAACCTTCTTTTCGATTATAACATTATTAGCCCAAGGAGGAGTGGCAGAGGAAGCAGACATCTCTGGCACTTGCTTAGTTAAGCACTCAACTAGTAAAGCTAAATTTGAAGTAGCGTCTATTTCAAAAATACCGGTCGGCTTGTTAGGCCGCCCTCAGGGTATATTTCATAAATACGCATTCATGGCCATTTCCTCACAAAGCTCTTGAGCGGCCTCTGGAGTCTTCTTATTTAAAGTACCATCGGCGGTTGCATCAATCATCTGCCTTGTTTGAAAATTCATGTCATTATAAAAAAATTTGTACTTGTTGCCAAGCAGGAAGTACGCGGTGATGGCATCTACGCAAAAGCTCCTTGAAGTGCTCCCATGTATCATAGAGAGTCTCTGAGTTGATTTGCATAAATTAGGCAATATTTGTACGCATTTTGGCGGTCTTTGCAGGCGGGAAATACTTAGTAAGAAATTTTTCCGCCATATCGGCCCATGTAGTGATGGACTCTTTAGGAAGAGAGCTCAACCACTGTTTGGGCTTAGACCGCAAATAAAAAGGAAAAAGACATAATCGAATGGCGTTATCAGTGACATCATTGATTTTGAAAGTATCACAAATTTCAAGAAAATTAGAAATAGGAGAGTTTGGATCTTTGTCTGGCAGACCATCGAAGGTCACCGGTTGTTGCATCATTTGTATGATGCTAGACTTGATATCAAAGTTATTGTTTGCCATCGTGTGGAGAACAATACTTGACTATGTGCCATCCAGATTCGGCCTCGCATAGTAAGACATGGTCCTTTGATGGGCCTCATTAGGATTGGGCACATTAGGCTCCATATTTTTCTGCGGTAGTGTCCCTGATCGACTCTTCGAATGTTAAATGTGAATCCTGATCATGAGAACTGCGGCGCCGCAAAAGGGTTCACTCGATCTCTGGATCAAAAGGAATATTCGAAGAGCTGTCTCGGGTCATACACTAGAAAAAGGAAAGGAGAGAGAAGAAAAAAGAAAGTGAAATAGAAAAGAGAAAGAATAATAAAATAAAACAAAAGAAAGAGAAAAACTTAATTATTGTTATTTTTTCTTTTTAGGAGGATTGAGTTAGTCTTGGACTTTCTGAGGTATACCCCGTGAAGGTTTCTCACTGGTACTAGGAGGTGTGCTGGGATGATAGCTCAAACGTCCCTTTCCAAGATTTAAATTACACCTTTAAGATTTTTTTTTCTGAAACAAAAAAAAAGATAAAATTAATAGCTATCCTCTTTTCAAAATATCAACCCAAGTCCCCGACAACAGTGTCAAATACTTCATATGAAAACATTTGGAGTTGTGTTTTTTGGAAAAGCAAAGCGATGGGGTTGTGTGATGATATTCTCCAAACCTATATCCAATGAAGGCATGTGTATCTTATTGTCTATAGTATACAATATTTTATAAATACCAAGGTCGTATTCCTCGGGCGCGTTGATTACTTCTACTTCGAGGAGAAAACTATTATCTTATCAAATGATTTTTTAGAGTAGTTTTACTTAAATAAAAAGAGACAATTTGCAATTAAGGAAGGGTTTAGACAATGATTAAATAGATTAGCACTCGATCTTGAATCACCTCGGCGTGAGAATAATCAAAAGTAGATAAAAATAAACCTAATTACTTTTAAGTAAACTACTTGACCATGGAGGTTCCCGAAGCTTGAACATGTCTCTCGAGAGAGAAATGCCCAACTAAGTTTAGGAAAATTCGGCTGAACTCTCGTTCTATAATCAAATGCCTAAGACTTGCTTTACACTGTGAACCCCACTATTGGATTTGACTCTATCCAGGATATTTACGTCATCCTCTCTTGAGGGGTGCATGCAACTCTCTTTACCCATAAGTGATCGATTCATACTTTGAGTCTCTCGACTAACTAAGCATGAAAACCTAAGTGAAAACCATATATCGAAAATATGGTCTCACTAATTTAAAAATCAAGGGTATATCAAAAGTGTTTACGTAAATGGAAAAAAGAGAGCAAAAAGTTCATAACTTGATTATCTCATCCTCGGGTCATCTCGATCGAGCACTAATGAGAGTTTAGTTAATCATGGTGAAGGGGAAAAAGAAAGAGAAACAAGATTGCATGAAAAATTATCTAAAGTAGAAAGAGAAGTGAAGAGAAGCAAAGTTAAATTTTATTGAAAACCAAAGTGCTTACAAGCTTAAGTGAAAGATTACAATACTAGAAAAGGAGATATTACAATCTTACACTAGACTATTGCATGAAAGAAAACTAGAACATTACTTGAAAAGAAGAGAGAGAGGGAGAGAACATGAAAAGTAAAGACATGAAAAACACTTGAAAATAGCAACTACAGCAACTAGCAACACCTCCCCCACTCCAAAATTCTGAACCCTGGACTCAAGGAGACCTCTGGAATTTATAGGAAAAAAGTTTCAAGTTACACACCCTCAGTCATGCTCATGACCCCGCGTGTAATTATTGTTCTGCTCAGCTGGGACAGCGGCGTGGGGCTTGCATGACAGCACGGAAAAAATCAGAAATTACATGCCCGTGACATGTGGGTCATGATCGTGTACTTGGGCAACTTCATTAAATGCAGCATGGGCATGACTGACGGCACGGCGGAAAGTCAGAGATCACATGGGATGAGTCACGGCCGTGACTTGCAGGAACATGGGCGTGACTTGGATGAATCTGCATGGAATCTCCACTGGACACAGCAATGGCTGGGAGTGATCTTTAAGTTGACACACTCTTGGTCACGGGCATGACTGAGGGCGTGTAATTAAACACGGGCGTGACTTGTTTGGGATGAGCTCAAACTGCGTGGCAACAACACTAGAATGGCATTAAGATTACACGCCCTTGGTCACGGGCGTGACTGAGGGCGTGACATGCATTTTTGACCAAATTTGTCTCAAAAATCTGCAAAAATAGAAATATGCTAAATTAGATTTAAATTGCATAAAATAACTACTTATAAACTAAAATTGCCATGAAAAAGAAAAATTAATAAATACTAAAATCTATACTAAAAACTTATATAAAAACTACTTTTCACTCCGGGTTGATTGTGTTTGTCCCCGGTATTTATTGCATGTAGAAATCCGGTAATTGTACTGATTTAGGCAATTTGTGTGAAACCTACCCATGGTCGTTAGCCCGGAAGGGCGATGCTTGATTGTGACATGTATTTAGGTTAAGCCTAGCATGCATGTCAGATAATAACTCCGTGAAATGTGTCATCGTATTGCGGGACTTGAGTTTTAGGTGTCTTTTGGAGAGCCTAACGGAAGCCTCATGCTTGGGTTGTGGTTGAATGAAAACCTTCAACATGAGTTTATAAGTGGAGTGGTCTTATACCTCCTTCGTTGTTTGTTTGCGAAGCTTATGTCCTCTTGGAAGGGTTAGGAGTGTAGCTTATCGTTTTTGTTGCACTGGTTTGTGTTAAACCCTTATGGGCTGAGGCAAAGTCGTACTTGCATTATGAGATAGATCACGACGACTAGAGCATCGGCAAAGCTGAACCGAATCCATTTCCATGCAGATCGGTGAGAGGTCCCAACCTCTTGTGCGTCGTGCGATCATGGGAAATGTTGTGGAAGGTGTTCACCTAGACCGGCCAAAAGCTCTTTTCCCACCTAAGGTTATGTTACTTAGGGTGGTGATGGTACTCGTGAAAGAGTACTTTGGAGACATGCCTTGCATGCATGAAATGCGTGGTTATGAGTACCGACATTTGTATTGTTATGAACTGGTGTTATGTTAGCCTCATGCGGTTGCTTAGGCGGTTGTGAGGATCCTCCGGGTGAACCCAATTAACATCATGTGCATACCTAAGTTCCTTTTACTTTGATACTCAACCTAGAAGATTGATTGTGCTTGAAACCTCACCCTGTGTAGAGTAGTTGCACTTTCTTTATATTATTACATGTTGCAAGTATGGCTTGCTTGCAGGTTAGTGGTGCCCGGCCCCTGAGCCTACTAGAATGGCCTGGGGGTGGGATCATTATGCGGTTTGTGGTCAGCTCATAGCTGACCATCATTTACCTCTTATTTGTGGATGGTGCAGGTGCTGATGAGCCGAGCGAGAAGTAGCGGGCTGAAGCCATTTGTTGTGTTGGACCTTGAAGGTCAACCTTTGTTTTACTTCTTTCCCTAAATTATCAGCATGTGTGTCGATGTATGTTGATAAGCTAATTACATTGTTAAATGTAAGGCCTTAAGACCATAACATAACTGTGACATTCCTGAGATGGTCGACATTCTAAAATTGGTGTTTAATGAAAGCTTCCGCCTACGCTTTGTTTATACTATTGTGTAGTTTCTGTTTTGTTTATCATCTTTTAACATCTACCTAGTGTGTTCAATATGGCGTGGAGTCCCGGTCGGGCCTATTATATATTTGTGTGTACTGGTATGGTGTTACCGAACATAGGCAGTCAAGGCTCTCTTAAGCCATTGGGAATAGGTTCACAACAAACTCTTTCAATAAAGGGAGGGGGCTCTTCCACTTCAACAACATCGGAAGGAGTAGAAGGATAGGAAACAGCAGAAGCTAGAGGATCGGCATAATCCTCCTAAAAATTCAGCACTCGGGCAGAGGTTCCCTGAGCTGCTGATCTGAAGAAATCACGACGAGCATTGAACTCTTCATCCTGAGAGCGCAGTGGAGCTGCGGGCTGAGGGATTGCGTGGTCAGGTGAGCGACCGTCAGCTGGATGACCCGGGGTAGCAATCAGAGCATTCTAGGGAACTAACTGTTGGTAGATCACCACTATGACCTGATTCATCGCATTGAACTACCGGTCGGTCTCTTGTGGAGCCTGGGCGGCCGCTCGACAAGCCTGTTCGAGGTGGAGCTCAATAAGAAGCTTAAGAGCTTCTAGAGAGGTCGCATTGCCCGAGCAAGGATGACCATGAGCGGGCTGACTTGGATGGTTTTCGTGGTCTGACATCCTATTTGGCCGTTGGATTCATCTAACACTCTGATCTGAAGGTTGCGTGTTCGTTCTGTTGGCACAAAAATTGTACCTCTAAAACTCACACTAACAAAGGGATTAGGAGAAACTGTGGAGTGCTAGTTACTCCGGCTAAAGGATGTCAAAATAGAGGTTGTTGAGCAAAGAAACCTGATCTGGTTGATAAAAAGAGGTTACATGGGAGTCTAAAACAGGTCGGCAAAAGAGGTAGAAAAGAGATAAAATTCAAGACCGCTTATACAGGTCATAAGTTGGAGGCTCGAATCAAAAGTCCCTTTTCTGGTACCCCTACCCCTCTATTTATAGATACGTGGTCCTGCCGTAACGGGCAGGTCTAAAAATAACGGGTTGCCCGGGGAATAGGAGAACGGGGGAAGGGAAGAGAGGATACATGGGGTGCAAATAGCAAAAAAGAGAGAAAATTCTAGACCATGTGGTCATGCGGTCTCGCTAGAAGCAGACCGCATATGCCTTAGATAATCTTCCAAAGACGATACGGCCGGTCTGGGCAGTCTCCAAAATTTGTGACCATTGGGGATAGTAATTCTGATCGAGAAGCTGAGGTCGCGGACTTTCGGGCAAACAACATCCTTATACGTATTTGCGTATTATTGATGTAGGAGACATCATTGTATCTAGTGGCAATAAAATTAGCAATGGTTGTTAGCAGAGTTTAACCCTGTCAGATGCTAACACCTAGGAACACGACATATGATAGGGTTATCTAAGGAGTACGACGCTCTAGGACAAAAGAGTCATCAAGTGTCTTCCACTTGTGCAACCTAGCTAATAGGATGACTGACCCACCACAATAATACACACATAATTCATTATCAATAAAGCACTATCTCAATACTATTTAAGCTCGTAAGTAGTGCAAAGTGTGTATGTAAGCTAATTTACGGATTCTCTAATATATCAGTCCCGGAACAAGTCATCTTACAGTTTTGTTAAATCTTAGTGATTTACTTAATCGGACTAGTTGTGGTGTTACAACCAATTTAATCATGATTATTATGATTTGTCTATTCCATCAAGAATTCAAGGTTATAAGCATCTTCAAGCATAAACCTATGCATAAGACTGTTCTAAGGGAGTTCAATTTCTTTAAGACTTAGAGTTACAACACTTTGTCCTTAAATAATGGTTATTAGTGGCGCATAACTTTAGGTTATACCTTGTATTTTTGTTCATTGATTTAGTTAAATATAACCACCTCCTTTAACAATTATTTATCGCACTTGAATTTGTTACACCTACTACTAGTTGCTCATTTAATTAATACTTACAAATTATGTCTCTTTGGTCAATATTACAATTCAAGTCCAAATTCTTATGATAAGCTCAAGCTTTGCTGAATTTCAAACTTTGTTGGTAGTGTTTATATTCAATTTGTATAGACTTCATGCTTGAATTTGACCCTCCTAAAGTCTTCAAAGGAAAAATTATCCTTCTCCAATGTTGTAGATTTCACAATCTACAATTTAGTCTTCTGGTAATTTTTCTAAATCCAAGTCTGAAGCTTCAAAAGGGGGCTTGAAGTTTGATGAAAATTCATACTTAATGTTAACATGAATTTTCTTTTAGGTTAGACTTAAGGACTCAGTTTGACCTACCTAAAGATTTCTGATGAAAAAACTTTCATAAGTAATGCTTTGTCTCTTGCATTTTTCTGATTCAATTAATAAGGGCAACAAAAATAGGGTTGAAGTTGGTTGAATATTAATCTTCAATTTAATAGGTTTTAATATACACTGTCAACTTTGAACTAAATTATTAGCCATTGTGGGTGCTCTAAATTAAAGTTTTCTACTGTAAAGTTGAATTATAATAAATTCTATGATGATAGTTTTCTAGAACAGACTCTCGGGCCTTCAAAATATTCTCTGAAGTTTGTTAAATATTAAGATAGTTTAAGGGTTAATTTATACTTTTTGTCTACTTTGAATAAAATAATGAGTCACTTAGAGAGCTATAAATTAAAAATGACTACATTAATATTGAAATATGATAAATTCTCTACAAATATATCTCTTACGATATTGTTCTAGAATGGCCTTTATAGCCATCAAAAACTACTCTGCAGTTTGCTAAAAATCAAGATAGTTTGATTAAAGGTTAATTATATTTTTTCTGTCCACTTTGAGCTAAATTATGAGTCACTTAGAGAGCTCTTAGTTAAAAAGTGTCAACAACATTGAAGTATGATAAATTCTCTACAAATGTCTCTCTGGTAATATTTTCTAGAATGGACTCTAAGGCCTTCAAAAATTACTATGATGTTTGCTAAAAATCAAGGTAGTTTGATTAAGGGTTAATTTATATTTTCTATCAACTTTGAGCTAGATTATGAGACAATTAGAGTGCTTTAAATTAAATAAGTATCAACATCAATATTGAAGTATGATACAAACTACAAATGTATCTCTAATAATTTTTTTCTAGATAAACTTTTAAAGCCTTCTAAATCTACTCCAATGTTTGTTAAAAATAACAACACTTAGCTGGAAAAACTACTAGGAAAGAAGTTGATCCGGGGACACAAATATGTGGTGCAAATCGTGGTGAACTTAAAAATAAACAACCATTGCTTTAGGGGATCGATCGAGGTGACAACCATTGCTTCAGATGAATTAAGAATATTTGGGTTGTTGGATCTCGATTTCAAGATCCAATGTCAGTTGCCTGCATGTGGTGGCCCGAGGCTATCAAGCCTCCTCCACTACCGGTCGGACAGCCATTGACCATGCCACCACCGTTGTTTGGTTTGTCATTGGTCGGTAACCCTCCTGTGTGATTCCTAGTGACCTGGTTTCGACAACGATCACCAGGAGGATCAAAACTGAGAGCCACAATGTGCCACTCGGTATCTTGATTTTCTAATGGCAGCACCGCCTGAAGGACCTTCATGGAGGTCATGAGTCCTCCTTTGACTGAGCATCACTCTTCAAGAAGCCTTGAGAGGCTTGAAGTAGTTATTGTCATGGTTGGTGGCCCAAAGTATCGAGTGGCTGGAAAACCACCTCCAGTGGTCAGAGGTGATATGCAACACATGGAGAATGATCTATAGAGGGAACGGGGTACGATTATTCATTGAGGATGTCACTTAAATGGCGGAATGCGTACAGGTAGGCATGTCAGAGTCTGGCAAGGAGTTTTCTGGAGAAGCTATGGGAGGCATCGGCAGAGGCTCCAGGGACAAGTTTTGTTTTGTTTGATTTCGAAAAAAAAAGGTGAGGAGATTGCTAGTGGGCAAGCATACCTTTGAATGGAAAGGAGCCCCGTTAAATTTTTGGTGGTTTATTTGGTAGCTTCACCTTGTTTCCCCTACTCTTCCCAATGTTAGCTGCCACCTATAGGCTCTCGAGGAAGAAGGAATGATTCAACTTCCATGGTGCCTCGAAAGGGAGAAAATGTTTAGTATGAACTCGCACATACCTATCGTACGAGCATAAATAGTTATTTTTTTGATTGGGTCCCACGCCTTCGCCTCTCCAACTTGAACTCAAATAAATTCCCCCCCCCCCCCCCCCCCCCCCCCCCCCCCTCCGGCGAAACATACGTCTTGCGCCTTCTCAAACCCCTCCCGATCTTCTTCTCCCCAACGACCACCGCAGAAGTTAGGGGACAACCTCAGATCTACTGTAACTTCTATCATTATTGTTCATAAACCCTCGGTCCCGCAGGTATCAGTTTTACTGACTTTCTTCTCCTCTTCTTTTTAGCCCTGTAACGGTTGTGGATTCATGAGATATGCTATTTTTTGTTCTTTTTAGCCCTGTAACGGTTAGTAAAAGTTTCAATTTCAAGCTCCTCAAGCTATTTTGTGTCCATGACTCCTGCCAAAATGGATGACCACCTGAAGGCTTTTTAAGTTAAATATTTTATGTCTGCAAGAGACTAAATGGGTGGGTGAGAAAGCTAAATTTCTAGATAATTCAGGTTTTAAATTATGGTACACATGAAAAAATAAAACAAGCAATGGAGTAGGTATTATTGTAGATACTACTTGGGGGATGAAGTTGTTGGGGTAAGCAGAAAAGGTGATAGAATTTTAGCTCTTAAATTAATCATAGGAAAGGAGACAATTAATGTAATTACAGCTTATGCGCCACAAATAGGATTAAGTGCAGCTATTAAAGTACAATTTTAAGAAGACTTAGATGATTTGGTAAGAGCAATCCCATAAAGCGAGAAAAATTTCATTGGAGGAGAATTAAATGGACATGTAGGGAAGAAAAATACAAATTATACGTACAGATGTTCATGGAGGATTTGGGTATGGAGAAAGAAATGAAGAAAGAAGAACCATTCTAGACTTTGTCATAGCACACGAGTTAATTGTGACAAATACGTTCTACATGAAGGAGGAAGAATACTTAATTACGTTCAAGAGCGGACAAAATAAGTCACAAATTGACTATTTTATGACTCGTAAAATGGATAAAAAGATTTGTATGAATTGCAAAGTCATACCAGGAGAAAGTTTAACAACGCAACATAGGCTAGAGGTGTTGGATGTGCAAATTAAATATAGTAACTTTAATAGAAAGATAAAAGTGTTGCCAAAAATTGGGTGGTTGAACTTGAAGAAGGAAAAACAGGTTTCTTTCAAGGCAGCGATTTTAGAACAACTAATTGATGATCCTTATGTTGATCCTAATGTCACATGGGAAGTTATGTCTTCTCACTTCATGTTAAGTGAAAAGAACGTACTTGGAGAGTCAAAAGATCATGCGCCCCCACAAAAAGAATCTTGGCGGTGGAAAAAGGAAGTGCAAGACAAAGTGAGGGCAAAGAGGGTCAGCTACAAAATATTATATGCTTGTAGGAATGCTGAAAACTTGACAAAGTATAAAGTCATCAAAAAAGAAGCTAAAAATGCAGTAAGTAAAGCAAGAAGTCAAGCTTATGAAGAAATTTATAAACAACTAGATACCAAAGATGGAGAGTGTGATATATATATAATTGCTCGAGCTAGAGAGAGGAAGACAAGAGATTTAAGCCAAGTTAAATGCATAAAAGATGAATTAGATGCGATTTTAATGGATGATGTGGTTATTAAAGAGCGATGGAAAAGATAATTTTATCAACTATAAAATGAAGGAAAAGACAATGATCTGAAGTTGGAAGAGTTAAGTAAATCGGAGGAGTACAGAAACATAAATTTTTATCGTAAAATTCAAGTATCATAGATAGATGATGCTCTGAAGAAAATGAAAAATGGAAAGGCGGTTGGGCTAGACGATATACCCATTGAAGTATGGAAATACTTAGGGAGGGAAGAAATTTTATGGCTTACAAGTTTCTTCAATAAGATACTGAAGATAAAGAGGATGACGGACCAATGGAGAGAAAGTATTTTGGTACATTTGTATAAGAATAAAGGAGATATACAAAATTGTGTCAATTATAGAGAAATTAAATTAATGAGTCATACTATGAAACTATGGGAACGCGTAATAGAGAGGAGAGTTAGACGAGACACTAGAATCTTAGAGAATCAATTTGGATTCATGTCAGGGAGGTCAACCAAGGAAGCTATACATCTCTTGAGGAGACTCATTGACATTTATCGGGAAAGACAAAGATTTGCATATGTTGTTTATTAATCTGGAGAAGACTTAAGATAGGGTTCCAAGAAAGGTCTTGTGGAGACTCTTCGAAATGAAAGGTGTAAATGTATCATACATTGATGTAATCAAAGATATGTATACAAATTCAATGACCAGGGTGAGGACATCTGGAGAATTAACACAGGAATTCCCTATCGTCGTTGGCTTACATCAAGGGTCAGCTTTGATCCCTTATCTCTTTACCCTTATCTTAGATGAGCTCACCGGAAATATCCAACAAGCACTACCTTGGTGTTTATTATTTGCAGATGATATTGTTTTGGTCGATGAGATGCGCAAGGGTGTAAACGTGAAACTTGAATCTTGGCTAGACACTTTAGAAAAAGAAGGGTTTTTGGTTGAGCGGGACAAAGAAGGATATATAGAGCTTAAATTTAGTAGTGCAAGAAGGTCGGATGACTACGTCATTAAATTGGGTGACCAAGATATTTCCCGCAGTGAGTGCTTTAAATATCTGGGATCGATAATTCAAAAAGATGGAGGTGTAGATAAAGATGTGATACATAGAATCCATGCAGGTTGGTTGAAGTGGAGAGGCGCATCTGGGATCTTATATGATCGTAAAGTACCATTAAAACTTAAAGGCAAGTTTTACCATACTACAATTAGGCCAGCAACGCTCTATGGTTCTGAGTGTTGAGCAGTGAATGGTGTACATAAGCAAAAAATGGGAGTTGCGGAGATGAGAATGCTTAAGTGGATGTGTGGTCACACGAGATTGGATAAAATTAGGAATGAATGTATCATGGATAAGACAGGAGTGGCGCCAATTGTAGAGAAGATGCGAGAAGCTCGTTTAAGATGGTTCGGACATGTACATAGGAGACCATTAGAGGCACCTTTTAGGCGTTGTGAGAGTTTAGTCATTATACATGTTAAATGGGGGAGGGTGTCACAACCCGAATTTTTCCGAAATATTTTAAGTATTATCAAAGTAAAGGAAAATACGTGTCATGATGACACGTCATGCAGGGGACAACTGCAGACACTCAGGAAAGCACTCTTTAAGAACATCCATACAAAAATATAAGTATCTTTAAGTCAAAGGATAATTTAAGCTTCTTTTAGGTTGGGACCGTGTCCCTCGGTCCTGTGGAATACTTAATCCACAAATTGAAAATGTATGTACGCGGCGGAAAATACTTAGTACGATTTCAACAAAATAGGCGGTACATAATAAGAAAATAATTGTGTTATGCAATGCTTCAAATAAAGTATTTCACATAATGAAGTTAAGTTCACAATTTCCCAGAGAGCAACATCTATCTACCTCAAAAGTAGCACAAGTAGTAACAACCTGCAAGTACACTGAAAAATAAAACCTGACGGGCTTCTACAACTGAAATGAGCCCACAAGGAGACAGCAGGAAAGCAAAACATATAGAACTTCTCCTCACCAGGAAGATCCTCCACAGGGGTCCGGACAGCGCAGCTGTACCGCTCTTCGCAACTACTGACCCGAAACTGAACCTGAGGCACTCAACTGAAAAAATGCCTCAGCCCAAAAGGAGCAAGTACCAGTAACAGTAGGAAAGAAAGCTATGAAGCAACAGGACTGACAATCAGCCACGAGTAAGCATAGAATTAGCATAGAATTAGCATAAGCAGCTTGAATAAATACATAAGTTTACAGAAAAACAAGTCCCTAAACGGGGGCATCAAGAAATGAGGGTGGTGGTCTCATTGTCCAACTACCCTTAACAAAAGATGGTGGTGGTCTCATTGTCCAACCTACCATTAATAAAAGATGGAGGTGGTCTCACTGTCCAACCTACCATTAATAAAAGATGGAGGTGGTCTCACTGTCCAACCTACCATAAATAAAAGATCTGAGATGGTGGATCTCTTTGTTCCATTACGCATCCTTCCGGTTCAAGTAAATTTGTATATAAATTAACATTATACTTGCTTAGGCAATGTCTAAAGGTGGCAAACCAGGCCAAGATAAAAGATTCATAAAGGTAGACCTTACCATAGAATAAACCTAACTAATACTTCCAAACAGTTGGACAAGTCAGTACCATACTGAAAGAGTTTACAATAATATAAGAGGATTCAAGTGATTCAAGGGAATCTTTCCCCCATAAAGACCCAAAAAGGAGTAAATACCTCATAATTATGCTTAATAAACCAATCAAGAGGTCTCAAGATAAAACAGTCAGTTTACAAAAAAAAGGCAGTGGGGAAGAAGAAATATTCCTCACATAAAAGAAAAATAACCCTCTAGAGCAAAGAACGCAATCCAGGGGGCCAAGAGGGAGACAATTATATGCTCAAATCTCAAGGGAGGAAAGCAAACATTAAAGCAAACATTTCACAATGGAAAAAAAGGAATCGACGGGCTGTCCCGTCGATCGACGGGCGGTCCCTCGGTCCTGCGGAATACTTAATCCATACAAAAATATAAGTATCTTTAAGTCAAAGGATAATTTGAGCTTCTTTTAGGTTGGGACCGTGTCCCTCGGTCCTGCGGAATACTTAATCCACAAATAGAAAATATATGTACGCGGCGGAAATATAGGTTTATTTACCTTAAACATGAAGACCAAGCTTGTCTTCAAGAATAGCACATGCCTAGATTCATTATATATATATATATATATGAAAATACTTAATACGATTTCAACAAAATATGCGGTATATAATAAGAAAAGAATTGTGCTATGCAATACTTCAAACAAATTATTTCACATAATGAAGTAAAGTACACCATTTCCTAGAGAGCAACATTTATCTACCTCAAAAGTAACACAAGTAGTAGCAGCCTGCAGGTATACTGAAAAACAAAACATGATTGGCTTCTACAACTGAAATGAGCCCATAAGGAGACAGCAGGAAAGCAAAACATCTAGAACTGCTCCTCACCAGGAAGATCCTCTACCGGGGACCGGGCAGCGCAGCTCTACCGCTTGCCACAACTACTGACCCGAACCTGAACCTGAGACACTCAACTGAAAAGAATGTCTCGGCCCAAAAAGGAGCAAGTAACAGTAACAGTAGGAAAGAAAGCTATGAAGCAACAGGACTGACAATTAGCCACGAGTAAACATAGAATTAGCATAAGCAGCTTGAACAAATACACAAGTTTACAGAAAAACAAGCCCCTAAACGGGGGCATCAAGTAAAGAGGGTGGTGGTCTCATTGTCCAACTATCATTAACAAAAGATGATGGTGGTCTCATTGTTCAACCTACCATTAATAAAAGATGGAGGTGGTCTCACTGTCCAACCTACCATTAATAAAAGATGGAGGTGGTCTCACTGTCCAACCTACCATAAATAAAAGATCTGAGATAGAGGATCTCTTTGTTCCCTTACCCATCCTTTCGGTTCAAGTAAATCCGTACATAAATTAACATTGTACTTGCCTTAGGCAATGTCTAAAGGTGGCAAACCAGGCCAAGATAAAAGATTCATAAGGTAGACCTTACCGTAGAATAAACCTAACTAATACTTCCAAACAGTTGGACAAGTCAGTACCATACTGAAAGAGTTTACAATAATATAAGAGGATTCAAGTGATTCAAGGGAATCTTTCCCACTTTACGACCAGAAAGACCCAAAAAGGAGTAAATATCTCATCATTAGGCTTAATAAACCAATCAAAAGGTCTCAAGATAAAAAAAAAGTCAGGTTACAAGAAAAAGGCAGTGGGGAAGAAACAATACTCCTCACATAGAAGAAAAAGAACCCTCCTGAGCAAAGAACCCAATCCAAGGGACCAAGAGGGAGACAACTAGATGCTCAAAGCTCAAGGGAGGAAAGCAAACTTTAAAGCGAAAATTTCACCAAGGAAAAAAAAAGGAATCGGCGGGCTGTCCCGTCGATCGACGGGTGGTCCCGTCAATCGAAGGGATCCCCCGTCGATTAAGACTTAACAGCACAGGAAAGTTGTTTTCCCTGTTGCTGTCGTCGATCGACGGGCGGTCCGGTCGATCGACGGGAGGTCTCGTCGATCAACTGGACCCTCAATCGATTTTTGACTTAAGCGCTCCCGATCCGCTGATCTAAAATCTAAACCACTCCCAAGCCGTCCAAGAAGTGACATGGCTAGTCCTAAACACTTCTAACAGGCAAGGAATTAAAAGCTAAAAAGGTATAACATCTTAAGAGGGATAATAATAATAAGAATCATCATCAGTAGAGTAATAATAATATTACTAATAAATTTGACCCAGCCTGGTCAAAAACAAAGAAGAGGAAGAGGAGAAGAAGATTAGGAGAACCAGATTTCTTGCCTTTACCAAAACCCAAGTTGCAAAACCTCCTTCTCCGAGGAAGAACTCGAGGAGAGCTCTTCAATTTCCCGCACCGGCGAGAGCTCCGACCACCTCCACCACTTGAAAACTCCTCCGACGAAGCCCTAACCTCCGACCTCTTCTTTCTCTCGCCTGGAACTCGCAAAATAAGAATAGGAGGACTACCTGCCTAGGAAGAAAAGAGGAAATTTCCTAAATAAAGACCACCGTGGGTTCTAGCTGGATCCCACTCAAATTCTCACTCAAATCAATAAGCAGATTTTATAAAAGTTTATATTTACATATTTTTATAAGGATATATATGTATATTTTATAAAACTATACATATATATATATATATAATTTTTTTATAAGAATATATATATATATTTGTACATAATTGATAAGAATATCATATAAAATATATTTTATATACTAATTAAATATTTCATGCCGGGATAAATAGAGATTTTTATCGAACGCGACCTCGCGAATATTCAAGACAGACTACGGCCCCGCACCTACGATGGTAAAGCCCTCGCTACGATGGAATTAATCATTCGGTCTACAATAATTGTTATTATTTTCATTTCAAATAATCTATTCGAAATTTCGGGGCGTGACAACCACCCCTCCTACCAAAAAGTTTTGACCCGAAACTTTATCATATTAAGCACAAATGGAAAGCACTAAAGAGGAAAACCTACCGGTAAACTCTAGACGAACAGATGAGGATAAGACTCTCTCATCGCCGATTCCAGCTCCCAGGTTGCGCCTTGAACATCCTGATTGCTCCCGAGAACCTTCACCAAAGGAATTGTCTTCCTTCGCAACACCCGATCTTGCTTCTCCAAGATACGAACCGGCTGCTCCACATAGGACAGATTTGGCTGCAACTCAGGCACAAGTTCCAGGACATGGCAATCACTGAGAATACACTTTCGCAATTGGCTCACATGGAACACATCGTGAACACCAGGGAAGGAGGCAGGCAACAACAGCCAACAAGCAGAAACTCCGACGCACACCACGATCTGAAAAGGTCCCACATACATGGGATCTAGCTTATGGTTCTTCCCGAACCTCTTAACACCGGCCATCGGAGAAACCTTCAAGAACACCATGTCCCCAACTGCGAATTCTAAATCGACCCTTCGTTGATTAGCGTACTTCTCATAACGCTCCTGAGATACTCGAAGCTTCTCACGGATCTGCATTACAGCAATGCTCATTTCTTCCAAAGCCTCTGGAGCCAAGATTGGCTTCTCGCCCACTTTAGCCCAAAACAGGGGAGTCCGACATCGTCTCCCATATAGAGCTTCGAAAGGAGCCATCTGCAAGCTCGCCTGATAACTGTTATTGTATGCAAACTCCATAAGCCCAAGGCGTTCATCCCAAGCTCCTCCATGCTCCAAAATGTAACACCTTATCATATCCTCTACAATCTGATTTACCCTTTATGTGTGCCCATTCGTCTGCGGATGATATGCGGTAGAATACAGAAGATCGGTGCCCAAATACCCTGCAAACTCTGCCAAAAGCGGGATGTATACCTGGAATCTCGATCTGACACGATGCTCATTGGTACACCATGCAATTTAATAACCTCTTGCACGTACAGCGATGCAATCTTCTCCATAGAATAAGCAATCTTGTACGGCACAAAATGAGCACACTTGGACAATCTATCCACAATCACCCACACTGAATCATGATCGCGAGAGGACCTAGGTAAGCCAGTAATGTAATCCATAGAGATACTTTCCCATTTCCACATTGGAATGTCTAAAGGCGTCAACTTGCCTCCTGGTCTCTTATGATCTGCTTTGACGCGCTGACAAGTATAACACTTCGACACAAACCTCGCATTATCATTCTTCATGCCTGACCACTAGACGATCTGCTTCAAATCGTGGTACATTTTTGTAGAACCATGATGATATGCAAGACTGGAATCATGAGCTTCCTCGCAAATCCTCGCTCGAATCACTTCCACAGCGGGGATGCAAAACCTGTCACGGTACTTCAAGGTACCTTCTTCATCGATCGAGAAATCCGGCAACTCATCTTTCTCGGCTCTACCACGGAGGTGCTGCAAATCAGGATCATCCTTCTGATGCAACCTCATAAGGGTAATCCAAGAAGGTTCTTCAACTTCCATACTAGATGGTCCATCCTTGGACTTCACCACTATGCTCGTCAAATGAAACTCCTCTACTAGCGACTGCACTGAGAGGCCGAAAATAGAAGCAGACTTTCTACTTAGGGCATCCGCCACTACATTCTCCTTGCCAGGGTGATATAAGATATCCACATTATAGTCTGCAACATACTCCATCCACCGATGCTGGCGCAAATTCAATTCTTTTTGAGAAAACACATAAATCAAACTCTTATGATCTGAGTAGATCTTACACGACACCCCGTACAACAAATGCCTCCACAGCTTTTATGCATAAATCACCGCAGTGAACACCAAATCATTCGTAGGGTAGTTCCTTTCATGAACTTTTAGTTGCCTCGACCCATACGCAATCACCTTGCCTTCTTAAATTGAACGCAACCAAGGCCTATCTGCGAAGCATCAACATAAACTTGATATTCCACTCCCTAAACAGGAAGAGTCAAAACTGGGGCAGAACACAATCTCTTCTTTAGCTCCTGAAAAGCCTCCTCGCACTGCTCACTCCAATCAAAGGCTGCTCCTTCCTGCGTTAACCTAGTCAGAGGCGCAAAAATTCCTGAGAATCCTTCCACAAACCTTCGATAATAGTCGGTCAACCCTAAGAAACTCCTGATTTCCTTAGGCGGTGTCGATCGCTTCCAATCCAAAACAGCTGCAACCTTTGCGGGGTCCAAAGAAATACCATCCTTTCCCACCACATGGCCCAAGAAGGAAACCTGAGACAACCAAAACTCGCATTTGCTCAACTTGGCATACAACTTGTGTGCTCTCAGGGTCGACAACACCAAGCGCAAATGTCGAGCATGCTCCTCCTCATTTGGCGAGTAAACTAACATGTCATCTATAAAGACCACCACGAACTGATCCAGATAATCTCTAAATACTCTATTCATCAAATCCATAAAGGCAGAGGGTGCATTCGTCAGCCCAAACGACATCACCAAGAATTCAAAATGCCCATAGCGCGTACGGAAAGTAGTCCACGGATCATCGGACTCTCGGATCCTCAACTGATGATAACCGGACCGAAGATCAATCTTGGAAAATACGCAGCTACCCTGCAACTGATCGAACAGGTCATCAATCTGCGGCAACGGATATCTATTCTTGATTATCACCTTGTTCAATTCTCGATAATCAATACATAACCGCATCGAACCGTCCTTATTCTTCACAAATAGAACTAGCGCACCCCAAGGTGACGTACTCTGTCTAACGAAACCAAACTGCAACAACTCGTCCAACTGAGCACGCAGCTCCTCCAACTCACGCGGCTCCATACAATAAGGTGCCTTTGCAATAGGATGAGTTCCGGGCTCCAGATCTATCACGAACTCTATCTCCCGCTCAGGAGGGAGACCAAGAAGGTTGTCGGGAAACACATCCGGGTATTCTCGCACCACCGGTATGTCCTCGACATAAAGCGACGATGCACAAGCAGCATGCAAAATAGAAATAAGACAAGCACGACCACCAAACTCCGCAAAAGCCTGAGCACAGACGACGGACATAGCTGAGGAGGTTTGATGTGCGGAAAGCCAAACACACTCATAGGCTGGCCATCATCCATCAGAAAATCCAACGCTTATCCCTACACTGGATAACAGCGTCAGATCGGGCTAACCAATCCATTCCCAGAATCACGTCAAAATCTTCCAAGTCTAACACCTTCAGATCTGCATAGGCCAAGAATCCTTCCAAAAGTATCGGACACTGCTCAATGCACTGGTCCGATACCACCGAATCGCCAGACAGAAACTTAACGCAGGGTGGATCATCAACTCGCGCGATAGCCCGACGATGACGATCTACAAACTTCCTAGCCACGAAGGAATGAGTGGCACCCGAATCAAAGAGGACATGCGCCCAACAATCTCGGACCTTAAACTCACCTAACCAATCATTGCTAACAAGAGATGTATCAAAGATATAATGTCTAAGTTTCTACACAAAGGTTGGTCTACAAGAAGAGCGAAGACAAACCTGATATGACCTGGGTTGAGCACTGTGCTTCCTCCTTCGTTACCAGATTCAACTTAGCCTTTCCGTGATCCAACTGTCGCTGCTGAGGTGGAGGCGGTGCCGGAGTTGTGAGAGCAAGCTGATGGCCGGCCGACCGGAACTGCGGACACTGGAACTTCACATTTTCTTTCTGTCCACACTGATGACAGACCTTATCCTTTGACCAGCAATGACTGACGTCGTGCCCCCTCTATTTGCACAAGGTGCAAGACAGATCATTATTCGGAGCACCCTGAAGATCCATCACCTGAAACTGTTTCTGCGTGCACTGCCTCTTGAAACACTTTTCGAAAGGATGGCCCAGACGGCCACAGAAACTGCACACCACCTTGCCTTTCTTACCTGGAGCAAGGCTGCCTCCCTCGCCAGCTTTTCTCTTCTCCTTTCTTAATTCCTTTCCTTTATTCTTAGCATTCTCGATCGCCTCGACCTTTAACGCGGCTTCCACCGCATCTGCAAAGCTCATGGATCGGTAAGCACTGGCCAACTGCTGGATCTCACTGCGGAGACCTCCTAGAAACCTCTTCACCCTGCTCTCCTCAGTGGAAACTAAATCTGGGGCGAACCTGCTCAGCTTGCTGAACTCAACCTCATACTCACCTACTGTGAGTTGCATTTGCTTCAAATGCAGGAAGTTGTTCATTAGGCGATCTTGCTCAACTGTAGGCAAGAAATTCTTCAACAACCTTCCCTTAAACTGCTCCCACGAGCAACCCTCTGAAAGCACTTCCTTCTCCCTGATCCACCAACTCTTTGCCAAGCCCTTCAGCTGAAAGGCAGCAACCATCACTTTCTGGTCCACCGATACACCAGAATACGAGAACATCTCCTCCACTGCCAAGATCCAATCATCAAGTGCCATAAAGTCTGCCCTACCATCGAAGGTCGGGGGTCCTAGCCTTTGGAAGTGCGAAATAAAGTTCATCTCTGGCGGCAAAGCTCTGGGGGGAATGAGGGGTGCGGGACGGACGGGCTCTGGTTGACTCGTCACCGGTTGTTGTCGCTGAGTGGTAGTCAATAATACCTGCATCTGCTCCTGCATTGCGACCAACTGTCGCGCCAACATCTCATTGCTAATACGCAACTCCTCCAGCATAGCCTCACTATGCGCACTTGATGACTCTCCCTCAGATGGGGGAACAGGTCTCACTGGCTAGCGCTTTGGGGCCATATCTAAGGAGAACAAGGACAAACAACCTATCAAAACTGGACTCAACCCTCTAGGAAGAGATGGCATACCAAAAGACATACAAACGCTTGCTCTTGCTACTACCTTGCTCTGGGAAAAGTTTTATATATGATATTTCGCTTTACTCTGGATGATAAATCATCGCCCCTGAATCCCTCGTGCACCTCTCCCGAATGCATGAAGGTTTAACATCTTTCTTTTAAAACCATGAGTGTACATGTGTCATCATGTAGATCTCCGGCTTCGCACGTGTGCTTATGCAATGCATGCAGTGCTATGCAGTCTAAGAAAGGTCTTAATGCATGCTATGAGTGGCGTACACATGCGATCTTATGCATCTCATACTACATATTATCGCATGTAACGAAAAAGAAAAATCTAATGGACACGCATGCGATCTACGTTATACATCTCATACTACAAAACAGTCGCATGTTGTCACTTATGATGATCCATATACAAACAAATATTATGCATCACATACTACATAATATGCCCCGTATACTTCTTTCATGCTTATGAGTGTAGTGTCCATACTTCAGCCGAGATCTACTGATGACCCATCGGTGGGTATATGCAATGAATAACGTTCTCACCAAGGGGTTAACTGGGCCAACCAGACTTTCCCAGCAACCCGGCCAACCTCGCTTTGATACCAATTGTCACAGCCCGCATTTTCCCAAAATATTTTAAGTATTATCAAAGTAAGTGGAAAATATGTGTCATGATGCCACGTCATGCAGGGGACTATTGCAGACGCTCAGGCAAGCACTCTTTACGAACATCCATACAAAAATATAAGTATCTTTAAGTCAAAGGATAATTTGAGCTTCTTTTAGGTTGGGACCGTGTCCCTCGGTCCTGCGGAATACTTAATCCACAAATAGAAAATATATGTACGCGGCGGAAATATAGGTTTATTTACCTTAAACATGAAGACCAAGCTTGTCTTCAAGAATAGCACATGCCTAGATTCATTATATATATATATATATATATGAAAATACTTAATACGATTTCAACAAAATATGCGGTATATAATAAGAAAAGAATTGTGCTATGCAATACTTCAAACAAATTATTTCACATAATGAAGTAAAGTACACCATTTCCTAGAGAGCAACATTTATCTACCTCAAAAGTAACACAAGTAGTAGCAGCCTGCAGGTATACTGAAAAACAAAACATGATTGGCTTCTACAACTGAAATGAGCCCATAAGGAGACAGCAGGAAAGCAAAACATCTAGAACTGCTCCTCACCAGGAAGATCCTCTACCGGGGACCGGGCAGCGCAGCTCTACCGCTTGCCACAACTACTGACCCGAACCTGAACCTGAGACACTCAACTGAAAAGAATGTCTCGGCCCAAAAAGGAGCAAGTAACAGTAACAGTAGGAAAGAAAGCTATGAAGCAACAGGACTGACAATTAGCCACGAGTAAACATAGAATTAGCATAAGCAGCTTGAACAAATACACAAGTTTACAGAAAAACAAGCCCCTAAACGGGGGCATCAAGTAAAGAGGGTGGTGGTCTCATTGTCCAACTATCATTAACAAAAGATGATGGTGGTCTCATTGTTCAACCTACCATTAATAAAAGATGGAGGTGGTCTCACTGTCCAACCTACCATTAATAAAAGATGGAGGTGGTCTCACTGTCCAACCTACCATAAATAAAAGATCTGAGATAGAGGATCTCTTTGTTCCCTTACCCATCCTTTCGGTTCAAGTAAATCCGTACATAAATTAACATTGTACTTGCCTTAGGCAATGTCTAAAGGTGGCAAACCAGGCCAAGATAAAAGATTCATAAGGTAGACCTTACCGTAGAATAAACCTAACTAATACTTCCAAACAGTTGGACAAGTCAGTACCATACTGAAAGAGTTTACAATAATATAAGAGGATTCAAGTGATTCAAGGGAATCTTTCCCACTTTACGACCAGAAAGACCCAAAAAGGAGTAAATATCTCATCATTAGGCTTAATAAACCAATCAAAAGGTCTCAAGATAAAAAAAAAGTCAGGTTACAAGAAAAAGGCAGTGGGGAAGAAACAATACTCCTCACATAGAAGAAAAAGAACCCTCCTGAGCAAAGAACCCAATCCAAGGGACCAAGAGGGAGACAACTAGATGCTCAAAGCTCAAGGGAGGAAAGCAAACTTTAAAGCGAAAATTTCACCAAGGAAAAAAAAAGGAATCGGCGGGCTGTCCCGTCGATCGACGGGTGGTCCCGTCAATCGAAGGGATCCCCCGTCGATTAAGACTTAACAGCACAGGAAAGTTGTTTTCCCTGTTGCTGTCGTCGATCGACGGGCGGTCCGGTCGATCGACGGGAGGTCTCGTCGATCAACTGGACCCTCAATCGATTTTTGACTTAAGCGCTCCCGATCCGCTGATCTAAAATCTAAACCACTCCCAAGCCGTCCAAGAAGTGACATGGCTAGTCCTAAACACTTCTAACAGGCAAGGAATTAAAAGCTAAAAAGGTATAACATCTTAAGAGGGATAATAATAATAAGAATCATCATCAGTAGAGTAATAATAATATTACTAATAAATTTGACCCAGCCTGGTCAAAAACAAAGAAGAGGAAGAGGAGAAGAAGATTAGGAGAACCAGATTTCTTGCCTTTACCAAAACCCAAGTTGCAAAACCTCCTTCTCCGAGGAAGAACTCGACGAGAGCTCTTCAATTTCCCGCACCGGCGAGAGCTCCGACCACCTCCACCACCGGAAAACTCCTCCGACGAAACCCTAACCTCCGACCTCTTCTTTCTCTCGCCTGGAACTCGCGAAATAAGAACAGGAGGACTACCTGCCTCGGAAGAAAAGAGGAAATTTCCTAAATAAAGACCACTGTGGGTTCTAGCTGGATCCCCCTAAAATCTATAAGCAAATTTTATAAAAGTTTATATTTACATATTTTTATAAGGATATATATGTATATTTTATAAGACTATACATATATATATATAAGTTTTTTTATAAGAATATATATATATATATATATTTGTACAGAATTGATAAGAATTTCTTATAAAATATATTTTATATGCTAATTAAATATTTCATGTCGGAATAAATAGAGATTTTTATAGAACGCGACCTCGCGAATACCCGAGACAGACTACGGTGATGCACCTACGACGGTAACGCCATCGCTACGACGGAATTAATCATTCGGTCTAAAATAATAATTATTATTTTCATTTCAAATAATCTATTCGAAATTTTGGGGCGTTACAGAGGGGTAGACCAAAAAAGACTTGAAATGAAACTATAAGGAAAGATATGATTTACTTAGGTATTAATGAGGCTATGATTAAAGATAGGGCGCAATGGCGACAAAGGATCCATATAGCTGACCCCACTATGGTGGGATACAGGCTTGAGTGTTGTTATTGTTGTTGTATTGTCTTGCTATCTTTAATCGTTAAAATCTAAATGAAAAGGCATTCTCTGTCACTACTGCTGGCGTTAGCAACCGAGTGCTCATCTCTTGTGCCTAGTGCAACCAAATTTCATAAAAAGCTTACTGCAGTATCTTAACTGAGATATTTTTAAAACTTTTAAGACTTAATTTAGTTTATTCAAGTAAGTTTATAGTATTTATAAAAATATCACAATTAAGACACTGCATTGAGATTTTTATGACACTGCAGTAAGCTTTTTATGAAATTGGGTTGCATAAGGCACGAGAGATAAGCTTTTTATGAAACTGGTTTTGCGATTCCCAATGAAGCTCTCAATTTGGAACCGTTTTAGATCATGTGACTCAGAGATGGCCATCACCTTTAAATAACTTCGGAGGTAGAGACCGAAAAAAATTTCCCACCAAATCACCGTTCGAGAAGGTTTTCCCGAGTATTTTTGAGGCGTTGACGATCTTGGTAACGTCTGAAATGACATCTCAAATGTTGCACACAAAGACATCTCATGTCACCCACAAAAACATCTCGGCCGTTCAGATATCATTTTGGACATCTCATACGTACCAGACTATCTCTGTCACGACTCACAAATTTCCCTTCATCTACAATCCACTATTGCCATCATTACAACAAAATAGGAAAGCTCAATGTTAGCGATTAACTTCAATAACTTACTATTACAATTTATCTCATGTGCTAGACCGTTTAAATGTGATTTAATCGAACATCAAACAAAAAAAAATAGCATGGTAATCAGTTAAATATAACTATTGTATGAAATACATATAATTAAAAAAAATCAATATTAAGCTAGACAGATTCTCAAAACAAGACAAAAAACTGAACTTTTTAATTTTGCACAGATCCAATCGCATAGAGAGGGCCCCCTGAACATATCCAAATTGTAACACTCAAATTTTAGAACCAACAAAAAAATTCCAGCACAGTCCTAAGCAGATATTGAGTATGTATTTCATTCCTGAACGTGAAAACTACACCAAAAAAACAGCATCGGAGACCTTTTAGAACTGGGCTCAGTGTTTCAAACACACCAGAGATTAGGCGTCAAATGTGCAAGTGAGAAGGCAAGGCACTTTCGGATCGAAAGGACATCAGACAGCAAAAAAATATGCAGGTTTGATAGAGAGGTCTTCTAAGCCTCCAAAAGCAACTCGTGTTCCATTTCTGAGGTCTGAAGCTAACAAGGCCTTGCCCCACAGAATAAATATCGTTAAATAGACAAAGCTTGAACACCTAGAATTCTATCAAATACATGAAATCTTCAAGGAATAACAACAGCAAAATAGAATTGATCAGCACATTTGTGAACTCAGAAAGTAAATTTGGGGCAAGACCCAATTATCATAAGGTTTGCGAAATAGATGCTAATAATATTCAAAAACATAAACACAAGGAATTCCAAAACGACCTTCAAATATATTCTCTTCCTTAAGGAACAACGGCCTGAGATTTGTTAAGGATGACACCCTCATATTTGACTTGGAACCATTTCATGGCGTCATCCTTGGTCACGCGGTGCTGCACGCCGACACGAGACTTGCATCGACGGCGCCGGCTGACGCGATAGCCAGGCCGCTCCAGAACAACGTAGAAGTCCATGCCGTAGATTCCAGTTGATGGATCATACCTGCCCAGGCATCACAGAAAGCACCATACATCAAATTAGAGAGATAAATACACTTTAAGAAGAACATGGAACGAGTCCAAGACAAATAAATTGCATGAGAATATTGGGAATTAGAATATAGATTGACACTTCTGAGATCCTAATTATCGTAGGCCCATTTGGAGGGAACGGGCAGCAAAGAACGGGGTCGTTTCCTGCCACTAGAGCAGAACACAATTGAGCATAAACTGCAAGAAACGACATGAAAACAATGATAGAAGGTTGTTTCCAATGCCAAGTGGTGGCCACCGCACACCCAAAATAGAGCGAAACTGAGATGGCTAACAGAGTGCGCCCCCATGCCAGGGAGAGAAGTAAAATCACAACACATCATCTCATTAGTAGAAGCATTGCATTTCATAAACAATGAAACATTAAAAAAAAAGCTCAGACATTTGCTACACTCTGTTCAACGGAGGGCTAATGCATAGCCCTTCTCATACAAGAGGTGTCAGAAAAAAGGCAATAATCATCACAGCCATGTCAGAATAATTGAATGGTTAAGAAAATTGGGAAAATTTGTCAACATTAAATCAAGTAATCAGGAGAACGCAGCTAAATGAAAACAAGCCTCAAATGACTGAACAAACGCTTCATATTCCCACAACAAATTTCAAACAATTTTACTGCAATCGCTTTTAGAATGAAGATTCAAACACTTCAGGGTCAAGAGCATAAATGAAGCAAACAAATGCGAGTCACAGATAGGCGGTTGAGGAAAATTCCGCGCTAATGCGCGGACCATACAGCCTGGTCGCAGCCCCGCACCCAGTTTGACGGGGCAGCGGCCGGGCAGTGGAGATCCGCCCCGCCCCGCCTTCAATTTCCACGGATATTCCACGGAAATCAACCGCACGGAGGTCAATGCTGTTGCGGTGGCCTCCGCGCTGATTGGCTTCGCGGAAAATCACCTGAGCCAAACCAAGCCTTAATTAATGGAATAAATTCCTCTAAGATTAGGTATTATAGATATTATTTCTATTACTAGTGTCTCTTCAAATATTTGACTTGAAGAGAAAAATTAAAACTAATTATGTAAGATAATTATATCTACAGGCTCAGACATTTGCTATACTCTGTTCAAGGAAGGGCTAAGGCAAAGCCCCTCTCATACAAGAGGTGTCAGAAAAAGTCAATATCCTCACAGCCATTTCTATATAAGTACCAAAATATTTAGGTAAAATTTAGGCTTAGTTTGTTTAGGCGGAATGTAAGTGGTGCGAGTGCATGGGTGAGAAATGAATAAAACATTACTAGGAGGCTCAGATACTTGCTATACTCTGTTCAACGAAGGGCTAACGCAAAGCCCTTCTCATACAAGAGGTGTCAGAAAAAGGCAAAAATCCTCACAGCCATTGCTATAACAAGCGACCGTCTTGTTTGAAAATTAATAGATTCTTTTGAAATTATCTTTTTGCATAAACAAGCATAAAACGTGATTTCAAAAACATAAGCTTGAGTGTTAGACCCTCTCCAAGCTCCAAGCACACAAAGATAAAACTACTAGGTCTGTATCATGTTATTAGGGCCTAAATGACCTCATTCAGAATTTTGGACAAATGTGATTCCCTAAAATCATGTATACATAATAGTATGCATAGATAATTAATTTTTATCAGTACTGTATTCTTATTGTTTTTCCAGCCCAAAGAGAACCATCATTTATAGGGTTAATTACCGGGACCTCCCCTGTAAGTTTGTATAATTACAGGTTGCACCCCTCTTAGTTTCGAAATTACATTTATCTCCACTCTTAGTTACAAAGGCCCAATCCATTTAAAACAAGTAATTTTTGTGTTTACAATACTCAATTGCCCCTAGGTTTAATATGAAGCGTTAAAAACTAATGGATTACTATCAAGAGCAAAATTGGAATATAAAAACTATTTCCGTTAGTTTTAACATTTTTCATCCATAATTCGGATGAAAGGATGCATTTGTAGACAGAACAAACTAAGAGGGGAGGTAAATGTAATTTCGAAACTAAGAGGGGGTGTAACCTGTAATTATAAACTTACAAGGAAGGTCCCAGTAATTAACCCTTATATATATATATGATAAAACATTTATCTATCCAATTTTACCCCTTATTTTTTATAATTGAATTTAACTTGCATGTCTTTTATTTTATTTTGTGTTTGGCAAGACAATTTTACGGGAATGACGAACGACAGTGTACTGTCAACGCCTGGGCACAAGAAAGCCATGTGTATGACAGCTTGTTATTATACATATATAAGGGAAATATATTTAACTTTTCATTTTTACCCCTTCTTTAATATAATAATTGTTTATAATTTGAGTTCAATTGGTGTTTTTTTATTATAAAAAGTGTGCATTTATTCCTTAAATTTCTATTAAGTTTTGTATTTGGCGAAACAAAATTTTAAGGGGATCACAAACTCATTTATACTGTCGCGTCAGGTCACAATGGAACCCCGTGCAAGGCTTGCTTCTATTATGTATCTATACTATATATAATAGAAAAACACTATTTGGTGAAACATTCATCTTTCCTAATTTAACTTTTTTATTACAAATTTCCTATTTTTCATATCTAGATTTAATTATAATATTTTTTATTTACTTTTAAAAGGTGTGCCCACATCCCCTCAATTTCTTGAGTTTTGCATTCGGTGTGATAAAAATATTTTACAAAGGCAACGGACGGATAATATATTGACGAGTCAAGGGCACGGGAGAACCGCGTGCAAGACTGCTTGTATAACCTATAAACAATATCATATTTTGATAAGTATAAATATACATACATATATATGTACACATATATACAAATATATGCATGCACAAACACAAAGATGCAATTTAAATAAGTACAATTTTGATATAGAACTAATAACATACTTGATACCGAGGTCAATATGCTCCTGAATTCCAAATCCAAAGCAGCCAGTATCACTGAAGTTCCTCCTCAGAAGCTCATATTCCTTCACTTTAAGACCACTTTCAAGGAGTTGCATTGCCTTTTCTCCTCTTACGGTGACATAGCAAGCAATCTTTTCATTACGCCGGATTCCAAAAGATCGGACAGTGTACCTCGCTGGAAAAGGCAGTATAATTTTAATACAAAGATAGAAAGACATCTAGACAAATGGATTTGACTCAATTTAACCTTTAGAGAACACGGGAATCTGCCCACTCAATTGTTCCAACACCTGAAACATTCAAATTATTACATTGAGATCATTGCCCAAAAAATACAAATTACTTTGTCAATACAGCATGGATGCATTCTTCAAGAAAATGAAACATAACTCTAAAAGCCAGAGTAAAAGGAATTAAAAAAAGGGAAAGAACTTAGAAGCAATAGATATCATGATATATATTGAGCATGAACCTTTTTTGTTGGTTAAATTCAGGAAACAAAACATTTAACAGTGTTCAGTAGCAACAGTACTTCGCTCATTTGTATTATATTCCTTGTGCCCAGTGCCCACAAAAGAAAATTACATTAGACTATTGAAATTTAAAAACATAAAATATAAAACTATATATTAATTGCTACCAACAGAGCATAAATAACATTGTTTAGATGTCATCTGACATGACAGATGATATAACATTGTTTCGATGTTATTTTTTTAAAATATCGCCCGATATATCGGTTTCGCCCGATATATCGGTTTCGCCCGATATACCGGTTTCGCCCGATATACCGGTTTCGCCCGATATACCGGTTTCGCCCGATATACCGGTTTCGCCCGATATACCGGTTTCGCCCGATATACCGGTTTCGCCCGATATACCGGTTTCGCCCGATATACCGGTTTCGCCCGATATACCGGTTTCGCCCGATATACCGGTTTCGCCCGATATACCGGTTTCGCCCGATATACCGGTTTCGCCCGATATACCGGTTTCGCCCGATATACCGGTTTCGCCCGATATACCGGTTTCGCCCGATATACCGGTTTCGCCCGATATACCGGTTTCGCCCGATATACCGGTTTCGCCCGATATACCGGTTTCGCCCGATATACCGGTTTCGCCCGATATACCGGTTTCGCCCGATATACCGGTTTCGCCCGATATACCGGTTTCGCCCGATATACCGGTTTCGCCCGATATACCGGTTTCGCCCGATATACCGGTTTCGCCCGATATACCGGTTTCGCCCGATATACCGGTTTCGCCCGATATACCGGTTTCGCCCGATATACCGGTTTCGCCCGATATATCGGTTTCGCCCGATATATCGGAAGAAGAAGAAGAAGCTTAACAATCCTGCGGGAGCGGGAGAACGGCAGCCGCGATCGGGAGAAGGATCGATCGAGCAGCACGGCAGCCACGATCAGGAGAAGGATCGATCGAGCAGCCGGTAGCACGGGATCGAGCGAGCGAGCGAGCAGCGGCAGAGAACAGCGGGATCGAGGGCAGCGGGTGAGAGGGATTTTAGGTTTTACGGGGGTTTTAATCTTTTTTGGGGGGTGCTAATAGCCTAAGCCGCCGTAAAGCCGCCATAATCCGACATGTCAGGCCGACATGTCGGACGCCATACTGGAAAACGCAATTTTCCTCATTCGTGTCGCTAACGTTGCGATTACCCCTCAAAAATGACATGTCGGACATGTCGGCCGACATCTACAAGCTTGGTTATGTGCATATAAATCAAAATGGATTCTTGGGTCTGCCCTCTCCGATGTCTTTGGCTTTGATTTGAGGGCATGATTCCGCAGCAAACGCGGCGGTATATGAGGCCACTATTTCAGTAGTACTCTGTGAGCAGCCACTTTGTGCATTTATTGTCAAAGGTTGGCTCTTTCTCCTCTGAGAGAAGCCACTTTGTGCATAGTGCCAAAGGTTAGGTCTGTTTCCAATCCTCCCCCGCCCATATCCCCAATGATTGGGGACTATATGGGTTCTGTTGTTGTTGTATTGTGTAATTTATAAACATACATTATGTGTACAATTGTACATATCTACAAAAATGTATTTAAAATCCAACATTGTAAAATATGTTGATATATCTCCGCAATCCGAAATCCAACATTTCAAACTCAAACCGACATGAACTTAACATCAGACATTTACAACCTTGATAAATAGCCAGACTTTTATTAAATTAATAGGAGCGATATCTAACATTCTATAAGTAATCAGGCGCATGTTTTCGCTAATACTGTTCTCCAGGACTCCTGTTAGAATTAAATCGGAATTTGTAGAACACAGAGAAGACTTAGACATTGACAATAAGCGCACAGGGAGACAAAAAGTTAAACAAAATTGTATTTTTTAATCGATCTACACAAATAGTATTTCGTATCAAACACCTAATTCATAGATTACAAGCATCAATCCACTAACAAGACCTGAGATCTAAGATAATTTTCATTTTTTTTAAATGCAGTACGCGTTATAAACACACAAAGGATAATAAACCTAAGATTCATAGAATTATCCCAAGCAAATAAAAGCAAAGATCAAAGGACCGTAAAACAAAGAAGACATGAGACCTTGGAAGCTCTCGTGAGACGATCTCCACTCTCTCCAACTGAGATGTTGAGCACCAACTTCTGAACCTTGATTTCCCGCATCGGGTTGGAGAGCTTCTTCTCCGATGCCTAGTACAGCAATAGAAATCAATGACAACATCACGAAAAAAAGAAGGGAGAGTGAAAGAGAGGGGAGGAGGATGATTGGAGAAGAACAAGAGAGAAATTTATCTACCATAGCTGCGATCAGAGAAGTACGGAGAGAGGCGGAGGGGACTGGAGGGAGGGATGAAGGGATAAATGGCGGAAACCCTAGTATCTGTATATAACGGTGGAGGATTTTCACAACTTGTGAGGTACGAACCGTTGGATTGAAATCTATTTGCAAAAGGAGGTTTCATATCTATAGGAAATGGGCCGACTCGGCTGTGGGATCTGGCCCAGCATAAAATTGTACATAAGCAGAGCAATGTTATACTTATATGTCAAATTTCATAATTATATCTCATATTTAAAAATTAAATTAATATTTTTTTAAATAAATCACCGAGCAAAATATAGCAGTCATAAAACAAGTAAAATATTATGTGTGCGAGGTTACTTTCAATGTCCCTGTTTCGTCAGTAAAATATGGGAAAGCTATTGTCGGCTAATATCTGAAAAATTATGTTGGAGGACACTAGAATTTCTCAGCTATTGTTATGAAATATCAGATGCACTGCTACAATAACTTAGACATTTCTAATAAAATCTGAGATACAAATATCAGATGCACTTTCTCGGTCATTTTTGTTGTATTTCGATTTTTAATTCTAAAAAATTGTTTATTTGTTATAAAGGAGTGTCGAACGTAAGGTTGAAGGCTCATCGGGAGAAAATAAGTTAAATAACTGATTACTTTATAAAGCTATTACATTTACCTTATCGCATTATAAAGATTTTTGGTAACTAAAATGATAAAAAGAGAAACAGCCACAAGTAAGATGTGTGAGCAGTCATTCAAGTATCACATCACCTCTGGTGGCCTATATTTTTTCTTGGCTACAGTTGATAAACCTTCAAGCAAATAACCATGAATAGCTTTAGGCCAGTTGTAATTTAAAAACACATCGGGCTCGGACAAACGAGTAAACTCTTTGATGACACGGTTGCATGGATGAAAAAAACACATAATACATGAAGTATTAAACTACTCGAATCACTTTTTTTGCAGATTGAAAAGGAAAAATGATATTTTTTTTTTAAGTTATGGCCTGCATATAGCCAAAACTGGTATGCGTTTAACATCGCTCTTCTTTAAAAAAGCTGTGACATGCATATAGCCAAAACCGGCCTACGTTTAACATCTTATATGATAATCTTATATTTGAATGAACTCATTTCACGAGAAAAAACTGTTAACGTATTTTAAATTATATGTCTGCGTGTCCGACCGACACGATAAGCCTTAATGGGTTGCATGTCGACCTAGGGCTCCGCCCTAAGCTGAAGATACTATATATACGCATTCCAAACTTGATGTTGTATAGTAGAATATCTTGAGCGCCCTAATTCCCTAACATTCTCAAGATAGCTCCTAGGGTTCGCTCGGAATTTTCTGTCGCCGTTCTCGCTCTCGTTATCGCTCGCGCTCCTCAATCGATCGCTGGAAGGAGATCCCGTCTTCTATCACGATATCCCGCCGCTCTCCCGTCTTCCGTGCGAATTTCTGCATCGCACCGCTAGAGAAGAGAGCGCAAACCCTGTCTTCGCTCGATCGATCGAGAAGGAGCAGCGGATCGATCGAAGGAGAAGCCCTATTTTGCTCTCTATTCGCAGATCAATGTCGCCACTCTCTTTGTTCTTGTTCCTGGAGGCCGATCAGAGGAGGAAAAGCCACCGATCGGAGAAAATAGATCGCCGGAAAAGGTGGTAGTGGAAGTTCTTGCCGCTGGGACGTCATCCAGCCTATAGTTCCCTCGGCGCCGCAAGGGAGGTGTCTCGCTGTCGATCCATATTGAGGATCCGTTCTTAGTGTCGCCATCTCTTATTCCTGTGCCGCAAGAGAGACAATAGATCCATGTTTTGACTGCTTTGGACTTCCTCGGATTTGATCTTTCAGATCTATAGCAAAGTTCGATTTCTCCTTACAGGAAAGGTCGTGGGCTTTGGATTCTTTAGATCAAGTCAAAGAAGGATCTAGTATTGCTAATTCAAATCCAAGGAATTCAGCTTCTGAAACCTACATGCCAGATTTATGTTTGGTTTCTAGTTATGTAACATAAGCTTTGCGGATTCATCTGGTTTCATCTTCAGCTTCTCTGATACCACGCCTACTACTTGATCTGCTAAATTCAAGAATTTGGAGTTCTTATCTCCTTTGTGCAGCTTGGAGAAGGAAACTAATTTGTTGGATTGGTTCTCAGCTGGATTGGATCTGAAGTGTCAACCGCGCCTTCGCACGGATCAGGTGACAGCTTTTTGGTTTATTTTACTTTCTTGTGTGAAAATGTCGAAGCGTAGTTCCTGCGACATCGTAAAATTGCAGTCCTTCGATGCTACGGATTTCCACGTTTGGAAAATTCATGTCCAGTTGGGCATAAAAGAACGCGAAATTTTCTATACCGTACTCAGTGATTTTGCTAAGACGCGCGAAGACATAGACGAGTACCAGTGGAGCAAGGACGAGGACTTCTGCAGGGACTATCTCCTGAACTCCCTAAACCCTCGCCTCGCGATGACCTATAGTGCCTACAAGACTGCGAAGGAAATCTGGGATCGCCTGAACGCACAATTCCAGAAAGAAGAGGGACTGTTGAAGACTCTCCTCGGCGAGAAATTTTTTAACTTCAAGTTTAATGCAAACTCGTCAGTCACCTCCCAACTGATCGATCTGGAGAATCTGCGTCTCAAGATGGAAGATGAACAGTCTGACATGTCCGATAACCTGTTCGTGAATCTGATCTTGAGCAAACTGCCTCCTGAATGAAATACCTTCAAGACTGAAATGCACAGACTGAAGGAGAGGATCGCATTGGATGAACTCAAAAGGTTCATCCACATCGAAGATCAAAACACTGCTGGTAAAAGCCTGGAACAAGCTGGCCAACCCTCTCAGATTGCCAACTTCGTTTCTCGACCCAGTAAGCCTCCTCAGAAGCCCGCAGCTCCCAAATGTGAAGCCTCTACAACAGGTACAGGCCAATAAGCCATCTCTCAAAAGGAAAAGAGGCAAGTGTCATAACCGCGGCAAGTGGGGTCACTGTGTTGGAACACGGTCTTCCGCATCTCCTAGGTTTGAGAATAACAAATCCTATGTGTATTTGATCTTGTGTGTTCAAGTGTGCAGGATAACATAGTCCACATGACTCAAGGAGCACTCATGATGTCTGGCCCCAAAATTGAGGCCAAAATTCGAAGAGGCTCACTAGCGCCGGCGGTAGCGATAGCGCCCGGCGCTAGCGTTGATTAGCACGATTCTGGCGCGGATTTTAGAAAGAGCTAGCGCCCGGCGGTATCTACTAGCGCTGGCGGTAGCATGGCGCACAAGAGGCATGGAGCAATATGTTGTCGCGGATGGGAGATCCTACCGCGCAAATTGTTACCTAATCCGGGCTAGCGCCGGCGGTAGCGCTAAGGCTATAAATTGGATGCTTTGGCTCCGAATTCTTCATCCTCCTCCAATCCCAAACTACAGAGCTTCGTGCCACAGCAGAGAGAGGAAGATTCAGAGCGATACTCCCACAATTCCATAGAGCCTTAAGAAGATCCGTGGAGAAGATTTCAGCACGCGTCATCATCGTGACGAAAGGCCGCATCGACTACGATCATACTCTACGGGCCTTCGTCCACTTCTCCAAGAGATCCACATAGATGGAGTTTTTATATTATTGTCTTTTCATTTCATATCTTTTCTGTAAACGGTAGTGAAATCGCCTCGTGTTGGCGACTAGGTCTGGGGTAGGACTTAGGGCTGAAATTCGCCTCGTGTTGGCGACTAGATCTAGGCTAGGTCTAGGGGGTGCTCGAGGCCTTTCTGGGGATAGATTGGCTAGAGCGGCTTGAGGCCGCATCTGGGGAGAGATCGGCTAAAGCCAACCTGTTCGTGGGGATACGAGTCGGTATAGAAAACGAAAAAGAATTTTTATTAGTCGCCCCCGATTTCTAGCGTCATAGAAATCAAGTTTTGTAAAACATTATTTGATATTAATAAAGCATATCTCTTTATTATTGTTTTACTTGATATCTCTTTATTAATCTTGCAATATTCCAAAGTTTTTATAAATATAATCTAAAGTTTTTGAAAACCCTTATTCACCCCCCCTCTAAGGGCGCCGACCGATCCAACAAGTGGTATCAGAGCGGTTTTATTCCAATCGGCTTAACAACCGGGAATAATGGTGTCTCATGATCTCGCTTCAACTAGTGGGGAAAATTTTTGTGAAGAGGAAAAATCACTTGCACCACCTTTATTTGAAGGAACAAATTATAAAGGATGGAAAATTTTAATGAAAAAATTTATTAAAACTTTAGATATCGAAGTATGGAACTTAGCAATTATAAGATGAGTGGATGAATCGAATAAAAAAGAACGTTAGCTAAATGCCAAAGCCAAACACTATTTATTTTGTGCACTATGTAATGAAATTTTCAAATTCATATATTGCTTTTCTAGTGCATATAAAATATGGCGCTTTCTTGAAGAAATGTATGATCTTCCTCACGCAGGTGTGGAACAAACACAGGAGGAAAAGAACGTACAAGCATCCATTATCATTCAAGAAGATCTCTCTCGGAGCGGCCATGGAGAATATTGAAATAGAAAAGGAGAACAATACACCAAGAGAAAAAGAAGAAGAAATCTTACTTTTGGAAGAGGAATGCCAAGAAGAAGACAAAGGAACAATATGTTCAAATCCTCCCTCATCCAAAAGCAATGTAAGGAAATCAAATTCTATCTTTTGTACTTCTATCTCTTCATTACAATTGCTTCAAACTACAAAGCGCAAAATTAAGAAATTAAAAAATACTAATAAATATTTGCGCTTAGAAAATAAAAAGTTAAAGGCAAAAATTAATGAAAAATCAAATTTATCTAGTTCTACACATTGCTCCTTAATAGAAAACACCACAACTTGTGTAGAATATAATGAATTAAAAGAAAAGCACAAGAAACTTGAAAAGGATTTTATTTTAGTAAAAGAACAAAATGAAAATTTATGTTTAGAAAATTCATCTTTGATAAATAATTGTGCTAAGTGTAAAGAATATAAAATTGAAATTAAAGAGATGGATGAAACATTTGATGAATATAGAAACAACTATCAAGATCATATTGATTCAATTGTTTCCATTCTTAAAAATAGCACAATCGCTTATAATAAAGCTAGACATAATTTAATGATTAAAAATAATGAATTAAAAACTAAAATCAACTTGCTTATGAAAATTATAAATACAAATTCAAAACATACAAATTTAGAAAATCAAGCAATATTTAAAAGCAAGTTGAATACAAATATCTTAACTAAATCTAATAATGGGAATAAGAAACAAAATGATTTTTCATATCAAAACCAAATCATCATTATTTACAAAATCATGTTTCTCCCAACTTAAAATTAAAATTACACAAATTTCCTATAAACGATAATTTAAATTATAATCTTCAAAGGAAAGAAAATCATCATGGAAATTTGATAAATAAGAATAATATTAAATCAATGTTTGAATGGCGGCCAAAAGTTAAACATGAAACACAAACTCAAATCAAAAGGGCCCATTCAATCATATCTCCCCAAAAGAAAACACGATGTATTTGGGTACCCAAAGGAACCGTCACTCCCGGTCCTCTTTGGATACCTAAATCTCTTATTCATTAGTATCCCATCATTTGCATGAAATAGAAATCAATTAAAATGAAATACACAAATCTTTAATGTTTTTTTTTATCCTTTTCTTTTTGTGTTCTTTTTAAACTATCATGCCATGGTCATCCTATATAATATTGGAAATATGATTTTATCTCATAAAGCTTAATGAGTTTATAAATCATTTTTGATCAAAATTCAAAATCATATTTTATTTTGATGACCCATCTTTTATTCTTATATTCATTACTTCTAAATATCTTATATTATCCATTTGAATCAAACTCTAAATTTGTTATAAGATATTTCAAATTAAATCCGGTTATTAGATTTTTAGCCTTCACCAACAAGTGGATAAAATTCTAAATTTGCTATGAGATACTTATCTAAATTAAAAAGAAAAACACATAAGACATATTGAAAGATTAATTGTCATAAATATTGATGCCATACGCATCACCATGATCTATTGATATCTTTTTCATATCAAGAATCATCTATCACATTTTATATAATGACAATTGGTATTATAATTGCTTACTATGGTTGGTATATTATGTGTGTATTGTGATTTATTTCTAGTTTAGACCTTTGAATCATTTTGATATCAAATCAAATAGAATTGTCACTCCATTCTAGGTCTCTAAGTTGAAACACAATCAAAACTTGGTATAACATTAATCTCAAATTTATCATTCTAACATTGTCACCTAAAGAATATTTGTGTCTATGTTAGGCTTTATTTGTTTACCAAGATATACAGGTTGGGTATTCTCATCTAGGGCTTATCCATAGTATGATTGTGCATGAACATTATTGTTAATCTCTAAAATCATGCATATTTGATTTGTTCAAACATGATATCTTGTGTTTTCATTTCCTATTTTTTTTTCAAGTTATAAGCACAAGTCTTTAGAAAAGTCAAAATGAAAACATAAGTAAATATATCTCATGCAATGATTATTTTGTCAAGTATATAAGAAATCGCTAACGTTTCATGCAATTTGGACCATCCAAAACATCTCCTAAAAATCTGCAACTTCAGCATGGAACTACTATTGGGACACCTAATCAAGTTCAAGCATCAAAATTTTCAAAACCCTAAGAAATCACTTACTGTTTCCCGCGCTAGCGCTAGCGTCGGCGCTAGCGTCGAGGTTCATTTTTCTGTATTTTTAAAATTTCTAAAAATCCCTTAAAATATATAAATCTATATTTTCTACTTAGTTTTGCACTTCTGTGTTTCTTTATTTTTTGAAAAATCAAATACAAAACTACAAAAACAAAATTACAAAAAATATGTTTTGTTTTTTTGCTTGTGTTGTTTCCTTTATTTAAAGTTCATCTTTAGGCAAAAATCAAATATAAAAATTACAAAAGCAAAAATTACAAAAATATGCTTTTATTTGTAAAAATCAACTACAAAAATATAAAACAAAACAAAAACAAGTATCAAAATTATTCTTCTGAACTTAACTTTTCTATGTATCATGCGAAAGGGTGATTTGGGCTATCATCCTATCATATCACCTAGTACCGGGCGAACCTCTCACAAGGTAGCCATCGGGAAGTCCAAGATCAATTTTATGAGTTCAAACTTTAAATAAAAATTACTCTTTAAAAATATCAAAAATATTGTATGAACTTCATTGAAAATCAAGCATGATTTAATCTATTATTTAGAACTTCTATAATGTTGCAATTTATCTTTTCAAACTACTTTGAACATTGCCTTCATCATGCTTTGATACATCTATTAATATGTGCATAATTTATATTGAAAAAGTTGTGTAGAACTATGTGTAGCATGCCTCTAAGTATGAGTAATGTTTTATGGTTGATAATGATCGCAATTCACTCACTTATTTTGGCATTGTCTACTTATGTGTTTAATCTAAGAATGTTTGTGTATGTTTTGTAATAGTACAATGAATTAAAATTGCACAAGTATCTTACCTACACAACCTTTATTTGCACTTTTAAAAGTTAAGAAAAGTGGTTATCTTTTTCATAAACTATATTGGTTTGCAAAACAAGTGTATTCGGAGAACTTTGTACAAAACAAAATCATAAAATAAAGTGACAAAGATAACTCCACCAAGCACTACTTGAACCTCCTGATAAGTCTTAATAAGCATAGTGAGGTTGAGCACCTTGGAAAGAATAATAAAGTATCTTGTGCAAACCATAACTTTCTTTCAAAATAAAAACCACTTATTCTTAAGTACACCAGATCACAATAAAAATCAAATCTTGAAGAATAAAACTATGTGATCCCCCAAGCACTACTTTGCACCCTGATAAGTCTTGATGAGCATTGTGTGTGCAAAGCACCTTGGTAGTTGTACATTTTTTTTGTGCATTAAAGTCTGTGGAAGTAATCTTATTTGTGTTTTATTGTGCTTCTTACTTTACATATTACTTATATTTTTGATTAAAACATTTGTTTACTCTACTCAAAAATACACTTATGTGCACATCATTATCTTCCATAACACTTCTTCTCATGAGTATTGGATCCTAATGCTAATTCTATATTACTCTCTCTTTATGAAATGCACTAGATAACCTAGCATGCTTTCTACAATGTTTGGTATGTTTTGAAATTGTGAATTAAAGTAACATTGTAGTAATCTCTTTTTGATAAGATTATTTCATGCTTGGTTACTGTATTGTCAAAACAAAATTTTAAATGCAAAATGATTTACAAAAACATCTTCTTTTTGAAATTGAACTCATATATCTTTTTATGAACCATCATTGATTACCATAAGATGTTTTTTTGTACTTCTACATGTCTTCCGCATCATAACCATATAATTATTTTACCTTGCACTTTAATACTTATTTAAAATCTTTCATCTTGTGTGCATCATCACTTGAATCTTCAAATTCCTTTCTTGCAACAAGTGGTAGACTTGCTTGGTAAACTTTATATTGGTTGAATTTTTTTTATAACTCTGATCTATTTCTATTCTAAACACTCCTCCAACAAGTGAAATATTGCTTATAAAACATCTCTTCTTAACTTAAACTCTTTTTTAGTATTATGATGTTTCTTTTTCGAAATCTTCCGCAATACTCAAACTCTGATTCATTCATGAATTTCAATATGGCTATGTGAGTTTTATTTCAAAAATTCAAATAAAAGTATAAACCCATATGCTACGATATTTCCCATTAGATTTAAATGCTTAATGTTTCCAATAATTGTTATCCATGACTTCATTTCTCACCATAGCGGGGGCGTAGGGTTGTAGACATTAGATAACCTTATCTCTAGTCATGTCTTGTCCTTAACCGGGGAGGGTTCCAGTGGGGCCTTGCGAGGCACTGAGGGGAAAGAGTGCTAGGTTAAGTTTTTGTCTAGTGTTTGCATATGGGATTAACACCCCAACCAACGGCATGTTTGCAGCTCCTCATGCCCATCCGTCACTTAGTACGGGGCTAGGGTGTTGACATATTGTCTGGGTAGATTGATTACTTGGAAATCATGATTTTTTTTGGCTTAAAAACTCTTATTTAAAGGGAAAATTATTAATTTTTGCTTAAACTCTGATATATAAAAGGGGGAGAACTACAAACAAAAGGGATAAAATAAGTCATAACTCTGATCATTTTCAATAAAAGACAAGTCTAAAACTCCTTATCATTTACTTAAAAAGCTCGATCATGCCTTCTCTTTTATTTACACATTTTTAGTGCTTTGTTTCCCTACCCACTTTTGCTAATAACAAAGGGGGAGAACTAACATGATAAAATGCAAAAGGGGGAGAACTAACAATGATAAATGTAACCCGCTATCATATACCCAACATGACAAATTCAGTTGATAACATACATATTAAGGGAGCATTCACATAGGGGGAGCATATATTTAGGGGGAGCAATTCTAAATGCTAAAATCAATAATCATCCTAAAGTCATCACTCACACACACACACAAGTATTGTTTCATCATGCTTATTTATTAATGCTTTGATTTATCATTAATGGATTTGTTATTATCAAAAGGGGGAGTTTGTTGGAACACGTTCTTCCGCATCTCCTAGGTTTGAGAATAACAAATCCTATGTGTATTTGATCTTGTGTGTTCAAGTGTGCAGGTTAACATAGTCCACATGACTCAAGGAGTACTCATGATGTCTGCCCCCAAAATTGAGGCCAAAATTCGAAGAGGCTCACTAGCGCCGGCGGTAGCGATAGCGCCCGGCGCTAGCGTTGATTAGCACGATTCCGGCGCCGATTTTAGAAAGAGCTAGCTCCCGGCGGTAGCTACTAGCACTGGCGGTAGCATGGCGCACAAGAGGCATGGAACAATATGTTGCCGCAGATGGGAGATCCTGCCGCGCAAATTGTTACCTAATCCGGGCTAGCGCCAGCGGTAGCGCTAGCGCCGGCGGTAGCGCTAAGGCTATAAATTGGATGCTTTGGCTCCGAATTCTTCATCCTCCTCCAATCCCAAACTCCAGAGCTTCGTGCCACAGCAGAGAGAGGAAGATTCAGAGCGATACTCCCACAATTCCATAAAGCCTTAAGGAGATCCGTGGAGAAGATTTCAACACGCGTCATCATCATGACGAAAGGCCGCATCGACTACGATCATACTCTGCGGGCCTTCGTCCACTTCTCCAAGAGATCCACATAGAGGGAGTTTTTATATTATTGTCTTTTCATTTCATATCTTTTCTGTAAACGGTAGTGAAATCGTCTCGTGTTGGCGACTAAGTCTGGGGTAGGACTTAGGGCTGAAATTCGCCTCGTGTTGGCGACTAGATCTAGGCTAGGTCTAGGGGGTGCTCGAGGCCTTTCTGGGGATAGATTGGCTAGAGCGCCTTGAGGCCGTATCTGGGGAGAGATCGGCTAAAGCTAACCGGTTCGTGGGGATACGAGTCGGTATAGAAAACGAAAAGAATTTTTATTAGTCGCCCCCGATTTCTAGCATCATAGAAATCAAGTTTTGTAAAACATTATTTGATATTAATAAAGCATATCTCTTTATTATTGTTTTACTTGATGTCTCTTTATTAATCTTGCAATATTCCAAAGTTTTTATAAATATAATCTAAAGTTTTTGAAAACCCTTATTCACCCCCCCTCTAAGGGCGCCGACCGATCCAACACACTGGGCAGCTGAATGCAAAGGACCGAAGAAGAAGGAGGAAGCCCCACAGAATGCTACAAACATGTTGGTTGACATCTCCGGTCCTACGTCTTTCGTGGCCATGATTGGAAGCAGTCCCCGCAGTTCATCTTCAGAGTGGTGGCTAGACAGTGGTGCAACCTGTCATGTGACGAATGATAGAGCTCTTCTCACTGATGTAACTGAGGTCAGAGACAAAGTAGAAAACTGCAATGGAGGAGAGACTGAAGTCAAGCATGCTGGGACAGCACAGCTGGTTCTCTCTTCAGGTAAAACTTTAACTTTATTACATTCTAGAGTAGTTCCTAGTTTAACTAAAAACTTAATTTCTATGAGTTTGTTAGATAAAGCAGGAATGTCCTTCACAACCTCTAGCGGTAGAATAACTTTAACTGTTAATTCTCATTACTATGGTTGTGCATACTTGATCAACAAAATGTATAGACTTAGCCTTAATAATGATAACATAAACCAAGTGAGTTCAAACTTAATAGATCCTAAATTGTTACATAACAGATTAGGACATGCGAACTACAGGAAAATGCGAGATCTAGCTAAGAGTCATAACATCCCCTTTGATCTTTCTATTCGATTTGATAAGTGTGAGGTGTGTGCACAAACTAAGATCACTAGAAAACCGTTTAAGTCTATTTCTAGGAGTATACAACTTCTTGATTTGATACATTCAGACCTCTGTGATTTTAAGAGTCATGCCACTAGAGGGGGAATGAAGTATCTCATCACATTCATCGACGATTATTCCAGATATTGTCATGTCTATTTATTGAAATCGAAAGATGAAGCTTTTGAGATCTTCAAGATCTTCAAATCTCGGGTTGAAAATCAATTAAACCTAAAGATTAAGCGTTGTAGAAGTGATAGAGGAGGAGACTACGCTGCAGCAGGGTTTCAAGACTTTTGTGCCTCTGCGGGTATAATCCTAGAAACCACTGCTCCTTACTCACCCAGTCAAATGGTATTGCTGAACGAAAGAATAGAACATTAACAGAAATGCTGAATTCTATGCTCCTTACTGCTGACATGCCTAATTTCTTTTGGGGAGAAGTAGTCTGAACTGCAAATCACATTCTGAATAGGTTGCCTCATGCTAAACTCAATTCCAATCCGTATGAGCTGTGACATGACCATCCTTGTAGATTTGACACTCTAAAGACTTGGGGTTGTATTGCTTATGTTAGGATACAAGACCTTAAGAGACATAAGGTGGGACCTAGAGCAACAACTTGTGTATATCTAGGTAGTGCAGAAGATAGTGCAGTAGATAGGTTTCTAGATCTGTCCACCAATACTGTGATAGAGTCTAGAGATGTTATTTTCTTTTAGAACAAGTTTATCAAAGATCAAGGTTTAACCATCTCCGGGTCTACTGAGATGATTTTTGAATCTCCTATAGCACCTGAAGCTAGCCCCTCTGGCATTGCTTCCCAACCTGTAGAGGATAGTCTTATCCCAGTTAGAGTATCTACAAGAGATAGAATCCCTAAGAATTTTGGTGAAAATTGTAACCTACCACTTAGAGGATGATCCATTTTCCTACCAGGAAGCAATGAGATCTAGAGATTCTTTAATGTGGACAGAATCCATAGATGATGAAATGGACTCGCTGCTACGGAATAACACCTGACAACTAGTGGACCTCCCTAAAAGAGCTAAAGTCCTTGATTGCAAGTGGGTGCTGAAGACGAAATTGCACAGTGATGGGTCTATAACGAGACATAAAGCACGTCTAGTCGCTAAAGGCTATAAACAACAAGGGGGAATTGACTACTTTGACGTCTATTCACCTGTGTGTCACCTATCCACTATTAGAATTCTTCTCTCCTTGGCCTCGATCGAGAACTTCATAGTTCATCAGATGGATGTCAAGACAGCCTTCTTGAATGGAGAGCTCGATGAAGAGATCTATGTGGTACAACCTGAAGGTTATGTCCATCCAGATCTAAAAGACAAAGTGTGCAAATTAGACAAATCCATCTATGGTCTTAAACAAGCACCTAAGATGTGGCACATGAAGTTTAATCAAGTGGTAAAAAGTTTTGGCTTTCAGTCTAGTCTTTCAGAAAAATGCCTTTACCACCGCTCTATGTCAAATCAAACTGTCATCATATGTCTATATGTGGATGACATGTTGATTCTGGGGGTCAGATATTATTGCAGTAAAGGATATCAAATCCACACTCGCAAAAAAATTTGATATGAAGGACCTCGGTCCAGTTGATATCCTATTAGGTATGAAGGTTAGAGTAGATAAAGGTAGAGTTACTCTTAGTCAGGTTCATTATATTGAGCAACTTTTTTCGACCTGGGGATACAAAAAATATAGGCCTGTAGAGACACCCTTCGATCATAATGTCAAATTGAGTCCAAAAGTTGGAACAAGCATTGTTCAAGTGAAATATTCCAAAATTATTGGTAGTCTCATGTACGCCACAAGCTGTACTCGACCAGACATTGCCTTCTCTGTTAGCATGCTGAGTCGTTTTACTAGTAGTCTGAGCAAAGAGCATTGTGATGCTCTTGATAGGCTGTTGAGATACCTGTCAGGTACTAAGAATCATGCCCTGTGCTGCACTGGTTACCCACCTTCTGTGGATGGATATTCTGATGCCTCGTGGTGTTCAGAAGTCAGTAACAACAAATCTACTAGTTGATACATATTCACTATAGGTGGAGCTACTATCACTTAGAAATCCAAAAGACAGACCTGTATAGCATTGTCTTCTATGGAAGCCGAGTTGTTTGCCTTAGCTTCGGCTAGTGAAGAGGCAGACTGGATCAGGAATCTGATACTAGATATTCCCTTGTTTAGGTTACAAGTCAACTCACCGAGCTTGTATTGCGATAACCAAGCAGCAGCCCAGGTTGTTAAAAATGCTCTCTACAATACTAAGAGGAGACATGTACGACTGAGACCCGCTCTGCTAAATTATCTGAAAGAACAAGAAATTATCTCTTTGGTCAGTGTGGGATCAAAAGATAATCTAGCTGATCCATTGACGAAAGGAATGCCCAAAGACCGGTTAATCAAAACAGTGAGGGAAATGAGACTACATGCAATTTAGATCGCCTTAGTCTACATCGATGTTTTGATTTTCCCTAATTTCCTTTGTCAAAGCAAGCATGTTGTGCTCCGTTGATGTTTTGGTTGCTGAGTACGAATGTGGTGAGTTATTTCATTCCAAATCTGATGTTAATAACTTTACCTGGATTTGTCCTCTCTTACCTTGGAGGAGAGTGTTATTCCAAATTTGATAACACAATCCGACTCGGTTTGACTCTTCTTTAGTTAAGGGGTTTTCATTCCAAACTTGATGATCTCCATTTAACTTTAGAAGAACAGTAACCCGGACATTCCATATTGGAACACAGATATCGCTGCGGTGTCCAGAAGTCTATAAATCGTCTCGTTGGTAACCGATATTAGATTCTGAGGTTGAACCTATAATACTCAAAATATTCTTTCAAACTTAATTACAAAGTACTACGTTCCCTTTTGTAGAACTAGATGATTGTACATTTTCAAAGTATGGATTCATTTCTAATGACATTCTATGTTAAAAATTACAGGAGTTGTTGTTAATGGAGGAGCACTGCCAGGATGGGATCTTGAGCAAGATGATTTACTGGACGTCTGAGGCTGACGACAGTTAGAGTGTTATTTGCTTTCTTTGTTTTATCTCTGCTTAGAGCACTTGTTTAGCTCTTTCTTTTGATGCACTTGTTTTTAGACATTTATGCTCTCTTGTTTATTCTAGTCACTATCTTTGTTGGATTTGTTCTATGATCATTCTTTAGAATGTTCTGTGATGCATCTGAGATTTATTATTTATCTTTATACGTGCATACAATTTTCTTTGAGTCTAATCAGTTTTGCAGGTGTTGGACACGGTTGTGTACTTTTCACGACTTGGTTGAACTTACACAAACCACCCTAATCGTCGTCGGGTTTACCGCGGGCATATGATGAGATTGTTAACGTAATTTAAATTATATGTCCGCGTGCCTGAACCGACACGATAAGCCTTAATGAGTTGCGTGTCGACCTAGGGCTCCGCCCTAAGCTGGAGATACTATATATACGCATTCCAAACTTGATGTTGTATAGTAGAATATCTTGAGCACCCTAATTCCCTAACAAAAACTTAAACTTGTCAAATTATCCAAAAGAGCACAACACTTGTGTTCATATTGGCGCATTTTTGCTCTGTTGAGTTTGGACAACGACACCGTCATAAAATATGTGTTTGGCATGATAACGGTTATGATCGCCAACATAAAAAAACTAATTTTTAACATAAAAGTGAATGAAATTCCTTAGCTAAGGTTGGTCATTTACGAACGACGGTTCACAATCACAGTGCTCACAACTACCGTTGCCACGTCAAAAGGACCCTTAGTGTGTTTTATTTAATTGAAAGGAATAATATTTTTCAAAAGAAAAATATGAATAATAGTCACTTGATATGTGACAATCAAATTTAGTGTGGGCATTTCTCTCAAACAGTTGAAAGGGATTGAGAGGTTTACCACAAACTGATGATGTTTGCAGATTTACTAGGGCCTAGTCATTTGTTCCATTAGTGTGCGTAATTGCTTGCATATTTACACTAACCTTGTCATTTGTAACCATGTGTGATAGGTGGAGACTTTAATCCTCTCTCTAGTCATATACATAAAAAAAATGCTTATATTTGTTGGTCACATCAAACTCAGCACAAATGTCAAATTTATTTATTTATATAAATAATTATTTAATCTCATTACTTTAAATTTCTTATTTAGCCATCCATACATAGTAATAAAAAATATATAATAGTTAGACAAAATTAAATAAATAAAAAATAAAACAAATAACATCAAATAAACTAATTTATAAGTAAATAAAATATACTTGAATTCAAAGAGATCTAAAACCACACTCTAAACACTATTCATCTACCGATGGTACTTTTATCCATGTGCATTATTCATAGAGATATTATTGTTGCCGAATAGTATGTATGAGGGGCATCCTATACTTACCTGAACGTTTAAAAGTAGAATAGAAAATTTATATTTTCAAAATAAAAATAAAAAGTTTATAAACAGAAAGTTCATAAACTTTATCTACCATCAATAATGAAAAGAAATAAGGATGCGTGTCTAACAAAACTTTTCTATTGTGTTATTTAAACTTAGAAAAGGTAATTACAAGAAAATATAACTGTTATCATCTTCACAAGTGATATGGTTCCCCAAAATGGGTTCGCTCAAATCGGAGATTTTTTTGTCGCGACGTCGCCTAGCTCGCCGGTATAATTCCAACAGGTCAATTCTTGCACAATTCTGAATCTATTTGGTTTTCCAATCGGATATCAGAACGAACATGCAACCCACTTTCTCTCTCTCTCCTCCATGCATGCAGCACACTCTCTCTCTCCTCCTTGCATGCAGCCCACTCTCATCCATGCATGCAGTGTTGGAGCTTAAGTTCCACATCTCTTGGTTTGAGAATAATAAATTTCACAATGTATTTGATCTTGTGTGTTTATAGTGTACAGAAACTATACTCCTAAAAAGAGCAATGCAGAATGATTACTCAGATTTTGAGCTATCGCGGAGCTGTAACTCCTACCGCTGGCGGTAGATGAGATGACATCTGAAGACTGAAGGTAGACGGTTTCTCGACGATGAAATGACGGAAGCTAACACAGCGCATTAGATTTTACCGCAGCGCTGTAGGTCCATGATCCGTTGCGGTTAGCATGATCTCCACGACGGCGGACACATTGCAGCACGATAGCGGGCAAGATGCTAGCGCGGCGTGGTAGTCCTACCACAGGCGGTAGTTTCCGAAGTCTATTTAAAAGATGGATCTCTCTGTTTCATTGTCACACAATTAAAGCCACGACTCCAACCTTTCGTGAGAGCCTTCATCCATGAGTCCAGAGCATTCCAAACTCCATCATTGAAGAACAAGAGTGAGAAAGAGATTTCAACACGGTCATACTTGAAGAAGGACGCACGCTTCAACTTCGATGATGATCATGGTGATCATTCATCTCCTTCAGAACTTTTCTAAATAGGGAGTGTTTTTAATTTGAATTTCTTCTCTTTACTTTTGAAACAATAGCGAATTCACCGCAGGGATTGACGACTAAGCCTTGCGAGTTTTAGGGGGAATTCGTCGCGGTGTGTGTGGCGACTAGGTCTAGGTGTATATCTAGAGGATAGAGGCCATAACATGAGGAAGATAGGTTATAGTCAATCGGTCCTTGGGAGAAGGATCAGTGAAGAACTAAAAAGTGTTTTTATTCTATCGGCTCAATTTCAAGCTCTATTGAAATTAATACTCTTGTAATTATCTTTTGAAATAAAATTAATTTTCATCTTCTCTGATTCTATAAGATTTTATTTCGTTCAAGAGATTGTAAGAAAAATCACTTTGACACAATTTTTGAAGAATTGATAAATTTATGGAGCACTACCGCGAGCGTTAACTACTTACCGCAGGCGGTAGTGACAGAACTCAGTTTACGCTTTTTATTCAAAAATCGAAAAGCCTTTATTCATCCTCCCTCTAAGGGCACATATAGATCCAATAATTGGTATCAGAGCAAGGTTATTCCAAAACGGTTTCACAATCGAGAATAAGGTCGCATCATGATCATGCTTTTTATGAGGGTCAAGGGATTAGTAGACCTCCTCTATTTACAGGTAACGATTACAATTATTGGAAAATAAGAATACGTTATTTTTTGACTGCCTTAGATAATGACGTTTGGGGTATGGTAGAAGAATGCTACTCTCCACCAATATTTGTTGTTGGAGAAGTTACTATGGAGAAACCTAAAGATAGATGAGATGATAATGATAAGTTGAGATGCAAGAATAACGCTAAAACTATGAATGTTTTATTTTGTGCTTTCGATAGAACATAATTTAATAGAACTTGTGCTTGTGAAACTGCTTATGAAATACGAAAATTATTAAAAATTACTCATGAGTGTACTTCGTAGGTCAAGGATTCAAAGCTCTTCCAAATAGAATCAGAATACGAGAAATTCTGGATGCATGGAGGCAGATGAAGACATAGATTCAATGTACACAAGGTTCACCAAGATTGTCAACGACTCAAAAGTGCTTGGGAAGATATTCTCTAACGACGACTTGGTGAGAAAAATTCTTTGGTCTCTCCCTCCAAAGTTCAATCCAAAGGTGACGGCCATCCCGGAGCCGCACAATCTAAAGAAGCTTCAAATCGAGAGCCTCATTGAAAATCTCAAAACCCATGAGGTTGAACTGAAAATTCAACAACAAGAGTACAACATGGAGCCAAAGATGAAGACTTTGGCATTGAAATCAAAGGAGGCCAATAGAGAAGATGGTGATGAAGAGGACGAGGAGAGCCTGTTTTTAAAGAAGTTTAAGATATTCATGAAGAATCGGGAAAGGAAAAACACCTTCCGGAAGTATTTCATCAACAAGGGATCCTCATAGAAGAAAGGAAAAGGTAGTGAAAGTATCTAGTTGCTACATAAATCACCTAGAGGAGGGTGAATGGGTGAATTCTATGGCTTTTAAATGGAATTAAAAACTCGAAAGAAAAGCATACAGAAATAATGAGCACACACACAAACATAAGGATTTATAGTGGTTCCCCGGAATGGGTACGTCCTGTAACACCCCCATCCGTTAAGAAGCATATAGCAGAAGGTCCGGCCGGGGCCCCACGCCATATACTACAAAACAAACGGAAACGTCACTTAATTGAATATCCAACGACACTATACCACGAAGCCTAACTCAGAGCATTCTATGCGGAAGTAAAAGAGAGAGAGACAGAATTATAAACCACAAGACCCGAACTCGGGTATGTCCACTTCTATTAACTTGGAATAAAATGTTTTACAACAAACAAAAGAGGCACGACGACCTTACAGTTTACCAATATCGGCGCGCAGGCCGGCCATACATGAAAACAGAAGAAAGGACAAAAGGCCTTCAAGGGCCGCAGTAGCGCAGGGGCTTCAGCCCGCCAAGGTCCCGCTCGGTCCAGCTCCTGTACAACAAGCCCACCAAAGACGGTGGCAAAACAGGGCAACGGTCAGCTAAAGCTGACCAAGTTATAACGACCCCACCCCTTCGAGGAGGTGGCAGTTCTAAACGTCCCTGCAAAACAGTCTCAACAGCATATATAAATATAAGAGTGCGACTAGACGAGCCCACAACATTTCATACATATGCAACAACACAAACGTGGGAATGGCCTCCACGTCTCGTGCACTCAGGCACTCTTTGGTGTACTACGCCTTCCACCACCATCCACTCTTGATGGCTTTGCCCTTCGAGGCTAAAGTCGGCGACCCGAATACCAGGGCTCCCCCGTACTTTAATTGTGAACATAACGTAGTCCGAAGACTCTGTCCCATTGCCTCCCGACATGCTGTCCGAGGCTTACTAATCATGTGTTGCAATGGTGCGGTTTCAGGTTCGCCAAATGCCCGTTGTTCACAGCTCTCGTTGTACAACACGAAAAGCGGGTATGGCGTCCCTTCAGCCCAGGTATTCTCAATTAGCCGGCTCCACGAGCCGCTAAGTCATCCACCAGGACACCCCCACAGGTCGGGTACATCGGCCTCAGGTCCCCTCAACAGGTGGGCACAACAACATCACCAGAACTCAGTCTGGGAAGCTGTCGCCCTAGCGACATTCACTGTCGCCAGCGACAGTGCACAAAACCCTAATTTGGCTTCTAGCTGTGGGTGCTTCCCGGGGCACACCCCCAGGAGTTGCTGCACATGCAGTAGCACTCCCACTGCCTCAGAACACCCAAATTCACCAGAACCCAATTCTGGGGAGCTGACGCCCAGGCGACAGTCACTGTCGCGCCAGCGACAGCTGGACAGAACTCCATTTCTGCCTTTTAACTTCGGGTGCTCCCCGGGGCACACCCCCGGGCATTGCTGCGCATGCAGTAGCACCCTCTAGCCCTACGAGGCAAGTATAACAACACGGGGTTTTTCCCCGGCAAGCACAATACCTAAAAAGTATCACCAATCCGGACGAACCGTCTCGGATGGGCTTCACACAGCGCGCCTACGTCCATCTCATGCGTGGACTCTACTTGAATGCAAGCTTTGACGGGGATAGCACAAATCGACCCGTCGGAGGCCACGACCTCGCCCTTTTGGGTTGGTGCCTCAACGATGCATGGGAAAGGACTAGAACATGTCCAAATGGGGTTAGAAGAGTTCGTTACCCTTAAACGCCTCTTTGAGCCCATGACTCGACTTTTGGCACGGATGGAAAGGAGCGCCTTGCCCTCTACGCGTAGCCACCAACGTTGAAGGGATTGGATGAGTGTAGCTCCTCCAAACCCAAGCTCCAAGCTAGGGTTTACTATTTCTCCTTCTTCTCCAAGCTCTTCTCTCTCTCTCTCTCTTAAGAACCCTTAAGGAAAATAATGAAGACGAAGAGGATTTCGGCCTTCTATGCTGCCACCGAGCCTCCCAAGCAAAAACCAGCCCCCAAAGTCAAAGTGCAATCAATGCCCTTGATTTCGGCCACAAAGTCCAACTTTGAGCTGTCGTCCGGCGACAGCCGCTGTCGCCCTGGCGACAGCGATAAGAACCGACATTGACCAGTCAACGCCGTCCGACAGCTCACGGCAGAACCTTCTCAACAGAGTGCTATCGCCCGGGCGACAGCCACTGTCGCCGGCGACAGCTCTGGATTCCAGAATTCTGAATTTTCTGATTTGGGGTCTTACAACCCTCCCCTCCTTATAAAAAAATTTCGTCCCGAAATTTGTAAAAACACGCATATATAAATATATATCAAAAAGTCTTTACACAAAGGGGGAAAAAGAGATAAACGTCACCGAAACAGCTCGGGGAACTCCTCCATCATGGTCTGCTCACGCTCCCATGAGAGCTCCTCGCGACCGCAGTTGTCCCAACGGACCTTTACCATACGGATCGCCCTCTTCCGCAACTGACGCACCTCAGCATCCTCGATGCTAACGGGCCTGACCGCCGTCTTAAGCCCACTATCCACGGGCACCTGATCCACCGCGACCACCTGCGTAGGCTCCTGCACTGCCTTCCGCAACACGGAGATGTGGAATACATCGTGTAGCCCGCTCAGTTCCGCCGATAGCGCAAGCCTATATGACGCCTCGCCGACGCGCTTGATGATCTCAAAAGGTCCAAGGTATCTCGGACTCAGCTTTTTCAAGCGCCGAATCCTGGACACGCCCTTGAATGGCCTGATCTTCAAGTAAACCCAATCGCCAACGGTGAACTGGACGTCGCAGTGCTTCGGATTATAGTACTTTGCCTGCCTATCCTGCGCAACCAAAAGCCTCTCCCGAATCAAACGCACCGTCGAAGTCGCCTCTTCGACGTCTTTCCTCTTGAAGAGCTTCGTCTCGCCCGTTTCCGCCCAAGCTAAGGGAGTGCGGCACTTCCTGCCATAGAGGGCCTCGAAAGGCGCCATCTGAATACTCGCCTGATAGCTGTTGTTGTACGCGAACTCAACAAGAAAGAGGTGATCTTCCCACCCCTTGCCAAAATCCAGGACGCACATCCGGAGCATGTCTTCCATCGTCCTGTTGGTACGCTCAGTTTGGCCATCCGTCTGAGGATGAAAGGCCGTGCTAAACTGCAGCTTCGTACCCAACAGACGGTTGACTAGCCTCCAGTCGCTCGAAGTAAAGCGTCCATCACGATCACTGACGATGCTACGGGGCACACCGTGCAGTCGCACTATAGTATCAACATACAACTTCGCCAATTTCTCCACCGAGTCATCCCTCCGGTTGGGGATAAAGTGCGCCACCTTTGTCAGCCGGTCTACAACTACCCAGATGGCATCGTTCCCGCACTGCGATCTCGGCAGCCCATGCACGAAATCCATGGAAATGTCATCAAACTTCCACTCCGGAATAGGCAATGACTGCAAAAAGCCACCGGGCTTCTGACATTCCGCCTTCACTAGCGCACAAGTGTGGCACTTGGCCACGTAATGAGCGATGTCCCTCTTCATACCCGGCCACCAGAAAAGGACCTTCATGTCCTTGTACATCTTCGTGCTCCCCAGATGAACTGAGTACTTGGTACGATGCGCCTCGTACATCAACTCATCGCGCAGCTCACCCACCTTGGGGATGCACAAACGGTCGCCTCTCCACAGCAATCCGTCTCGAACCTGAAACTGGGCATCCGGCCCACCACCAGCATCCTCCGCGTAGCGCTTCAAACTCGGATCGAGTTCAAAAGCCCGGCGGACTCTATCTGCGAGGTCGTACTGCACCTCAGTCCAACTCAAACAGGCACCGACACTGCTACTCTTCTCTACGCAAGAAATACCCAAGGCCTCCAGGTCACGTATCAGGTGCTCATCATGCATCTGAATCCAGTTGTCCTGCGCTGGAGACCTGCGACTGAGTGCATCCGCAACAACATTCCCCTTTCCGGGAGTGTAGTGGATCTCGAAGGTGAAGTCCCCCAGGAACTCCATCAACCTCTGCTGCCGCATATTCAACCCTTTCTGCGTCAGAAGGTACTTCAGGCTCTTATGGTCCGTGAAGATGTTGATCTTCAAGCCATACACATAATGCCGCCAAAGCTTCAGGGCAAATATCATGGCCGCCAACTCCAAGTCGTGGACCGGATAGTTCCGCTCGTGCACCTTCAGCTGGCGAGAGCCATACGCTATAACCTTGCCATGCTGCTGCAGAACGCAGCCAAGGCCGCTCCCAGAAGCGTCGGTGTAGATCTCGTAGCCCTCCGTGCCGCAAGGCAAACATAAGATCGGAGCCGTCGTAAGCCGCCGCTTCAACTCCTCGAAAGCCTGTGCACACGCGGGCGTCCAAATGAACTCCTGCATCTTCCGTGTCAGCGTCATAAGAGGCAGCGCAATCCGGGAGAAGTTCTCCACGAAGCGCCTGTAATAACCGGCCAGCCCGAGGAAGCTACGGACCTCCGCTACAGAAGAAAGGACAGGCCACTCCCTGATGGCCGAAACCTTCACCGGATCTACCGCCACACCCGAACCACTAACCACATGGCCCAAGAACGCCACGGAAGGAAGCCAGAACTCGCACTTCGAGAACTTGGCATACAACTGGTTCCTCCTCAGAACCTCCAAAACTACTCGCAGGTGATCACCGTGATCCTCCTCGGACCGAGAGTAGACTAGTATGTCATCCAGGAAGACGACCACAAACCGGTCGAGGTACTCTCGGAAAGTCCGGTGCATTAAGTCCATAAACACCGAAGGCGCATTAGACAACCCAAACGACATCACGGTGAACTCATACTGCCCGTACCTCGTACTGAAGGCAGTCTTCGGGATATCGCACTCCCTGATCCGCACCTGATAATAGCCAAACTTCAAGTCCAGCTTCGAGTATACTGTCGAACCAACGAGCTGGTCGAACAAATCATCTATCCTCGGAAGAGGATACTTGTTCTTCTCCGTCAGCTTGTTCAGCTCCCGATAGTCGATGCAAAGCCGCAGACTACCATCCTTCTTTTTGACAAAGAGGACCGGTGCACTCCAAGGTGAGGAACTCAGACGCACGTAGCCCTGCTCAAGCAGCCCTGCAACTGCAGCTTCAACTCCGCCAACTCTTTCGGAGCCATACGATACGGTGAGCGGGCCACAGGCTTAGCGCCTGGCACCAACTCAATCGTTAAATCTATCTCCCGCTACGGTGGAGCACCGGGGAGCTCGCTCGGGAACACATCGGGGAACTCTGCTACTACCGGAACATCCGCTATGCTGGGCCTCGGCGTTGAAGCCTCCACAAGAGCAAAGAATAACTCTGCTCCTTGTCGCACTGCCTTGGACACCTGGAGAGCAGACATCAGCGTCTTGCTCGATCCACGCATGCCCGCAAAGACCGTCTCTCGATCGGCACCCTGCCCAAACCTCACCTCCTTGGTGGTGCAATCGATACATGCATGCTGCTCCGACAGCCAGTCCATACCGAAGATAACATCGAACTCAACCAGGGGGAGTAACGATGCCTTCAGGTCATACTCCCGACTACCAACTAGAACCTTTACGCAGCAACTCCTCTCCACACGCATCGAATATCCATTCGGCAGTAGGACCTCTAGTCCATCTGCAGAAGCAATCGACGGCGCACCAATACGTTGGACGAAGTCCGACGATAAGAAGGAGTGCGAAGCCCCAGTATCGAAAAGCGCTCTCGCAGGGACGCCTAAAACATTTACATAGCCTACGCCGCCAAAAAGTTAGCATGAACATTAACGGGTGTATAAACAGTAAAGACTGTATCTTAAATTGTACCTGTCACGACATCCTTGGCTTTGATAGCCTCCTGCTGATCGAGACTAAAAACTCTGGGCTGCGGGGGAGCCATACGGGAAGCAGTGGACTCAGCTGCCTTCCCCTTCTCAGAATAAGCTGGCCCCGCCTTCTTCTCTGTCCTTGGAAGCCCACTGCGGCAATCCCGAGAGAAATGGCCAGGCTTGCCACAAGTGAAACAAATAAGAGGGCCACGTCCAGATGACGCGCCCGAAGCAGAGGGAGCTGGCCCAGATACTCGAGCCTTCTTCCAGCGACTCAACCTCCGCAACTTCGTCGCACTCGGCGCTTTGCCCTCCGGCACTGCCTCGACCACAACCTCCTTGCCCTTTTCCCTGAGCATGTCCTGCGCAAGGGCTCGGGCTGAACCAACGAGGGTCGTGAAACCCTGCGTCAACGGCCTTGTCAGAATATGCCGCAACTCAGTACGCAAACCTCCATAAAACCTGTTCACCCTTCTATCCTCATCATCGAAAGAAGTCCCAGCATAGCGCCCGAGGCGGGTGAACTCATGCAAGTAGTCATCAACCAGTCTACCACCCTGTGTTAGAGCAAGAACTGGTTCTCCATCGCGATCTGCTGCGGCTGAGGCACATACCTTGCGAGGAAGATTCTCGAGAACTCTTCCATCGTCACATCAACTAGTCGCCTTCCCGCGAACTGGCGCCTCTCAACCTCATCCCACCACCGCCTAGCTTCCTTTTCTAGCAAGAAAGAAGCAAAGGTCACCTTCTGCGCTTCCTCAGACTGTGTCGCTGTCAGAATTCGCTTCACATGCGACAACCAGTCTTAGGCCTCAGCTGGGGATTCAACCCCGGTAAACAGAGGAGGTCGAAATCCCAGAAAGTGCTTCAGTTGTTGCTCAGGAGCACGCCTCACTGGGACTTGCTCCACTCTTAGTGGCTCAGGGGCCACCTCTTGCACTGGAGGTTGGCCTTGCCTTTCAGGCTGGCCATTCAACGCAGCTAGAACGGCTTCAGTAACTAGCCTAACCAACTCAGCAGACGGAGCTGTAGGGGCCTCAGCAGACCCACTACTCTCATGCACATCACGGGGACGCGACGGTCCCGCTGCACTTCGAGTGCCCTACATAAGTGCAACACACAGTTAGGCGACAGCACAGTCGCAACTAACAATAAAAGGAACACTCAGGTTCCAAAATCATGCAATTATTGTTGGTTTGTTGTTACATTTTATTCCTAAGTGGACATTTTTGGGTTTATTTTACGTCTCAACAGTAGCGCACACACGTGGTCACCACCCCTTAAAAGAATTCGCCCACGAATTCCTTAGAAGGATACGGAACCCTAGAAGCTGATACCAATTTGTAACACCCCCATCCGTTAAGAAGCATATAGCAGAAGGTCCGGCCGGGGCCCCACGCCATATACTACAAAACAAATGGAAACGTCACTTAATTGAATATCCAACGACACTATACCACGAAGCCTAACTCAGAGCATTCTATGCGGAAGTAAAAGAGAGAGAGACAGAATTATAAACCACAAGACCCGAACTCGGGTATGTCCACTTCTATTAACTTGGAATAAAATATTTTACAACACACAAAAGAGGCACGACGGCCTTACAGTTTACCAACATCGACGCGCAGGCCGGCCATACATGAAAATAGAAGAAAGGACAAAAGGCCTTCAAGGGCCGCAGCAGCGCAGGGGCTTCAGCCCGCCAAGGTCCCGCTCGGTCCAGCTCCTGTACAACAAGCCCACCAAAGACGGTGGCAAAACAGGGCAACGGTCAGCTAAAGCTGACCAAGTTATAACGACCCCACCCCTTCGAGGGGGTGGCAGTTCTAAACGTCCCTGCAAAACAGTCTCAATAGCATATATATATATATATAAGAGTGCGACTAGACGAGCCCACAACATTTCATACATATGCAACAACACAAACGTGGGAATGGCCTCCACGTCTCGTGCACTCAGGCACTCTTTGGTGTACTACGCCTTCCACCACCATCCACTCTTGATGGCTTTGCCCTTCGAGGCTAAAGTCGGCGGCCCGAATACCAGGGCTCCCCCGTGCTTTAATTGTGAACATAACGTAGTTCGAAGACTCTGTCCCATTGCCTCCCGACATGTTGTCCGGGGCTTACTAATCAGGTGCTGCAATGGTGCGGTTTCAGGTTCGCCAAATGCCCGTTGTTCACAGCTCTCGTTGTACAACACGAAAAGCGGGTATGGCGTCCCTTCAGCCCAGGTATTCTCAATTAGCCGGCTCCACGGGCCGCTAAGTCATCCACCAGAACACCCCCACAGGTCGGGTACACCGGCCTCAGGTCCCCTCAACAGGTGGGCACAACAACATCACCAGAACTCAGTCTGGGAAGCTGTCGCCCTGGCGACATTCACTGTCGCCAGCGACAGTGCACAAAACCCGAATTTGGCTTCTAGCTGTGGGTGCTTCTCGGAACACACACCCAGGCATTGCTGCACATGCAGTAGCACTCCCACTGCCTCAGAACACCCAAATTCACCAGAACCCAATTCTGGGGAGCTGTCGCCCAGGCGACAGTCATTGTCGCGCCAGCGACAGCTGGACAGAACTCCATTTCTGCCTTTTAACTTCGGGTGCTCCCCGGGGCACACCCCCGGGCGTTGCTGCGCATGCAGTAGCACCCTCTAGCCCTACGAGGCAAGTATAACAAAATGGGGTTTTTCCCCGGCACGCACAATACCTAAAAAGTATCACCAATCCGGACGAACCATCTCGGATGGGCTTCACACAACGCGCCTACGTCCATCTCACGCGTGGACTCTACATGAATGCAAGCTTTGACGAGGATAGCACAAATCGACCCGTCGGAGGCCACGACCTCACCCTTTTGGGTAGGTGCCTCAACGATGCATGGGAAAGGACTAGAACATGTCCAAATGGGGTTAGAAGAGTTTGTTACCCTTAAACGCCGCTTTGATCCCATGGCTCGACTTTTGGCACAGATGGAAAGGAGCGCCTTGCCCTCCTCTATGCGTAGCCACCAACGTTGAAGGGATTGGATGAGTGTAGCTCCTCCAAACCGAAGCTCCAAGCTAGGGTTTACTATTTCTCCTTCTTCTCCAAGCTCTTCTCTCTCTCTCTCTCTTAAGAACCCTTAAGGAAAATAATGAAGAAGAAGAGGATTTCGGCCTTCTATGCTGCCATCGAGCCTCCCAAGCCAAAACTAGCCCCCAAAGTCAAAGTGTAATCAATGCCCTTGATTTCGGCCACAAAGTCCAACTTTGAGCTGTCGCCCGGCGACAGCCGCTGTCGCCCTGGCGACAGCGATAAGAACCGACATTGACCAGTCAACGCCATCCGACAGCTCACGACAGAACCTTCTCAACAGAGTGCTATCACCCGGGCGACAGCCACTGTCACCGACGACAGCTCTGGATTCCAGAATTCTGAATTTTCTGATTTGGGGTCTTACACGTCCACTTTCCCGCCTCACCTATCTAGCACTCTCGGCTAGACTGGGCTACTTCACTAATATCATTTTTAAACAATCTTACAACTCGGAGTATACAACTCCTACAAACTCGAAGAACAAATTCTCCTACACTCGATCCTCTAAACTAGGATCTACAAACTCGGAAGTAAACACTTCCTACAAAAATATGTAAAAGGGTTTTTGTTGGGAATCCGGCCCACATGATTCCTGATTTGAAGAAGTCACCAAGTCAAGATGACTTCACATTGTATCTGATTACTTCTCTAGCCTATAATCTCAGGAAGTTAATGAAATGTCATCGAGAAGAATGGGTGATATTGTCGACAATGCGTGCTTGTCGTCGTGATGACGGGCAGAGCAGCAGCCGCTGAGAAGCAAAGTATTCGTTGACCGTTGAGACGTGGCGAGATCGTCGAACGAAGAATGGCAATCGTCGAACGAAGGATGGCAAGTTCGTCGATCGCAGAATGCTATTCGTCGAACGCAGAGAGGTCACAAGACATCGTCGTGTGTAACTCATGTCGTCGAGAGAATACATGATCATGACGACATGATGCAAGAAGGAAGCTCACGACGACACTGTCAAAGAAAGAAGATCGTCGTATATACCGAATCGCCAGGATATCTTGTATCGTCGAGATACCACCATCAGAGGCAGAAGGAAGATCGCGACGACAAAGTCAGAAATAGCTTGCCGTCGTAATGATGCAAATATCTTCAAGACAGAATTCAAATCTTGCAGACGTGATGTCAGCAATTAATGCCGCCGCCTGATTCTCCAATCAGCGCGTGCTCTTATGGAATGGGCGTCTGACATTAAAGGACAACAGATGTTACCGTTATGCGGCTCATCTGTCCTTTAAAATGGAACAGTGTTGTCCTAGAAAAGAAGTTTGAGATGCAAGAAAAAGAATGTGAAAAAGAATCCCGCCGCTCTTCAATATAACATTATTTTTCAGCGGAGAAGATACAGAACAAGATTCAAGAGTTCTGATAAGAATCAGTCATCTCCATTGACTGAGCAGTCGCCGCTCAACATCAGGCAAAAGAAGAAGAGGCTGAAGAAGATCCAGAGCTGAAATTCAAAATCAAGAAGCATCTTCTTCATCCGTAAGAGGCCGATCTTCATCAAGGCTAAGTTGCCAGATTTCATCTGGCAGAAGAAACAGTTTGTTTTATTACTGTATTTTCTTATAAGGCTTGCGGGCCAAATTGTCTAGCTTGAGGGTTGGAGAGATGTGAGGCTTGAGGGCCAGGGCAGTGGACTTGCGGGTCCGACATTGTCTAGCTTGAGGGCTGGAGAGATGCGAGGCTTGAGGGCCAGGGCAGTGCGCTTGCGAGAGCGATCTGTCGAGCTTGCGGGCTCAGGGGCAGTAGAGGCTTGTGGGCCTAGGCTGTTCGGACTTGCGCGTCCGTGTTGTAGGGCTTGAGGGCCTGAGTGTCGAGATTGCGGGCTCGGGGGCAGTAGGGGCTTGCGGGCCTAGGCTGTTGGGACTTGCGGGTCCGTGTTGTAAGGCTTGATGGCCTGAAGCTTTTGGCGGAGTTTGCCGAGCCTAGCACACTGCTGGGAAGGCGTAGAGGGAGAGAGGACTACTCAAGACACCCGGTCTTGAGGAACCTCTATATATCGTTGTGTGCTTTTCTGTGGTTTGTTCTTTAATTTTATAGATTCATTAATCAGAAACCAATAACATCAAGAAGGGGATAACATAATTCGAAAATCCTATTCCTTCTCCAAAGAAGATTCGAAAGCCACTGAACTTCTATAGGCGAAAGATGAAGAAGGAAGCAACGAACGCCAGCTCCAGCAAAGACACCCTGCTTATCAACGACTGAAAAACATTTATTTCTCTTAAGTTCATTTTATGTTAAGAACAATTAGTCCAGTTATATGACTAATCTCATATATGAACAATTCTAATGTGAGAACATTTATCTATGAATGCTTATAAGGCATATGCCTGTGATGTTATTGCAGCATGGTATCATAAAATGCAATTACTTCTATTGCCTGCTGACAACGTGCCATGCACCTTGTATGCTTAGCTAGCAAAATATAATACATAGGTATACGCTAGAAATCAGATGCATGTCATGCAGGTTATGCTAGACATTCAGATACAAACTATGCAGGATGCAAGGAAGATAGAAAGAGTACCTCAGGGACATGCCAATAAGAAGCAGACCAGTGTGGCAATCTCGATAGCAGAATCAGAGTATATCTCTACTTTACTATTTACTAATGACTTTCTAGATGAGTGGTCAGAAAATCTCACAGGACCTTGAATAATCATGCCTGAGCAAGGGGGAGCTTGTGCTACTCCTTGGTTAGAAAAGCAGAAGACAAGAAGTCAGAAAGGGGGAGAAATGGTGCTCAAGAAGACCTTAAAGGCAGGGGGAGAAAGGTAGAGGCATCAAAGCAAGGGGGAGCTACTGGCTTGATGCACTCAGGGAATTCTGCAAAGATAAGTACAATCTTGAATTGGATTATAAGTTGAGATTATAATATTTATTGTCTAGTGAAAGTCATCTTGAATTGGAATTCTGACTTCTTCAAATAGGGGGAGATTGTTGGGAATCCTGCCCACATAATTCCTGATTTGAAGAAGTCACCAAGTCAAGATGACTTCACCTTGTATCTGATTACTTCTCTAGCCTATAATCTTAGGAAGTTAATGAAATGTCGTCGAGAAGAACAAGTGATATCGTCGACAATGCATGCTTGCCGTCGTAATGACGGGCAGAGCAGCAGCCGCTGAGAAGCAAAGTATTCGTTGACCGTTGAGACGTGGCGAGATCGTCGAATGAAGAATGGCAATCGTCGAATGAAGGATGGCAAGTTCATCGATCGCAGAATGCTGTTCGTCGAACGCAGAGAGGTCACAGGACATCGTCGTGTGTAACTCATGTCGTCGAGAGAATACATGATCACGATGACATGATGCAAGAAGGAAGCTCACGACGACACTGTCAAAGAAAGAAGATCATCGTATATACCGAATCGCCAGGATATCTTGTATCGTCGAGATACCACCATCAGAGGCAGAAGGAAGATCGCGACGACAAAGTCAGAAACAACTTGCCGTCGTAATGATGCAAATATCTTCAAGATAGAATTCAAATCTTGCAGACGTGATGTCAGCAATTAATGCCGCCGCCTGATTGTCCAATTAGCACGTGCTCTTATGGAATGGGCGTCTAACATTAAAGGACAACAGATGTTACCGTTATGCGGCTCATCTGTCCTTTAAAAGGGAACAGTGTTGCCCTAGAAAAGAAGTTTGAGATGCAAGAAAAAGAACGTGAAAAAGAATCCCGCCGCTCTTCAATATAACATTATTTTTCAGCGGAGAAGATACAGAACAAGATTCAAGAGTTCTGATAAGAATCAGTCATCTCCATTGACTGAGTAGTCGCCGCTCAACATCAGGCAAAAGAAGAAGAGGCTGATGAAGATCCAGAGCTGAAATTCAAAATCAAGAAGCATCTTCTTCATCCGTAAGAGGCCGATCTTCATCAAGGCTAAGTTGCCAGATTTCATCTGGCTGAAGAAACAGTTTGTTTTATTACAGTATTTTCTTGTAAGGCTTGCAGGCCAAATTGTCTAGCTTGAGGGCTGGAGAGCTGTGAGGCTTGAGGGCCAGGGAAGTGGACTTGCGGGTCCGACATTGTCTATCTTGAGGGCTGGAGAGCTGCGAGGCTTGATGGCTAGGGCAGTGCGCTTGCCGGTGCGATCTGTCGAGCTTGCGGGCTCAGGGGCAGTAGGGGCTTGCGGGCCTAGGCTGTTCGGACTTGCGGGTCCATGTTGTAGGGCTTGAGGGCCTGAGTGTCGAGCTTGCGGGCTCGGGGGTAGTAGGGGCTTGCGGGCCTAGGCTGTTGGGACTTGCGGGTCCGTGTTGTAAGGCTTGAGAGCCTGAAGCTTTTGGCGGAGTTTGCCGAGCCTAGCACACTACTGGGAAGGCGCAGAGGGAGAGAGGACTACTCAAGACACCCGGTCTTGAGGAACCTCTATATATCGTTGTGTGCTTTTCTGTGGTTTGTTCTTTAATTTTATAGATTCATTAATCAAAAACCAACAACATCAAGAAGGGGATAACATAATTCGAAAATCCTATTCACCCCCCCTCTAGGTGATAAAGTATACACCCCATAAACAACAGTTTTTGCAAGATACAATAGATTGACAACAATCTTCTTAGATCTCTAGAAGATCTTTCTTCAGATCTGAAAAGGGTCTTCTTCTTCCATGCTTGAATGAGGGCTTTGATCTTGAAAAATAAAGGAAGAGAAAAACTCTATCTTTTCAAAACCAGATCTGAATTCTTTGGAGTCAACTGATTTTGAAAGATCTTGAGAGAATCTAAAGGAATAGATCTGAAAGGAGAGATTAGTTTTTATTTATCTTATTAAAAGATCTTGATTAAGTTTTACTTTCAAAATAAGTGATATATATATATATGTGTGTGTGTTTGCTGATTGCTATATGAGTAATAAAATCAAACAGTTAGAGTGCATATAAATAACACAGCACAAATAGGAAAATAAAACAAAACAAACAAATATATCCAGATGACACAAGATATATAGTAGTTCCCCTCAACTGGGTACATCTACTATTCTACCCACTGGTAGGATCCACTAGGAGGTTGTTGATAAGGTGCCCTCACACCAAGGTGATTTTGATAAGGTGTCCACACACCAATGGGAGTTTTGATCAGGTGCCCAATTCACCTATAAGATTTTGATAAGGTGCATATAAACCAAGCTGCAGGTTTTTGCTAAGGTGGTCTGTCACCGGGAGTAAACTTTTGAAGGGAGTTTTAACCCTTTACAAGATGGGGAAGGAGAAAGGGAAAGATTTTATTGTTCTTCTCTTTTTGCTGAGAAGACTCTTGATGAAGATCCTGATTGGTAGTTGTGTTTGGATCTTGATGATGATGTTGAAGGAAGCTCCCCCTGTCTGATATGAATATATGACAGCTTTTGGAGGCTTCTTCTCTAAATTGCAAATAACTCTATTCTTCTTCTTCTTGCAGTTTTGATCCTGAGCTAATGATAGTGATTGGTGTCTCAGGATATATAAGATCTACAAGAAAGAGTTAGCAAAAACAGAACAAGATAAAGTAATAGTGGTGTTCTCTGTTTTTGCTGATGTTCTTCTTTTCCTCTTCTTCTTCTTCTTCCCTTATTCCTGCACAGAAGATGTTATATGTATTCTGTGTGTAATATGAAATCTGTACAACAATATATATGATCTGTATATATTCTATCTCTGCATAAATCTGTACAGCAATATATTATATATATGATCTGTTGAGAGAGACAGCTATATAAATCTGCTGTAATATATTCTGCTGCTTATTATCTGCTGTATAAAAGGAATGCTTCCTGCTGCCGTGTAAAAGAGCTGTTGTCTTCTTTCGGCTAATTTGAATCCTTGCTGACCAAAGAGGAAAGAAATAATATTTCTTTTATTTAGCAGATCCTCAAGAGGATAACTTGCCGTGTTTGACTTGCTGCAACGGCTCTATTAATTAATGCTTTTGCCAAACGGCTGCAATATTAAATGCTTGCAAGCTGTAATGTTAGAACAAAAATATAAATAGTAATATATAAAATAGAATAAATTAATATTGCTTTAATAAAGTCTGACAGCATATTAGAATAATGAATATAATACTGCATAAATTTCGTCGAGCTGAGCTTCACTTTCGTCGAGCTCATCATTTGATTCATCGACCGGATCATGTGATTTACTATTTCTGAACATCTGCTGAAATTCGTCGAGCGTCTCACTGAAGGTTCGTCGATCTCCTCTTTTTCGTCGACCGCTGATCTGAGAATTCGTCGACCGTTGTTCTGGTTGGAATTCGTCGACCGCTGTTTGGAATTCGTCGACCGCTGCTTCCTTGCTAATTTGTCGAGCGCTGCTATAATGTAATCTTTTCGTCGAGCGCCGTACGACGAAAGCTGAGCGTCATTCGACGTTCGTCGAACGCAGAGAAATATGTGTAAATTTAATTTCTCTTCTTATTTTCTACCTTATTAAATATATGTATATATTATATTATTTATTTTATTGAATATTTCTTTTCAGCCTATTAACTTAATCTGATTTAATCTAAGTATAAGATATATTATGATATAAACTTTAGACATTAAAGGTGGATCCTAACTCAAATCAAACCTAAGGTTCCAACAATCTCCCCCTATTTGAGTTGGGATCCTAATCCAAATTAACTAGGTTCTAACAATCTCCCCCTATTTGGTTTAGGATTCCTAAGCATAAAATGTCTTGAATTAACTTAAGGCTTAAGCGATAGAGATTATTAATTTTTCTTTTGAAAAACTAAGCAATTCTGATTTCCTAAATCTTGATTTAAATAGAAATTTAATAAAATGAATTGCTAGCTGTTAACAGATTCTAAGAATTTTTATAATCAGAAAGACAATATCTGATAGCTTCTTTTTATAGAATCCTCTTTAATCAGAAGAGACTCACACTCAGTGCCATGATCATTCCTGATCAATGCAACTTCAGTAGAATGCTCAACATGATTTTAGGAGAAAATCTGGAAGAATGTGAAGTCTATCTGACTTGTTTTTGAGATAGAAAATTCAAAGAAACTTAAAACTGCTGTTTTAATTCAATCATAATTTAAGTAAAAACATTAAACTGTTAAAACAAAAATGCCTTATAGATAAATAAGTTGGCTTTTTTATTTCATTAAAATATAAATTTGAAAACTTAAGCTGATTTTGTTGAACATGCATAATTTCTTTTTCTTTAAAAGTCTGTTTAAACTTATCAGCCTTAATTAACTTATTTTCTAAACAGATAAATTGTTTTGCTGTTATTTTAAAATCTTCTTTAATTTTAACAGAAATTAATTTGTTTATTAATAGGTTTTTACTGATTCTGTTTTCAGAAATTTTTATACCTGCACAAGGTGATGTGAAAACAGATCTGAAATTAGAGGTAAAATTAGGAATAGAAGATACATCAACCTCAGTTACCATCTCTGTTTCAGATTCAGCATCTGATATGTAATCTGAGCCATATATTGCCATCATACAGAATTTTATGGCTTTTTGTTCTTCTTTTTCTTCTTCTTCAGTTAAACTGAATGATGGTTCTGCATCAAAACTGCAGTTAGTGGAAGAAGTAGGAATAGATTCATTTACCATCCTAGAGAGGGAGTTCCAGATGGCCTTTGCTGAAGTGCAATCAGCCACTTTGAGAAGAATGTCTGTTGTCATTGATTTAGCCAATATCTCCATGGCTATGGCATCATCACTTTTCAGCCTTATGTGATCATCAGATGAAGAGATTGAAGATTGAGTTCCTGTCAAAACAGATTTATAAATACTTTCATCTATGACATTCATATATAACTTAATTCTAATTTGCCATAAATCAAAACTATCCAAATTACATAAAGTTGGATCTGAAAAAGAAAAATCTACTGGTGCCATCAAATTTTTGAAAAACCTTTTTACAACAAAACAAAATAAGAACTAAGTGATCTTTGTGATTTCAGGTGTTAGCCTGTGTGAAAAATCAACTTCCTCTGATACCAATTGAAAGGGACAATTGATATCCTCTGATGAGGGTGATTGATAAAATCAACCTGCTCTGATACCAATTGAAAGTGGAGGTTAGATCTTAAGTTACTCTAGAGGGGGGGGGGGGGGGGGGTGAATAGAGTATTAAAAACTTTTCCTTAGTTTTTATAGCAAAATTAAAATAATTTTATATATATGTGTAAACAGTGTGAGATAATGAAAACAGAATAAATAAAAATAGAATAAGAAAAATCACACAGCACAGCACAAAGAAATATACAATCACAGAGGACACAAGGAATTTAGTAGTTCCCCTCAACTGGGTACATCTACTCTTCTACCAACTGGTAGGATCCACTAGGAGGTTGTTGATAAGGTGCCCTCACACCAAGGTGATTTTGATAAGGTGTCCACACACCAATGGGAGTTTTGATCAGGTGCCTAATTCACCTATAAGCTTTTGATAAGGTGCTTATAAACCAAGCTGCAGGTTTTTGCTAAGGTGGCCTGTCACCAGGAGTAATCTTTTGAAGGGAGTTTTAACCCTTTCCAAGATGGGGAAGGAGAAAGGGAAAGATTTTATTGTTCTTCTCTTTTTGCTGAGAAGACTCTTGATGAAGATCCTGATTGGTAGTTGTGTTTGGATCTTGATGATGATGTTGAAGGAAGCTCCCCCTGTCTGATATAAATAGATGACAGCTTGTGGAGGCTTCTTCTCTAAATTGCAAATAACTCTATTCTTCTTCTTCTTGCAGTTTTGATCCTGAGCTAATGATAGTGATTGGTGTCTCAGGATATATAAGATCTGCAAGAAAGAGTTAGCAAAAATAGAACAAGGTAAAGTAATAATGCTGTTCTCTGTTTTTGCTGATGTTCTTCTTTTCCTCTTCTTCTCTTATTCCTGTACAGAAGATGTTATATGTATTCTGTGTGTAATATGAAATCTGTATAGGGATATATATATGATCTGTATATATTCTATCTCTGCATAAATCTGTACAGCAATATTATATATATGATCTGTTGAGAGAGACAGCTATATAAATCTGCTGTAATATATTCTGCTGCTTATTCTCTGCTGTATAAAAGGAATGCTTCCTGCTGTCGTGTAAAAGAGCAGTTGTCTTCTTTCGGCTAATTTGAATCCTTGCTGAGCAAAGAGGAAAGAAATAATATTTCTTTTATTTAGCAGATCCGCGAGAAGATAACTTGCCGTGTTTGACTTGCTGCAATGGCTCTATTAATTAATGCTTTTGCCAAATGACTACAACATTAAATGCTTGCACGATGTAATGTCAGAACAACAATATATATATCAATATATAAAATAGAATAAATATATATTGCTTTAATAAAGTCTGACAGCATATTAGAATAAGGAATATAATACTGCATAAATTTCGTCGAGCTGAGCTTCACTTTCGTCGAGCTCATCATTTGATTCGTCGACCGGATCATGTGATTTACTGTTTCTGAACATCTGCTGAAATTCATCGAGCGCCTCACTGAAGGTTTGTCGATCTCCTCTTTTCGTCGACCGCTGATCTGAGAATTCATCGACCGCTATTCTGGTTGGAATTCGTCGACCGCTGTTCGGAATTCGTCGACCGCTGCTTCCTTGCTAATTTGTCAAGCGCTGCTATAATGTAATCTTTTCGTCGAGCACCGTACGATGAAAGCTGAGCGCCGTTCGACGTTCGTCGAACGCAGAGAAATATGTGTAAATTTAATTTCTCTTCTTATTTTCTGCCTTATTAAATATATGTATATATTTATATTATTTATATTATTTGAAAGTGAGTTTTAGTTCTTATTTATCTTATTAAAAGATCTTGTTTAAGTTTACTTTCAAAGTAAGTGATATATCTATTTATATGAGTGAGTTTGCTGATTTCTGATGAGTAATAAAGCCAAACAGTTAAAGTGCATCTAAATAAATACATCACATGAAATAAAACAAATAGATAAAAATAAGCAATCCACAGATGACACATAATATATAGTAGTTCGCCTCAACTGGGTGCATCTACTCTTCTACCCACTGGTAGGAATCCACTAGGAGGTTGTTGATAAGGTGCCCTCACACCAAGGTGTTTTTGATAAGGTGTCCACACACCGAGTGAGCTGTTGATAAGGTGCTCTAACCAAGATGCAGGTTTTTGCTAAGGTGCCCTGTCACCGGGATTAACTTTTGAAGGGAGTTATAACCCTGTACAGGATGGGGTAAGGAAGTAAAAATGAAAACAGAAATTATATTGTTCTTCTCTGTATAAGAAGACTCTTGGAGATCCAAATGTGGTGTTGAATGGATCTGATGTTGAAGAGCTCCCCCTGTCTGATATGGTTTTATGACAGTTCTGGAGGCCTCTTCTTTTAAACCCTTCTTCCTTCTTTTGCAGTGATGATCCTGAGCAAGTAGTTGTGATTTGTGTCTCAGGATGTTTGTAATCTGCAGGAAGATGTTAGCAATGAAGAACAAATTGATTTTCTCTCTATTTTTGTCGTGTTTTTTTTTGCTTTCTCTGTAACTGTCTTTTTATAATCTGAGAACCTTTTCACTTAATTTGAATTCTTCTCTTGGGAAGAAGGAAAGAGCTGAGGTCTCCATGAATGCTTTGACTCCTCGAGAAGATAACCTGCCATTTCGTTTTATTAAAGCTAGTCTGCAATGGCTAATAGTATTGATTGATCTGCAACGGCTAAGAGGAATAGTCAAAAGACAGTGAAAAAGATATTAAAATAATTCAGAGAGAAATTCGTCGATCCCAGCTTGACATTTGTCGGGCTGAGCTCGCCGTCTGATGTACTGAGCGATTGTCTCTATCTTGGAATTCGTAGACCGCTGAGATGGCTGGATTGAGTTTGTCGAGCGCCGTTCAGAGAATGCCTGGTCGCTGAGATTATTCTGACTGAATTCGTCGAGCGCAGTTCGCCATTTGTCGAACGCTGTTCTGATGAAGATTTGTCGAGCGCTGGCTGGCTGGAATTTGTCGAGCGCCATTTGACATTCGTCGAACGCAGAGAGCTTGTATTATTTTCTTATGTATATTCTCCGATTCGATCGCATCATATTTAATTTATGTTTCCTTAGTTTTCTTAGATGAATTATTAACAAAAGGGATGGATCCTAACTCAAATCAAAAGCTAAGGTTCCAACATTATTGAATATTTCTTTTCAGCCTATTAACTTAATCTGATTTAATCTAAGTATAAGATATATTATGATATAAAATTTAGACATTAAAGGTGGATCCTAACTCAAATCAAACCTAAGGTTCCAACAAGATCTGGTCGACTCTAAACTTGGAGAAGAATCTTGAGAAGAAGCTTTGTCGGCGACCAAATTGATCTTTGCGAGATAGACCAAAGCTGACAGTCATGAATATTGATTTTGTGATTTTCTTCTCTGTTTATGATTAGGGTTTAATAATGAATAACCCTTAAGTATTTATATGATTCTTCTCTAACGGCTAGAAATGAGATTTAAGGGTTAAGCTCCACGTGTACTGTACATAGAGGATGCCCTAAATACAAGCCGTCTGAAATTTGAAAATGAAAAATAGATAAGGCAATTCGTCGAATGCACTCGTGAAATGATTTGATCACTCGACGAATTTCACTTAACGTTTCAACGAATTCGTCTCAATGACTCGGCGAATTTTACTTGACGAATTTTACTTGGCTGAAAACATTCTGGATGAAACTTATACTGACTTCTCGAGAGCACTCGACCAATTCGTCGAGTGTTCACGAGAGGTCAACAACTCACTCGATGATAGGAGTTAAGATATTAATCGAGACCTATCGAGTGATCTCGACGAATTCTTCTAGTCCACTCGAGATGTCTCGATGAATGAATCGAGTGTTCTCGAGTGTACTCGACAAATTAACTTGAACATTTTTCTTCTAGCCCAGAAAGACAGCAACAACTCCTTGTCTTTTCCACCTCTTTACATATGAAGTACATCCCAATAGAGAGATTTCATATGAGTCAACACATTGTTCTACACAATGAGGAATTACATAGCATAGGCCTGTGCTTATGACTCATTGAAACCTGATATTAGTTTGTACTTGGAATTTAAGATCCTGCAATAACATAACTAAAATACTATATCAAATACATAATCAATTCATCTTAGTTTAAGGGAGACTTCTTCAAATCAAGGCTATTGTGGCTACAATACCCAATAGGGAGCGATGATGACGATGATGAGCGGCCACCACCATAGTGCTACTATTGCAGAAGGACCAAACATATCCGGAGCCAGTGCCCGAAATATCTGAAAGAGCTAAAAGAAAAGAGGTACAAGAGCAAGGAGAAAAGAAGGTACTAAAGATGGCTACTTGGGATGACTCTTCTGTTGGATCTTATGGCGCCCTTAGAGAGGGGTGAATAAGGGTTTTATGGAATTTAAATCTTAATTAAATTTATCAGAGTTTGAGACTGAAGTTTCAGAATATTTTATAGAAAAATATATTTTAATATTCCAGATAGAATTGTAATGAAGATTCCTTTTTAAATAATTGAAACAAAACTTTTTGTTGACTGTTGCTAATGCCTGGCGTTAAGTCTTAACGCTGGGCGTTAGCTCTCCAGAGAATATTCCTCAGAACAAAAAGATTGCCACAGTGATTTTACTTATGAAATCTTAAATGAAATACAATTCCAGAAAATCAGAGATAATGAAAATAATTATTGTATTTCAAAGATAATTATACAAATGTTAATTTTAATACTTTGATGAAAATAGAAATTAAAACATTCTTGAAGAGGAAATAAAATCAATTGAATAGAATATTAAAAGACATGATTTTATTTCATAATAAATTGAATACACAAATGTTTAATTTCTATAACGCTAGAAATCAAGGCGAAAATATGTAAAAACACTTTTTGTTGTTTCACCGGTCCTTCTCCCAAAGACCGGTTGGATATAGCCTATCTATCCCCAAATAAGGCCTCTAGCCACCCCCTAGATCTACCCTCGACCTAGTCGCCATGCACAAGGCGGCGAATTACCCCCTAAGCCTCACAAGGACCTAGTCGCCAACACAAGGCGAATTTACCCACAAAATCCTTCCCGGAATCCGACGTTCTCACTGAATGATTTCTCCACACAAATTCAAAAGGAAAAATAAGAGATTACAAGATAAGTAAAGAGAAACTCCCCAAGAAATTCTGAAGGTGAAGACGAAGTCGATGTAGATGTTGGCGTTCTTGAAACGATCGTCCTTCGTAAGGAATATGCGTTGTAGACCTTCTCCTTCAAAATCTTCTTTAGATCTTCATGTTAGCCCAAGGGAGATCTCTTAATTACTGTACACAAACCTCTCTCCAAAGTATCAGAATTCTGGAATCATCTCTCTATGTGGAGAATGATAGGGGCTGTATATTAAATAACCTCGGAAGCTAACGCGCAGCGTTAAGGGTTAATGCCAGCATTAGTGAATGTGCACTGTCGTGGCAGGAATCGTGCAACCATCAAGATCGTGGCAGTTTGTGAATTCAACGTGGGCGTTACGAGTCAATGCTGGCGTTGAGTCGTTCTCCTTCAAATTTGTCGATTGACCTTCTCATTTCGTCGAACGCAGGTCCAGTTCGTCGAACGCAGGTCCAGTTTGTCGAACGCAGGTCCAGTTCATCGAACGCAGGTCCAGTTCGTCGAACGCAGGTCCAGTTCGTCGAACACAGATCCAGTTCGTTGAACGCAGGTCCTATTCGTCGAACGTAGTTTCTTCAGGAAAAATTTCGTCGAACGGAGAGCAAAGTTCATTGAACGGCTAGCGCCGGTGTTAAGTACTAATGCCTGGCATTGTCTCTGCCTTCTCTCCGCCTTCTCAACGGATTTCTTCTCAACGACATTTCATCTCAGCGGATACTTTTCTCGACGGATGTTAATGCGGGGCGTTAACCACTAACGCGGGGCGTTAGCTATCTTTCCAAGGAGTCATTTCCAATCAGCAAACTATTCATAGGGATGTGTAGCTATAGTTCCTGTACAACCTGCATACTATAAACACACAAAATACAAGATCAAATACAACACGATATTTGTTATTCTCAAACCAAGAGATGCGGAACATAGGCTCCAACAATCTTCCCCTTTTGATAATAACAAATACCTGTATGAGAAATTAGTGAACTTAAAACCATTTGTGTTTATAGATAAGTGTGGTAATAAGATATGCATGAATAACATGTTAAAAGCATGATATATTTGATAGCGATAATGCATACTCTTTCTACATGAAGTCCTCCCCCTATATAAGTGTTCTCTTATAATTTACTCCCCCTAAATATCTATTTTACTAGATTTCTCAATTTCTTCTCCCCCTTTGTTATTAACAAAAGTGGGTAGGGATGAGCCTATATCTTTTAAGATAGCTAAAGAACCACTTATTGAAGGATTTTCATGATCGAACATATGATAGTGTATGCACCTCCTATATGATTACTCCCCCTACAAATATACCTTTTTTGGTTAATATTATTATAAAGCACTCCCCCTAAAAATTATATTTATGCAATTTAATCTCCCCTTTTGGTAGTATCAAAAGAGGGTTTTAGGAGTGAGTATGTATAATAAGGAGTAATATATTTTATGTCGAGTAGAAAAAAATAAGATGCAATCAAAAATTTGTTAAATACTACTTGTTGAGAAAAATATATAAGCATGATGTAACATAAAGTAGTAAGCAACATAACATAAATGATAAAGTAAGCATTCTTATTTTAAGATACCACTTGTTGAAACCGTGGTGTTAAAAATAATAGACATGAATGAGTATAAGTGGTAAACTTAGCAGAAGAATAAGCACTCTTAAACATAAACATCATTTTTAGAAGATAAAATCATACAAAGGATAATGAGTTTTAAATTTGAAAAGTTGATGTTTGAGTTAAAGATTGAAGAGATGTTATTCCATTAAGATAATATTGCAAGCATGATTTCATAATATCAAGAAAAGATACACAAACTACAATGTAATAAATTTGCATTTCAAGTAAACATAAACATTGTAGCGATCATGCTTTGTTATCTAGTGCATTTACTTAAGTTTGTAGAGATTTGAGTAGATGAGCATTAGGATCCAATTCTCATGAGTAGAAGTTTTATGAAAGATAATGATGTGTACAAAGTAGTGTTTTGATAAAGTATACAAGTGAATCAATCAAAAACACATGACATATATAATGAAATAACACAACATTAAAATACACAAATAATATTACTTCCACAATATTTCAATGCACATGAATAAATAGTACAACTACCAAGGTGCTCTACACACACAATGCTTATTAAGACTTATCAGGGTGCAAAGTAGTGCTTGGGGGATCACTTTTATACTTTTTAGCTTTATTTTCAATTTTTTATGATCCGGTGTACTAAGAGAAGTGGTGTATAAATTGTTTGCTACAAGACACTTTACAATTCTTAGCCAAGGTGCTCAACCTCACCATGCTCATTAAGACTTATCAGGAGGGTGAGTAGTGCTTGGTGGAGTTTTCCTTGTCATTTATTATTTGCTTTTTAGTTTAGTGACTAAGGACTCCGAATTCACTTGTTTTGCAAACATAGCATTTTAAACCACATTTCTCTAATGAATAAGTGCATGAAAGACAAAGAATTGTAATAACCAATTCAATGTTGTGTAGGTAATCTATTTAAGCATTTTAATTATTTATGTTATTATACTACACAATCATGTAAGAATAAGATTGTAAACACATGTAGGTTATCAAAAATAAGTGAGTGAATGAATCATTATCAAACATAATACATTACTCATACTTAGGGGCATGGTAAGAATTTCTATACATGTTTATCTATAATCAATTTCATTGCACATAACAAGATAATATTCAAGGCATGATAAATACAAAACAATGTCTTTTATGAAACTTGTAAGTTAAATTAAACATTGTATTTAATCTTTAATTGATATAATTAATCATCCTTGACAATGGCAATGAATAACTATCAGTTTTTATAAATTTTTTGATTTTTTTTTATATGCACAAAACAATAAACACACATAAAGAAAAACATATTTTTGTTCTTTGAAATTGTTTTGTAATTTTGTATTTGTTTATATATATATATATATTCTCTGGAAAAAATAGAAATCTTTAATAGCCCTTTCAGTAAATGATATTCTATGCCAGAGAAATAAACCCAAAATAATGCATGAGAAAATACATATTTTTTTTTGAAAATAAATAAAATTTTGTTTTAAAGGAAATATTTTTTTTTTAAAACAGAGAAATAAAACACACATAAAATATTAAAATAATACCAGAAATTATTCAATACAAAAAAAATATATTTTGGAGCAAAGGAGCTAACGCCAGGCATTAACTTCTTAACGCCAAAATAGAACACTAAATTTTAATGTTTTGAAAATTTTTTTTTATGATTCATTTGTATTATAAAGAGACCTTCCTTAAGTTGAAATTTCAGAGTATATTGATTAGATTTGAAGGCTCTTTTAGCATGTTCTTAGTGATTTTTCAAGTACTTGTGTTTGGTAAAATCATTAAAGCTCAAAATAATAAAATATGCAAACACAAGATGCAATGTTAGAACAAAAACAAATATGCATGATTTATGTATAAAGAGTAAGATAATGTTCATGCAATGAATAAAATATAAGTATATCTAAGATCAAGATACCTTAACTACATGACTACACTCTAGCCCCATACTAAGTGACGGATGGGCATGAGGAGCTGCACACATGCCGTAGGTTGGGGTGTTAATCCCATATGCATACAAAAGACGACGCTCAACCTAGCACTCTTTCCCCCTAGTGCCTCGCAAGGCCCCACTGGAACCCTCCCCGGTTAAGGACAAGACATGACTTAGAGGTTAGGTCTCTAATGCACACAATCCTACACCCTCGCTATTGTGATACACATGTCATTGGTTTAATGATTATGGACATACTAAGCGTGTAAGCCTTAAATATATTAACTATGGTATAATTGCATGATTTGTTTTGGATTTATAATTATATCGATGATTGTTGATTTTAAATCCATTTAGAATACATTTTATTCATACAAATAACTACAAAAGAAATTATGATTTTCATATTTTAGTAATATAATTTACTTTAGCATTGCAAGATATATAACTAGCATGGACATTGATTTCTACCAATGGTAAGTGATGATGCTAGTATGATGAATTACGACAACAAGGTGAAAAGCTAAGTAAAGATGGACAAATATATAATTGAATTGCATGTATTCAAACATAGAGTTTTGACTTTTCATAGACCTAAAAATAAGTGACAATTCTATTTGATTTTATCTTGTTGATATCAAGTTAATTCATAGGTCTAAAGATAATGAGATACATGCAAACAATAAAGATGCACATCACACACACAAAATAAGATATGAAACTATAATACCAATAACCATCATATATTTTTATAATTCCTAAGGTTGATAGAAATAGTTGATTTAAGATAATTCTTGATAGATCATGAATTACGATATATGATAATAGTGAATTTTAGCATAGGATATTAATAGATCAAGATGGAGTGTGTGAAATCATATTCATCATTTTTGTAATTTTTTCAATTATGATTTTTCATTATAGAGTCTATCATATGCAACAAAGAAAATAGGCAAATATGCAATTAGTTGCGTATTTAACATTTTGGCCTAAGACCCCTAAAAATCCATTTAAATCCAATTTTGAAAGTAATTTCATTAGTCTTGATAATATCATTTAGCAAATTTAGCATTCAATTTATAATGATAATATAAGACATTTATAGGTAATGGATTTAAAAAGGATAAAATATATAAAAAGGAAAGATAAATCACTTAAAAATTATGACTTTATATTCAATTTGATTTGTTAAACATTAGGCTTAAAATGAAAGTCATATCTCATGATAAATAAAGTGATCATAAACAAGTTGGCTCAAAAATAAAAAATAAACAAAATAAAAAAGCAATTAAGCATATCATGAAGTAGAGTAATGATATTTCCTTTTTAATTTATTTCTACTTCATGCAATACAATGATTCCTAGTGAATGAGAGATTTAGGTATCCAAAGGGGACCAAGTATGATGGTTCCTTTGGGTACCCAAATACATCGTGTTGGCTTTTGGAGAGATAGTGATGAATGGGCCTTTATAAGTGGAGTTAGTGTTTCGTTTTTAATTTTGGGCCTCCATTCATACTTTGGTTGTTTATCTTTTAAATTCATATTATGATTATTTGACATCATTTTGGAATGATAGTTGTTTGAAAAATAATTTATTTGGGATTTATGTTTATTCAAATTATTTTTCAAAATACATTGATGTTGATAATCATAATGAATTTTATTATATGGATTCTTTGAGAGTGTATAAGAGTGATGGTCTTTCTTAAGAATTGAATGTTGAAAGAGTGGGTTACAATATGTTTTAAATGATTGGTTCTTATTTTGATGATTTTCATTTCCACTCTTTCTTATAGACATACTCTTATAATATGAAGTTAAGCTCTTTAAATTTAGATTTCTTAATAAACTAGAGTTAAGAGAATTTTTATTACTTGAAAAATTTTCAATAAACAATTTTAATGATTCTAGTTTATCCATTAAATTATCATTTTCTTTTATCAAATTTTCATTATGCTCTTTTGAAATTAAAAGTCCTTTTTCTAAACCCTTGAGTTCTTCTTTAAAAGTATTATAATCAAAACAAGGTTTAACATTTTTAATTAAAGAGCATGAATGAGAATTTAACACATCAATACTTGATTCTAATTTAGCATTTGCTTTTAAAGTTTTATTTTCTAAACGTAGTTCGAAATTAACATTTTTCAAATTTTTAATTCTACGTTTAGCAATATTAAGCATATGTAATGTAGAAATAGAATTTCTTACAAAGAGAGAGGACTTAGAATTTCTTACATTGCTATGGGATGAGACAAGATTTGAACCAAGGGTTCCTTTGACATTTTCTTCACATTCCTCTTCCATAGTTGAATTTCCATCTTCTCTTTTGCTTGATGTGTTGCCATCAATTGAGTCCAATATTGTGACGTTGTCTTCTTCTCTTGGATCCATAAGGAATTGCTCATATTCATCATCTGCGGAAGGAAGACTATAAGAATTCTCAAGAAATTTTCAAACTTCATAAGCATTAGGAAGTGTATAAATAAGTTTGAAAATATTTTGATCTAATGCACAATATAGACTATTCACTGATTTGACATTTAAAGACATTTCATTTTTATTTAAAATATTTGGGGGTATTTTAATTATAATATTCCAAACTTCAATATCCAAGGATTTAAGAATTTTTTCCATAAGTATTCTCCACCCATTATAATTTTCACCCATAAATAATGGTGGACATAATGATTTTTTATTTTCCTAAAAATTATCCCCTCTTGAAGATGTGAGATCATGAAGCACCATTATTCTCGGTTGTGAAGCTGTATTGGAATAACCTACGCTCTGATACCACATGTTGGATCTTACAGCGCCCTTAGAGGGGGGGGGGGGGGGGTGAATAAGGGTATTATGGAATTTAAATATTAATTAAATTTATCAGAGTTTGAGACTGAAGTTTCAGAATATTTTATAGAAAATTATATTTTAATATTCCAGATAGGATTGTAATGAAGATTCCTTTTTAAATCATTGAAACAAAACTTTTTGTTGACTGTTGCTAACGCCTGGCGTTAAGTCTTAACGCTGGGCGTTAGCTCTCCAGAGAATATTCCTCAGAACAAAAAGATTGCCACAGTGATTTTACTTATGAAATCTTAAATGAAATACAATTCCAGAAAATCAGAGATAATGAGAATAATTATTGTATTTCAAAGATAATTATACAAATGTTAATTTTAATACTTTGATGAAAATAGAAATTAAAACATTCTTGAAGAGGAAATAAAATCAATTGAATAGAACATTAAAAGACATGATTTTATTTCATAATAAATTGAATACACAAATTTTTGATTCCTATAACGCTAGAAATCAAGGCGAAAATATGTAAAAACACTTTTTGTTGTTTCACCGGTCCTTCTCCCAAGGACCAGTTGGATATAGCCTATCTATCCCCAAATAAGGCCTCTAGCCACCCCCTAGATCTACCCTTGACCTAGTCGCCACGCACAAGGCGGCGAATTACCCCCTAAGCCTCACAAGGACTAGTCGCCAACACAAGGCAAATTTACCCACGGAATCCTTCCCGGAATCCGACGTTCTCACCGAACGATTTCTCCACACAATTACAAAAGGAAAAATAAGAGATTACAATAAATAGAAACTCCCCAAGAAATTCTGAAGGTGAAGATGAAGTCGATGTAGATGTTGGCATTCTTGAAACGATCGTCCTTCGTATGGAATATGCGTTGTAGACCTTCTCCTTCAAAATCTTCTTTAGATCTTCATGTTAGCCCAAGGGAGATTTCTTAATTGCTGTACACGAACCTCTCTCCAAAGTATCAGAATTCTGAAATCATCTCTCTATGTGGAGAATGAGAGGGGCTGTACATTAAATAGCCTCGGAAGCTAACACACAGCGTTAAGGGTTAACGCCAGCAATAGTGAACGTGCACTATCGTGGCTGGAATCGCGCAACCGTCAAGATCGTGGAAGTTTGTGAATTCAACGTGGGCATTACGAGTCAACGCAGGCGTTGAGTCGTTCTCCATCAAATTCATCGATCGACCTTCTCATTTCATCGAAGGAAGGTCCAGTTTGTCAAACGCAGGTCCAGTTCGTCGAACGTAGGTCCAGTTCGTCGAACGCAGGTCCAGTTCATCGAATGCAGGTCCAGTTCGTCGAACGCAGGTCCTGTTCGTCGAACACAGTTTCTTCAGGCAGAATTTCATCGAATGGAGAGCAAAGTTCATCGAATGGCTAGCGCCAGCGTTAAGTACTAACGCCTGGCGTTGTCTCTGCCTTCTCTCCACCTTCTCAACGGATTTCTTCTCAACGACATTTCATCTCAGCGGATACTTTTCTCGACGGATGTTAATGTGGGGCGTTAACCACTAACGTGGGGTGTTAGCTATCTTTTCAGAGAGTCATTTCCAATCAGCAAACTATTCATAGGGATGTGTAGCTATAGTTCCTGTACAACCTGTATACTATAAACACACAAAATACAAGATCAAATATAACACGGTATTTGTTATTCTAAAACCAAGAGATGCGGAACATAGGCTCCAACAATCTCCCCCTTTTGATAATAACAAATACCTGTATGAGAAATTAGTGAACTTAAAACCATTTGTGTTTATAGATAAGTGCGGTAATAAGATATGCATGAATAACAAGTTCAAAGCATGATAGATTTGATATCGATAATGCATACTCTTTCTATATGAAGTCCTCCCCCTACATAAGTGTTCTCTTATAGTTTACTCCCCCTAAATATCTATTTTACAAACTTGCAAAATTTTTGATAAAAGTTTAAAAGATATTGATCTTCTAAAACTCAAAATAAATTTTTGTTAAAGGAAAACAAAAAAATATCTAAAGAAGATCAATTATTAGGGAAAGAGAAGGTTGTTTGCCAAGAGTGCAATCATTCCTTGGCAAGAATGAAAGATCTTGAAGAAGCTCTTTCTAAGTCCCACTCCACTATCGAATTACTTACTAAGAAAAAAGGGGCTTAGAAAGAACTTTAAAATCCTCTCTTTCTCAAATAGAAGAAGGAAAGAAATCTTTTGCGAATCGATGTGTTATGATAGTAACAAAAACACCGCTCTTAAAGCCCGAATTCATGATTTAAACATGTCTATTGAATAATTTGGTGTTGTCCAAAGGTCTCTTGACATGATCCTGACAAACTAATGCCAAGGTAGTGCAAAATATGGGCTTGGTTATTGTTGAAACCGATTTCTCAGTATCTTGTGAAGCTCGGGCCCTCAACAAGTCGAGGGGCAGCTAGCCCTTACTTATCCCTCGGAAAGAACAGACTGGAGATTAGGAACTAGACTAAGAACTTAGTCTCAGCGAGGAGGTCCCACCACCAACCCGGAAGATCGTTGAGCGCTTCCCCTCCCAAGCCAAAGCTGAGACTTGGGCACCTTGGAGAGCTGGAGAGCTAATCCAAAGTAACCAAAGGAAGAAGAAGCTCAGAGTACTGAGATTGGAATCCTCTCCCATGGTGTCCTTCAAGGTTTATTTATAGGTTTTTGTTCGTGGTCTGTTAATAGCAGAATTCCTCCTTTTGGTTTTACTAAACGCACCCTAATTTAGCCTGCTAACAGCCAAACTCCGCTGTTTGGAGGGGATAACGGCAGACCACCAGGGGCAGCAGGGTAATTTCGCCTCCTTAGCCTATGGGCAAGTGGCCTGCGAGAAGGCTACTCGTGAGAGCTCCTGCGAGTCTCCTCGCGAGCATGGCTCATGAAACCCCTCTTAGGCGAGCGCTCTATGAGGGCCCCGCTCGCACCGCTTCTGGCGACATCCACCGAGGCCGGGTCTCGCATGCCTTCCTGCGAGCTCCCCTCGGCCCGTACCCCCAACTCTCGCGACCCCTTAGTGGCGAGATGATCTCTTCCAGCCCAAGTTACTAATCTTCGGGCCTTACCTACTCAGGCAAACTCGGGGTTATACATAATCCCCGCTCTTTGTGAGATTACTCTAAGCTCGCAAAGAATCATCCAACCCCGTATGTTCGCCGACGACTGCTGATCTGTTCGGGAATCTTTCTTGTGGGTCCCACCCCACCTCTATAAATACTGCCCCAGTCGAAGTGATGCACGTTATTACTCTCTCTTATTCCACCTCCGTACACTGTATCTGCCGGAGAATGCCTCTTTCTGAAGAACTCCGGGCTCGCCTGAGGGCGTCCAAGGAGGGCGAGCTCTCCACCATGGCCAACGCCGCCTCTTGGATGACTCGACAGACCCCTCCGCTTGCGCCTGCAATAAAAAAAGCGAAGCCGGTCCACATACCCCTAAAGGGGACAAGACCACATTGCTAGACTCTTCTCCTGATGATCGGCCCGTTGAAAAGGTAATATTCTCGCTTAACTATTCCTTGGGTTTCTCTAAACCTCGCCTGACTGCAGGAACTACCCCCTGCCGATCAGGATGCGGGCGGAGGCTTAACCGAGACCCGTCTCGATCCTCCGGCGAGGACTGATCTTGTCAACGGGGAAACTGCTGGTAAGTGCCTCGCTCCCACAAAACCGAATTAACTTTCTATCGGATGGCTCTCATTTTTCCTTCTTACAACCTCTCCTCGCGTGACTCCGGGTGGTCGAAGCTCGCGACCTTAGACGCCGCCCCCCCGACACAACCATTAACACCCCGGGATTCAATCACTTGAGGGGGAGGCTTCCGGTGGCTCGCAACCTGCCCTGATGGTTTGTGCCGATGACGTGATGCGACGCGGTGGTCATGGGAAGTCTGCCTCGCTCCCCTTCACTACCCTCTTCCAGGGCTGGCCTACTACTTCTCTCCCGCCTACAGGTAATGGTTTTGCTGCATTTGTTGAGATGTTACTTTCCATGTTAGTCTCGCTAACGACTAACGATGCTTGGATTTGCTCGCAGGTGATTCCGAGACTCTCCCCTCCGACTCTGACTTTGGGGAGGAAGAGATGTCGCCTCTCCCTTTGCTGGAGCAGATGGATGATTTCTTGGGCGACCCGCGGGATCCTGAGGCCATGAAGAAGTGGACCTCGGAATTGTTTCAGAAGCAAGGGCGGATGCTGCAGGATCTTCACCTCCAAGCGAGGAGGGACATGGAAGTTGCCGAGGAGCGGCACGCCACTTTGCTGGATGAGTGTGCGCGGCTCCGCGCCAAGCTGCCTCAAGACATTGGCGAGACAACCACCTCCCCCGGACACATCTCGTGCGGGTGAACGATTATGCCCGCTTGATCCAATGTGAAGCTCGCACGCTCAACGCATACCATTACCCTAGGATTCCGCCAAGATCTGGAGTGCGAGGCCGTGGCAGGTGGAAATGGATACGCTACTAGTCTCGCCCGCACTCTATCTCGGCTCGACAAACCTCTCCACAATGTTTAAATATTTGTTTAATTTTGTTGGACCATCTCGCGAACATTTTTACTTTCATTATTAACCATTTCTCGCCCGCCACTGGGGTTCTTGCGAACTTATTTATTATTGTAATATATTTGCTAGTGATGCTCGCTCTCTTTTATTTCCGCTTTTTCTTGTTGTTTCCGCATGGAAATTTTGCATATACTAACCCCGTGAGCTGGTCTCGCTCGCTAATATATCTGAGGTTTTATCGCGTTCTCGCGTCATGAAGGGTTTTGCCTAACCGCACCCCCCGCCGCTTCAACATCTTTCCCGCGCTTTTCATTTTTTATAAATAGGTTCCAGCGCTGATCTCACCTACCGCATTTAACTCCAGCTCTTCTGTTTCCTCCGCTTACGAGATCTCGCGCTCTATTCTTCGCACTTTCTTCTTCTTCTTTCGCAGATTTCAACGATGGTGGGCGACGCGAGCGAGGCTGAAGGTCGGTTGAAGTGTGCCTGGGCCTTCACTGATCACACTTTCTTCCATAGAAACCTGACTAAAGAGGAATACCTCGCCGCGGTCGCCGAATTTATCCCACCGGGGTTCTCCACCCACTGCCCTAGCGGGGAGGACGTAATCAACGTACCCATGCCGGACGAGCTCTCCATCCTTATAACCCACTTTGGGGTCGGCCTGCGCCTGCCTCTGTGGCCAGAGGTCTACCAGGTACCCGCTGATCTCGCGCACTTTTACTTTTCTGAATTTTAAGCTCTCGCTTGCTTCTTAGAGACCTCGCGATGTTTTTTGCCAGGTACTAAAGCATTACAATGTGATACTGGGCCAACTGACCCCCAACGCTGTAGCGGTCATTATCGCATTCGCATGCTACATGCGAGAAGAACACATTGAGTTCAGCTTGCCGGTCTTCCGGATGCTGTTCTCCTTCAGGGGCTACAAGGAAGGTACCGCTTACTTCGTGGGCTCGGGACTCAAGATCAACGAGACCGTCAACAAGAGCTATTACTGGGCTCAGAAGTTCCTTTTCGTCGAAGGGAACTTCGGCAACGTCCCGTTCTCGCCAATTCAGCACGGCGAGAGCACCTACCGCCCCCAGCTCTCGGCGGCCATGACGCCGCTCTGTACTAGTTCTTCAGTAAGAAGAACTTCGAGGTTGCGCATCTCCGCCGAAACCTCAACTCGCTACCACCAGTGCTCCCCGGGGAGGGTATGTATCTCGCTTGCTCGCAATTTTCTTTTCAATGTTCTCGCTTAACGTTTCTAATTGCTGAACTATTACAGGTGAGCGAGATCTCCCCGTCCATCCCCCTACGCGAGCAGCCGGTCTTTCCCTGCAGACCTCATCCTCGCGAAAATGGGAGCGGATGCCTATCGCGAGACCTCCCGTCCTGCCGCCCCTCCCACTAAGAAAAGGGGCGAGTCTTCCGGCCGAAAGGACTACTCCTCGCAGCCCTCCCAGAAGAAGAGCAAGAAGAATCTCCCCCCTCCGAGAAGGGAAAGGGGCACGTCATGGCTTCCCCGAGCGAGATCCTATCGGCTGACTTCCCCGAAGAAAGGGAGTCTGGCGAGCCGGTCGAGAAGGTCGCCCGAATCTCCTCCTTGCCAGTGCCGATAAATCACTGGAACTTTGGTCTCGGCCAAAGGCACAAGGACGAGGCCGGCGAGTACCTGCTATACTGGAATCCAGAAGTCAACAAAGCCACCATATCCACCCTCCTCCCTTCTTGGGTGGAGCAGCCGACAGTCAATGGGCAGGCGTTCTCGCTCTGCTTTGGACTGTATGGTCGCGAGGACGCCTCGGTCTTCAAGGCCGAGACTACGAGGAGCTTGGCGTACGTAAGTGCGTGAGCCGAGCTCCGCTCTACGGAGCTCGCTCATATGATGGGTCGGCGATGTCTCCAGCTGGAGCGCCACAATGAGGAGCTCGCCCTCGCCTATAAGGATTCCGCCGCCGAGATTACGAGCTTGAAGGAAAGGCTGCTCGCCTCCGAGGCACTCTCTCTCAGCCACCAGAATGTGGTAAGTATTTGAGTTCTCGCCTCCCTCCTTTCCTAATCGTTCCTATGGCTTACCCATTTCCTCTATAGGATACCGAGACCACCCAGGAGCTTCGCTCTCGCATCTCCGGCCTAGAGAATGAGGTTGCCAGGTTGAAGACTTACAACCAGGAGCTGAACCATGCCGTCGTCCCCCCGTCTTCTCGCCGTCTGAGGAATGTCCAACGAGCCAGGGAGGAAGAATGCGCGAGGCTTCCATCACAGTGGCGTGCTACATTTTTTGGGCTATGCAGGGAGCCGGCCTGCTGTCTGCCGAGGCGGCCGACCTGATGATCGAGGACGTGGTCCCGGAGTTGTTTACACCACCACCGCCACCAGCGGACAACGAGGACGAACGGTCTGCCGATGAATCTTAGAAAAGACTTGTACTTTTATTTTTTTATTTTTGGCTGGCGAGATCGCCGCAACCCCTGTAACTGATTTTTGATGAAATGGAAATGACAATTTTCGCCCTTGTTTATTGTACTCTCGCTTTCTACATTTTTTGTTGTTTTTCTTCCCGTGCTTATCATATTTTCTATCGCGTTCACTATACTCACACCCGCCTACTGCGTTGCCGCCTGGCTTCGACACAGGGCATGTTTTCGCAAATACTTCCTCGCCTTTTTTGCCTACTTTAGGATCGCAAATTCTAGGGGTCAAACTTTTGAGTCCCCATCTCGCGGGGGTCAAACTTCATCATTTAGCTTTTAGAGAGCGAGACCCCAATATGGCCTCTCGCACCATCCTCGGGGATCTGAGCGTGCACCCCTCTTACGCTTCGGCCTGCCTGTCTGGGATGGTCATCGCTCTTCTCCCTCTATATTTAGCGAGGGCTCTATCTCGCGGAAAGCCTTCTGCCCCGAACGCGCGAGACGAACTCTCTCTTCCTTTGTTGTGGGAGGTCATTCCTTCTCGCCGAGCAAGATGACCCCTTTTCTGGCGACCCTGCCAACCTCTCCAGAGATCAACCTGACCCACCATCTATGAGAGCCCGACAGCGGAATCGATCTGGGGCATTCCTGCACCAAAGAACTTGCCACTTGCCAGCCTCTCCAGAGATCAACCTGACCCACCATCTTGAGAGCCCGACAGCAGAATCGATCTGGGGCATTCCAGCACCAAAGAACATGCCACTTGCCAACCTCTCCAAAGATCAACCTGACCCACCGTCTATGAGAATCAGGCAGCGGAATCGATCTGGGGCATTCCAGCACCGAAGAACTTGCCACTTGCCAGCCTCTCCAGAGATCAACCTGATCCACCGTCTATGAGAGCCCGACCGCGGAATCGATCTGGGGCATTCTAGCACCGAAGAACTTGCCACTTGCCAGCCTCTCCAGAGATCAACCTGACCCACCGTCTATGAGAGCCCGACAGCGGAATCGATCTGGGGCATTCCAGCACCGAAGAACTTGCCACTTGCTAGTCTCTCCAGAGATCAACCTGACCCACCGTCTATGAGAGCCCGGCAGCGGAATCGATCTGGGGCATTCCAGCACCAAAGAGCTGCCACTTGCCAGCCTCTCCAGAGATCAACCTGACCCCCGTCTATGAGATCCCGACAGCGGAATCGATCTGGGGCATTCCTGCACCGAAGAACTTGCCACTTGCCAGCCTCTCCAGAGATCAACTTGACCCACCATCTATGAGAGACCGACGGCGGCATCGATGTAGGGCATTCCAGCACCGAAGAACTTGCCACTTGCCAGCCTCTCTAGAGATCAACCTGACCCACCGTTTATGAGAGCCTGACCGCAGAATCGATCGGGGGCATTCCAGCACAAAATAACTTGCCACTTGCCAGCCTCTCCAGAGATCAACCTGACCCATCGTCTTTGAGAGCCCGACAGCAGAATCGATCTGGGTCATTCCAGCACCAAAGAACTTGCCACTTGTCAGCCTCTCCAGAGATCAACCTGACCCACCGTCTATGAGATCCCGACAACGGAATTGATCTGGGGCATTCCAGCACCAAAGAACTTGCCACTTGCCAGCCTCTACAGAGATCAACCTGACCCACGTACCGTCTATGAGAGCCCGGCAGCAGAATCGATCTGGGGCATTCCAGCACCGACGAACTTACCACTTGCCAGCCTCTAGAGATCAACCTAACCCACCGTCTATGAGAGCCCGATAGTGGAATTGATCTGGGGCATTCCAGCACAGAAGAACTTGCCACTTACCAGCCTCTCCAGAGATCAACCTGACCCACCGTCTATGAGAACCCGGTAGCGGAATCGATCTGGGGCATTCCAGCACCAAAGAACTTGCCACTTGCCAGCCTCTCCAGAGATCAACCTGACCCACTGTCTATGAGAGCCCGGCATCGGAATCGATCTGGGGCATTCCAGTACCAAAGAACTTGCCACTTGCCAGCCTCTCCAGAGATCAACCTGACCCACCGTCTATGAGAGCCCGACAACGGAATCGATCTGAGGCATTCCAGCTTGTTAGCGATGGCTCTCTTCTTTTGGTGGATGGGCCGATAGCGGGATCGAGGTTAAGATGGTGGCATGCCACATCCGCATCAATCCCGGGCATTTCCGCAGCGCTCCAAGCGAAGACATCCACGTTCTTTTGCACGTAGGCTAGGATTTTCTCTTGTTCCTCCAGGCCGAGCGCTCCGCTGTTTCAGACCTTCTCCACCACCCCAGCATGGGTGGTGACCTCGAGCTCTACGAACTCCTCCGCAGCCTCCAGCCGGGACTGCTCTCCCGAACCTCCTTCTTTCCCCTAGCCGTTAGCGAATGCTTCAGCCTCCTCCTCCCTTCCTTCTTCTCTGATCGCCATCATCTCTTCTGCCCTTCTTCCCTGGACCTGACCCTCTATCTCTTCCTTCTCCTCCTCTCCTTCCCCCATCTGCTTCTGCTTCTGCTCCTACCCCTTCTATCCTTCCTCTTCCTCCCCTTCCTCGTCTGATTGCCATGTCCTGTTGAGGCAGGGGAGGCACCTGCCTTGGACCTTGCCTCCATCCCAACTGATGGGGTCTTCCTTGACCCCCATGGAAGTTACCCCCTCCCGGGGCGTAACCTCTCCCTTGAACCTGCATTCCTCCACCCTGCTTCCTCCATCCCCTTCCGGGGCCCGGGTCTCTTCCCTTCTCTGCACCTCTTGCTGCCTGACCTCCGGCTCACTGAGCTTTGCTAGGCTCCTGGTGAGCTCCAGATTGGCCTCCTCACTTTCGATTTCCTCCGCCACCCTCTCCATCAACTCCTCATAGGATACAGGTGTAACATACCCCAAACAACTAGACCCCTAAGTTGTTTTTGTCATGATTAGGTCATGACAAAACCATAGGAAGAGCTCAAGACCATGAGAACTTAGGTGAGAAGGAGAAAACCCAAGCGGTCTGTAAATAGCTAATTCCAAATACAAAACCTAGGGTTGGACTTAGGGGCCTCACCTTGAACCTTGACCCCACCATAGTGTCCCTAACCCACTAGGGGCCTGCTTGGAGTACCAGGGACCCATTGGGGTCAACAAAAGGGGCCAAATTGACCAAGGTCCACCCTAACCCTAAATTGGTCAAACTAGCTCAATTAGGGCCAATTGGCCTACACCATGCCAAATTGACCCTGTCCCTACCCTCATAGGGTCACTAGGGACCCATTGGACCAAAAAGCCCCATCATGGGTCCACCAATTTGGCCATTTTGACCTAAGTCAACCCTAGCCCTAATTTGGTCAAAAGTGCCCTATTAAGGGGCAATTCACCCTCACCTTGTCAAATTGAACCTACCTAGACCTTCCTAACCCTTAAGGGAGGCCAATGGGTGACTAGCCACCCATTGGGGTCAACCCAAATGGTCAAATTGACCAAGGTCAACATTATGCTATATTTAGGTCAAAATGACCTATTTTGACCTAATGAAGCCCAATTCACTTGGGCTAGACCCAATTTAGGTGGTCCACCACCTAATGGGGTTGGGTGCTACTGAAGTGGACATTCAATTTCAGGAAATTCGGCCAGGAGAGAGAAGGCCCTAACTTGAAAGAGAGAGAAGGAAGGGGGAGTTAATGGAGAGGAAGAGGAAACCTTCCATCTCCTCCAATAATGACACCATTCATCTCCCCTTGGGGAGAGGAGAAGTTTTCAACCCTTCCCCGATCACATTGATGCCCAAATTCACTCCCCCAAGTGTAACCGAAATCTTCACTAATGGCCATTAATGGCAATCCGAGTAACTCCTCCCCCTTAGCCTCAATTGACCCCCTTTAACATCTTCAGAGGTTGGAAAGGAGTGAAACTCCCCTCCTCCCCGAAGAAATCGAGCACCAGAAGCTAGGATCGACATGGCACCGAAAGCTCCACCTCCGGCCATGGAAACTCGCCAGAATACGCACCACCAAGCCCCCAAACAGGTCCGATCCGCCTCCTCTCCCTTAGTGCTAGATCTTATCATAATTTGGGGCTTGATCCGAGCTCAATTGAGCTCGGATCATGCTTCTGAAAGGGCTCGGTTCGATCTCTCTTTCCACTCCTCTAAACCCCAATTTCGACCACCTCCGGCCTCCCAACCACCCCTATCGCCGGCCACCACCTCGACGGAGGTGGTGGTGGCATTGGCTGGCTGGGAAGCGGCACAGGTGGTCGAGAAATCATCCTGCAAAGAAGCCTAGGATGGGCTGTCACGCGCCGTCAGTCCAACGGTCACGATGAATAAGAGCCATCGGATTTGCCGTGATTAGCTATTCGCATTTAATTGATTATGTTATGTAATTATTTAATTAATTCATCGAACGAAATTGATTAACCGAAATAATAGTTGAGTTTGTCGAACTGAACCCAGAGTTTGTCGAACGAAATTAATTCATCGAAATAATAGTTGAGTTTGTCGAACTGAACCCGGAGTTCGTCGAACGGAATTCGTTTGTCGAATACAGTCTGGTGTTCGTCGAACTGATAGTTGAGTTCGTCGAACTGAACCCGGAGTTCGTCGAACGGAATTAAATCGCCGAATTGAATTAATTCGTCGAACTGAATTAATTCATCTAATGAAGATCGGATTTCGTCGAGCGCACTGAAGCACGGTGTTCGTCGAACGCAGAACAGAGTTCGTCGAACGCAGGTTGGATTTCGTCGAATGCAGAGACTTGTTCCAACACATTTTGTCATACTTCCTGCAGTAGTTCATTTTAATTATTAAAAATACTAGAACCCCTCAAATGAAAAAGTGGTCAACACTAAAGTTGTAGCCCTTGGAGTCTAATTTATTTTAAAATTAATTTTACCCCAAAAGAAGTTTTGTAGCTCCCTGTAGATCCATTTTGGTGGGACTGGTCCCTAGTGTAGGACAACCACCATTTCTTGAATAACGTTTGATTGGGTTATGGGATGGACTTGAAAATTTAAACCTAGGCTATTTACACCTACCCACACATCATACCCAAAGATGGGACTTTTAGGAGAACCTTTTTCTAAGGTTTTTGTAATAATTTCATAAATTAAATATTAATTAATTATTGGGTCAAATGACCTCCAATGCCCTCCAAATTTTAGTGGGTACTTTTTAGGTTTATCATATGACCCTGGTAAAAATCGCAGCCCAATTGGGACTGATTTAGTTTGGAAATTAGTTAACCCAAATTGGGTTTTATTAGGTTAAAATTAGGGCATGGTGTTTATCTTGGGATATTGTGGTCAAATCTCCTCACCATGAAGTGAAACCTTGACCACTGGTTTAGGGTCACTCAAAACACCCCCATGAGTGGTTTGGGTTGGTGTGGAGGTGGGCATGCCTTAGAACCCTAGTCTTACCCCTTGGGGTGCATATAGAGCTTTGTGAAGGACATGTGGTCAAAAGCTATAGAATGGCCATGAAACCTAGGAGATATGTTCATGGGATGTATTTATGCCCTAGGGAATTTTGAGAGAATTTTAGGAGAACTTATTCCCCCTAAATTAGGTCATAATCCCTTTAGGTAAACTTCTTGTAAGAGATATTTACATGCACAAATTATCCTGGATGAAGATGAAATCTTGCTGGTGCCTTTATAATCATAGTATTGACCCATGGTAATTTTTGTATAATTTATTTAATGATTTATATAGTATTTCATTCTCAAGGCACCTATTTTGTCTTAATTTTAAGAAATATAGATAAGGGTCCAAAACTCTCTGTCAAAATGTGCAACTTGGTGATAGGACATTTCAGAGCACTAGGAAGCTCTGTGAATTTTTATATAATTTTTGAAAATTGTTATCAGTAGGCTACTTTACAATATGTGCAAATTTGGAATTATTTAGATTAATTATTTCAGTGAGGAAATGATTCCCATAAATTGTGAAACTTTGTAATTAAGCTTTTCTGAACATAATAGAGGTCTGGTAATTTTTCTATAATTTTGGCACAAGTATTTTTGGTAGTTCCTTCACAAATCTTCAAGTTTGGATAGAAGTTAAATATTAATAATAGAGGACATTTCCTTACTGTAAAATTGTGATTACTTATTATTTACTGTTATTTTGGCATGACAGATTTATCTTAATTTTATGAGGATCATGTCTTGAGAATACCTTACACTTCATGTTCATATTCATACTTGGCAAATATTGGAGAAATTTAAATAAATGTTAAAATGTTGAGAAAAAAATATGAGTCTTTGGATTTAGCCTTATAATGCCATGATAGTCCTCCAGTAAAAATCTTGTGTCATGTGGTTGAATATTTGGAGTACCTCTACTTATAAGCTTCATATAGTTAGTTTGGTCTGCGTTTAGTAAAACGGTGAAACTTAGGTGTTTAGTGGCCTACTAGGTGGAATTGGTATGTAGATGGTGTGCATGGTCAGGTTGAAGAGGATGAGGTCACCAAAAGGAGTTTAGGAGATAAGAGTGCTAGGTGGGCTAAGAGTAAGGTCGTGTTTGGGATTGACGAAAGATCCTCTCTCCCCTAGCGTGTCATAAACCACCTAGGGTTAATACATGTGAAAACATAAGAGGCATAGGCATATGGGTAGATACCCATAATATTAAATGTCTTGATAAAGGGAGCCTTGGGGTGTCATCCCATTATAGTTCCTAGTACCGTAGCGAGCCCCTTATAGGGTAATCCTCGGGAAGTCAAAGACTAACAATAAATCGTAGGAGCAAGTTTTTATACAAGATTAACTATGTAATAGACTCACTCACACTCCATTGTCACAGATGCTTAGTCGGTTTGGTCTTACGAGCGGTAGGCTCGGTGGTTGTAGCAGCAGACTAATTAGTCTGGTGAGCTTGAGGCTCAGTAATGTTTGTTGTGCTGGGGGGATTAGCAGGTGAGCTTACGGCTTGGAGATAGATGGTAAACATGTTTGCATGTGCATAAGGTGGTGGGTCCTTAGTGTTGATGGTCATTGCACCGACATTAATGCTTGGCTCGGTAAGAGTGGATAACCCTTTTACCAAGACAAGTCTGGTGGTCTAACCAGCAAGAGTACCCAGGAGCTCCGCTATTGTCTTCTTAGCGTCGAGGCGTACAATAGGTCTAGGTTAGGTAGTGCAAATACCAACCTAGAGGTGGGCGAGGCCCAACCCACCGCTTCCGTTTGCCACTACGGGAGTATCCTGGGAGTTTTGCTAGCTCCAAAAAGGGGGAACTAAAGGTCTGTGCGCATAGAGTCGTAGTGTGTGAGTTGCACTTGTGTGAACATAACATTTAACAGCATACCTTGCATGTCATGGCATAAACATTGCATACCCCTACCCCTATCGTATAAGTCGGTTATGAGACTTCTTATACGATAGGCCCTGCTAAATGACCCCTTGGTTTATAGGTTTGTGTGGGCATTCCTATAAATCAATGGTTACTTTCTATTATATACGTGTCTTTACTTACTGCACTTTACTTATTCTTTACCTGCTCTCACTATGCACTTTTACTGCTTTTATATATATACATGTGTAGTGTAGACATTCCCTGTACCCCTGTCACCTGCTATTGTTATACCCCTTGTTGTCCTCCGCTTCATCCATCCCACACGGTGCCAATGAGTCACCGGGGGAGGTGTGGGGAATTGCTTAGTCTGACTAACGGTCAATGGACTATATCATTTTAGGGGACCGAGGAGATGCTGCAGCACCAGAGGCCAGTGTAGATGGAGACGGGGCAGTCTAGCACAGGAGCACTAGTGTTGGGATCCGTGAGTGTTACTACTAGTTGATTTGCTTCCGCGAGTGTTTATGTAGTGAGGATTTGATGTATCGGGCAGGAGCCCTTGTTATTTCAGTCTTTGATTTCAGTTATGTTTATGTGGACATCTCTTTATGATGGTTTATTTATATGTGATATGGACTTGGCTTCTATAAGTTTGTTTAAGTTTAACTTCTTTGTGATCGATAAGGCTGGCAGGATCAGCGTTTTGTAGTGTCGACCTTCCCGAGTGAGGGTGTCACCGCAAAACGGCGGTTCTGGGCATAAGACCCCAGGTTTTGAAAAAGAAAAAAAATGGGGTCTTACAAAGTGGTATCAAAGCAAACCTCGCTCCGAAGAAGAAAAGAAGTCCACAAACCCTGGGCCACCCCGCGCGAGCTTAGTTTGAGGACAAACTAGCAGTAGAAGCAATGGTGTGCCCATAAAGGAAATCACATGAAAAGTCCACTTCTAACTAAATATTCTTTAGCTAAGTCCCTTACGAGTGTAATTTCTTGTGTAGCCCGCGATGAACCCTACACCGCAGCATGGAGTTCCACCGACTCCAAACTCCTTTCCACCACCACCGGCTCCTACTCCCTTCCAGCAGACGGAGATGGGACAAACACTAACATCCATACTGGAGACATTCAGGGCACACCAGGCACCGGCTCCTCAGCAAAACCCTGGGGCGAACTAGCTGAGCGTCTTCCGAGGCCTCTCCCCCCCATCATATCTCGGGACGGAGGCAGTTGCGAGGACTGAGGAGTGGGTGGACATCATGGAGGAGATGCTGACATGGATTCAGTGCCCGACAGATATGGAGGTGCCACTGGTGGTCTCATGCTTGGAGTCCCATGCAAAGAGATGGTGGAAGAGGTTCTTGGACACAGCGTTTGCAGGACTGGAGGCTGTGGATGTTTCTGTGCAACCGGGGTCGCAAACTCGCTTCATAATGCTATGACTGCGAACCCAAGGGTGTCGAGGACTTCCCTCCTGAAGTCTGAGAACATCCTTGGCGTCACCACCCGGGGTGACCCGCAAAACTCCTTGCCCTGCTCTTCATCTCCTGCCATGTCCCTTCCTAGGAACTTTCTTGGACCAGCCACACTCCACGCTCACCGCACCAAAATGTTGAAACCGATTTCTCGGTCTCTTGTGAAGCTCGGGCCCTCAACAAGTTCAGGGGCAACTAGCCCTTACTTATCCCTCAGAAAGAATAGACTGGAGATTAGGAACTAGACTAAGACCTTAGTCTCAGCGAGGAGGTCCCACCACAAACCCGGAAGATCGTTGAGCGCTTCCCCTCCCAAGCCAAAGCTGAGATTGGGCACCTTGGAGAGATAATCCAAAGTAACCAAGGGAAAAAGAAGCTCAGAGTACAGAGATTGGAATCCTCTCCCAAGGTGCCCTTTAAGGTCTATTTATAGGTTTTTGTTCGTGGTCTGTTAATATCGGAATTCCATCTTTTGGTTTTACTAAACGCACCCCAACTTGGTCTGCTAACAGCCAAACTCCGCTGTTTGGAGGGGCTAACGACAGACCACCAGGGGCAGAGGGGCAATTTCGCCTCCTTAGTCTATGGGCAAGTGGCCTGCGAGAAGGCTACTTGTGAGAGCTCCCGCGAGTCTCCTCGCGAGCATGGCTCGCAAAACCCCTCTTAGGCGAGCGCTCTGCGAGGGCCCCGCTCGAACCCCTTCTAGAGACATCCACTGAGGCCGGGTCTCGCATGCCTTCCTGCGAGCTCCCCTCGGCCCGTACCCCCCAACTCTCGCGACCCCTTAGTGGCGAGATGATCTCTTCCAGCCCAAGTTACTAGTCTCCGGGCCTTACCTACTCAGGCCAACTCACGGTTGTACAATTATGTTACTGGGAGCTATCGCCCAGCGGTAACTATTATCGTCGGCGGTAACAGTAAATCCAGAAATCATAATTCTTATAATAAAAAATCATTTCAAAATTTAGATGTAACCTCATCTTCCTGCAAGAGTATATATAGAACTCCGAAAAGAGTTTCAACCCCCTTTATTCCGTGTGTCAAATGTCATATATTTGGACACACCTCAGACTCATGTAGTAAAAAGGGTCGTAGTACTTTAAAACAAATCTGGGTGTCTAAGGTTTCCACCTATTCTATGGGAGTAACCTCTTGGGTATCTAGATCTTTACTCTCATCTCCTTTTTAGGTATGTTGGCAGGCTAAGGATAAATAAGACGTGTGGTATTTGGACTCGGGATGCTCCAAACACATGACAGGCAACAAAGCAAAGTTTATTAGCCTTGAGATGAAAAAAAGGAGGGATGATGACATTCAGAGACAGCGAAAAAGGAAATATCATGGGCATCGACACAGTGGGTAACAAATTATTTTCAATTTCTAATGTTTTGTTTGTAGAAGGTTTGAAGCATAATTTAATTTCAATTAGTCAATTATGTGATAAAGCTTTTAATGTATTATTTGAATCTTCTACAAATGTTTGCAGAATCTTAAATTATAAAACAAATTAAGCGTACTCACTGCACCTAGGATGCATAATGATTATTTGATTGCCTTTAATGATCTTTCAAATTCTTCTTTAAAATGCTTTATTTCTAAAAATGAAGAATTAAAACTTTGGCATATGCGCCTTGGTCACTCTAGCAACAAACTTATTTTGAAATTATCAAAAGATAAATTAATTAAGGGATTACCTATGCTTAATGGAAATTTATCTTCTCTTTGCACGCCTTGTCAAAAAGGAAATTTTTGAAAAGGTTTTTTAAAAGCAAAAATGTAATTTCTACTACTAGACTACTTCAATTAATTCACATGGATTTATTTGGACGAGTTAGCACTTCTAGTCTAGGAGGTAGAAAATACACTTTTGTATTAATTGATGATTATTCTAGATTTTGTTGGACTATATTTCTTTCTTCCAAATCCGATGCATTTCCCGAATTTACTAAACTATGCATTCATATTCAAAACGAACTTGATTTAAAAATTAAATGCATACGATCAGATCTTGGAGGAGAATTTGAAAATGATAAGTTTTCTTCTTTTTGTAATGGTCTAGGAGTTAAGCATGAATTTTCTGCCCCACGCACCGCACAACAAAATGGTGTAGTGGAGAGGAAAAATAGAACCCTTCAAGAACTAGCACGCACCATGCTTTCCGAATATGGGTTACCCAGATCATTTTGGGCAGAAGCTGTTAATACTTCATGTTATGCTATTAATCGTGTCATGCTTCGCCCAATCATAAAATTAACACCTTATGAGCTATATTTTAAAAAGAAATCCAATGTATTTTTTTATGTTTTTGGTTGCAAATGTTTTATTTTAAACACTAGAGATGCATTAGGAAAAATTGATGAAAAATATGATGAGGAATTTTCATTGGCTACTCTTCAACTAGCGAGGCTTATAGAATATATAACAAAATAACTAAAATAGTTGAAGAGTCTATTTATGTAAGATTTGATGAGTTTGTTCCTTATGTAGATGCTAATCCTACAGGAAACAAAGAGGAACCCCTTTCCCCTTTGGAGCATGATGACGAAGAATCACTTGGAGAAAAAGAAGAAGAAAAAGTGGAGAAAGAAGAAGAAAAAGAAGAATATGTTCCTCCAAGTGTGCTACAGTTTTCAAAGGACCATCCAAGGGAGCTTGTCATTGGAGAACCATCAAAAGGGGTAACTACTCGTTCTACTTTACATGAGTCATTTTCAAACATTTGTTTTGTATCCGAAATAGAATACAAAAAAATTTCAACTGCATTAAATGATGATTTTTGGTTTTTAGCTATGAATGAAGAACTAAATCAATTTAAACGTAATAAGGTTTGGAATCTTATAGAGAGGCCATCTAATCATTCGGTTATAAGTGTTAAATGGATATTTAAGAGTAAATTAGATGGTGACTCTAAAAGTACAAGGAATAAAGCTAGACTAGTTGCACAAGGATATTCTCAAATCAAAGGGGTAGATTTTGATGAAACTTTTGCACCCGTTGCTCGCCTAGAATCAATTAGAATTTTCTTGCATTCATGAATTTTAAGAAGTTTAAATCATTTCAAATGGATATTAAAAGTGCATTTTTAGACGGGATTATAAAAGAAGAAGTATATGTTGAACAACCCCCTGTTTTATTAATTAAAAATTTCCTAATCATGTGTATAAATTGGAAAAATCGCTTTATGGTTTGAAACAAGCGCCACGTGCTTGGTATGAAAGATTAACATCATTTTTGTTGAAGCATGAATACACTATGGGAAGTGCCGATAACATACTCTTCATTAAGCATGTTAATAATGATTTGATTATATTACAAATTTATGTAGATGATATTATCTTTATGGAGACTAATGAAGAGTTGTGTAATGAAGTAGTTTTAGTGATGAAAAATGAATTTAAAATGAGCTTAGTAGGAGAACTCACATATTTTCTAAAATTTCAAATCACACAAAGACATGATGGTATTTTAATTTGTCAATCTAAATATGTTCATGATATTCTAAAAAGATTTGGATTTGAAAACATAAAACAAGCCAATACTCCAATGAGTGCATCACTATAGTTAGGAAAAGATGAAGCATGTATTTTTATTGCTCAAACATTATATAGAGGAATGATTGGATCATTATTATATTTGAGTGCATCTAGACCCGATATCATGTATGTCATTTTTTTTATTTCCTAGATTTCAAGCTAACCCTAAAGAATCACATTTAAAGTGGTTAAACGTATTTTTAGATATCTACTCGGTACATCTAGATTAGGCTTATTGTATCCTCATAATGATTCCTTTATTTTACATGGTTTTTCTGATTCGGACTATGCAGGATGTTCATTAGATAGTAAGAGTACTAGTGACACATGTCATTTTATAGGTCCTTCACTTGTATCTTGGTCGAGTAGTAAACAAAATTCTATTGTTCTCTCCACCACTAAGGCCGAATATATCGCACTAGATGGTTATTATGCACAAGCTTTATGCATGACTCAAACTTTAGAAGACTTTAGAGTTCATCTAAATAATATTGAATTAAAATGTGACAATAAGGGGGCTATTGATCTTACAATGAATCCTGTACATCACTTTAGATCTAAACGTATAGATGTCTAACATCATTTTATTAGGGATCATATTAAAAAGGAACATATAAGAATCAATTTTATCAGAACAGAATATCAACTTGCGGATATCTTTACCAAACCTCTCCCCGATGCTAGATTCAACATGCTTAGAATAGAATTGGGAGTGTTAGATATTCTAGCTTAAAATGTATAATCCATAATTTCACTCTTTTTTTATTTTCTTGCTGAATCCTATAACCCACATAATGACAAATTATATTCAAGCGAAAAATCTCAAAAAATATGAATTTTACATGTAAATCAAAGTTTTGTTACTATCGTCGGCCGGTAGTTGTTACCGCTGGCGTTAGCCTGATTCTTAATCTATCTGATCCCTTTCTGATTTTTTCCTTTCTGAAAAACTTATTATACTGTAATTTCGCTGGTTTCAGAAAGTTTCATTTATTTTAATTTTGATATTGTCCTTAAAAATCAAAATCAAAGATAAAACTTCAAAACAATTCCAAAAATACAAAAATATGCTTTTGTCATTTATTACATTTGTTTAGTTGTTTCTATTTTGTTCAAAAAAAATTAAAACAAAAAAACTGCTAAATGTTTAATTGCTTAAAATCAAGGATGATTATATTTATTACTTAAAGATGATTTACAATGTTTAATTTTAATTTCATGTTTCTTTATAACATTGTTCTTGAATATGTCATGCCTTGAGTATTATCTTAAAATGTGCAATGAATTTTGGTTGTAGAATACATGTGTAGAATTGTTTTTGCATGCATCTAAGTATGAGTAAAGTTTTATATTTGATAAAGATGATCTCACATACACCTTTTTTGTTAGTCTACATGTGTTTTAATCATATTCTTGCATGATTGTGTATTGTAAGAACTTATCTTATTGAATTGCATAAATAGATTACCTCAACATTGAATTCTGTCTTGAACTTTGTTTTCATGCACTTGTGAATAGAGAAAAGTGGTATATAAAATAATATTTCTATGTTTGCAAAATCACGTGAATTCAGAGTCCTTAGTCACTAAATTAAAAAGCAAATAATACATGACAAGGAAAACTCCACCAAGCACTACTCACTCTCCTGATAAGTCTTAATGAGTATTGTGAGGTTGAGCACCTTGGCCAAAAATTGTAAAGTATCTTGTGCAAACAAAAATTTCACCATTTTTTTAAAATTGTGCATTGAAATTTGTTGAAGTAAAATTATTTATGTTTATTTAAAGATTGTTCTCACATTACATACTTTTATGTGGTTTGATTCATACACTTGTATACTTTATCAAAACACTATTTTGAACACTTCATCATCTTTTATAACACTTCCACTCATGATAATTGGACTCTAAAGCTTAACTACACTATTTTCTACAATCTTAAGTAAAAACACTAGATAACAAAACATGATCTTTACAATGTTTATGTTTACTTGAAATGCAAATTAATTTACATTGTAAAGCATATCTTTTTTTAATATTTGTAATCTTGCTTGCTTGCATCTTTTGTACCTAAATTCAAACATCTACTTTTAAACTTCAAATTTGATATATTACCTTCTTTAAATGACTTAAAGATGTTCAAAATTGCTTTCGATGTGTCTGCTATTTCTAAAAATTGATATTATCTTAAATCTCTACATAGTGCTCATTACTTCATATTTCAACTACTCTTAACTACCTCCTTTTGATAATACCAAAAGGGAGAGAATAAATGAAGAAATTTAAGAAATAGAAATCTTTTATTTAGGTGGAGTAAATCATAAAATGAATCTATGTATGAGGTGCATCCATATAGGGGGAGTATGCATGTTTACCACGCTTTTTATATACACAATAAACACGACTCTAGTTATAGCTTATTTCTTATTAGAGAATTTGTTATTCTGAAAAGGGGGAGATTGTTAAAGCTTGAGTTCCACATCTCTTAGTTTTAGAATAACAAATTCCACAATGTATTTGATCTTGCTTGTCGTGTGTTAATAGTGTATAGGAACTATACTCCTAAAAAGAGCAATGCAGAATGATCACGGAGCTCAGATTTAGAGCTGCCGTGAAGCAGTACCACATTCCGCTAGTGGTAGATAGGATGACATCTGAAGACTGACGACAGACGATTTATCGACGATGAAATGATGAAAACCAATGTGGTGCATTAGATCTTAACGCAGAGCGGTAGGTCCATGATCTGTTGCGGTTAGCACGATCTGCACGAAGGCGGACACGTTGTAGCACGATATCGGGTATGATGCTAGCATGATGCGGTAGTCCTACCATTGGCGGTAGTTTCCTTAGTCTATTTAAAGGATGGATCTCTCTCTTTCATTGTCACACAATTAAAGCCACAACTCTAACCTTTCATGAGAGCCTTCATCCCTGAGTACCAGAGCATTCAAAACTCATCATTGAATTACAAGAGTGAGAAGGAGATTTCAACATGGTCATACTTGAAGAAGGACACACGCTTCAACTTCGACGATGTTCATGATGATCCTTCATCTCCTTCAGAGCTTTTCTAAATAGGGAGTGTTTTTTACATTGTATTTCTTCTCTTTACTTTTGAAATGGTAGTGAATTTGCCGTAGGGGTTTGCGACTAGGGCTTGCAAGGTTTATGGGGAATTTGCCGCGGTGTGTAAGACGACTAAGTCTAGGTGTAGATCTAGGGGGAAGGGTAGAAGCCATATCTTGGGGAAGATAAGCTATAACCAACCGGTCCTTGGGAGAAGGATCGGTGAAGAACTAAAAAGTGTTTTTATTCTATCGCCACAATTTCAAGCGCTATTGAAATGAATGCTCTTGTAATTATCTTTTGAAATTAAATCAATTTTCATCTTCTCCGATTCTGTAAGATTTTATTTCGTTCAAGAGTTTATATGAAAAATCACTTTGGCACAATTTTTGAAGAAGTTATAAATTTTTGGAGCACTACCGCGGACGTTAACTACTTACCACAGGCGGTAGTGATAGAACTCAATTTATGCTTTTTATTCAAAAATTGAAAAACCCTTATTCACCCCCTCTAAGGGCGCCTACAGATCCAACATGTAGCACACACTCTCTCTCCTCCATGCAACCCTCTCTCTCCACTCAACGTCGGCCTCGCCGATCTCGCCGTCGACCTCGCCGATCTCGCCATCGGCCTCGCTGATCTTGCCATCGGCCTCGCCAATCTCGTCGTCGGCCTCGCCGATCTCGACGTCGGCCTCGCCGATCTCGCCAACACACCTCTCCGATCTCGTCGACGCTCCTTGCTGATCTCGCCGGCACTCCTCGTCGATCTCGCCGACACTCCTCGCCAATCTCACCGACACTACTCATCGATCTTGACGGCACTCCTAGGTGCGGCAAGTCTGCACCTCCTAGGTGCGGCCAAGGACGGACCTCCTCCCAGGTGCGGCCAAGGCCGCACCTCTTACAAGGTGCAGCCAAGGCCCCACCTCCTCCCAGGTGCGGACACGACTGCACCTCCCATGTGCGATAGGTGTGCCCAAAGCAAGGTGCGGCCATGACTGCATCTCCCAGGTACGGCCAAGCCCACACCTCCTTGGTCTGGCTCAAGCCTTGCTGCCGTAATGCGACAACCGCCACCAGGCACCCACCGTGCAATGAAGGTCACGCATACCCGACCGTACGACACTTGATGGGCGACCACCGCATGACCTCGGTCTTTCGGATCCTAAATCACTACCTCGTACATGCCCCTTATTGCATTATCTCCGTCGGCGCGCCCGCCTTCCAACATCCAAATACATGTCTTTCTCACAGCACCCCCACATTCACAACATGCTTAGGATGCCTCTACGTTCATGGAGTGCGCCAAACGATTCTGAGTTCGTGGCATGCCTCCATGCACATGGTGCGTCAACCTCCAAGTTCATGACGTGCGCAGAATGCCTTCAAGTTCACGCCGTGCACAAAATGCCTCCAAGTTCACGACGCGCGCCAAACACTTCCAAGTTCATGACGCCCTCAGAATGCTTCCAAGTTCACGACATGTGCTAAGAGCTTCCAAGTTCATGACGCACTCAGAATGCCTCCAAGTTTAGGACACGCTCAGAACACCTCCAAGTTATGGACGCACTCTAAACACCTCCGCGCTCACCGCGCGCTCAGACTACCTCCGCGCTCACCACGCGCTAAGACTACCTCCATGCTTACCGCATGCTCAGATCGCCTGAGTGCTCACCCTGCGCTCCAAACACCTTCGAGCTCACCAAGTGCCCAGAATGCCTCTGCGCACACCGTGAGCCCAGAACGCCTCTGCACTCACGACGTGCGTAGAACTCATCCAAGTTCAAGATGGGCTCAGAAGGCCTCCACACTCACCGTGCACTCAGAACGCCTCCACGCGCTCAGAATGCCTCCGCGCTCATAATGCCTTCGCATTCGCGACACACACTACAGTTAACCTTCTTGATTTCCCTGATTGCAGGTCTTGTCCATTACTGTCATTGTCATCAACGAAGATACCCGAATTGCCCAAACTGCCCGAACTGACCGGGTGCAAGTCTGGAATATCCTAAAAATGAAAATCTGTGTGCCCTAAATAACCAAACATGATTCATCCGTCATGTGGTTAAGGCGGTTACAACGTCAAAGGTTACCCCTGCCCAAAGCTATAAAATAAGCCCAGTGTTGGGAAAAATCCTATTGATTTATCTAAACAAATTATCTTAACGTGATTTCATCACTTATGGTGTATTACCCATATTATATAGAAAGGGTAAAATGGTCATTAGATGTACTAGGATGTCACACTCACATTAGAGTGTCAAGACCAAGCCTAAGAGAAGCACAAATTTAGTTGAGTTAAAACTTTCGTCGAATAGAAGTCGATGCAACTTTGACTAGATGTCAATATAACCCTGACTAAAAGTCAAAGTAACTCAAACTGCCTGTTGATGTATCAAGTCAAGTCGACGCAACGTCAAAAGGAACTCAACGCAGAAGGAAGAGCCTGTCGAATCCATCTAAGAAGTCGATGCTACTTTGACTTCAATTCGACGCAGAAGATAAAGTTCAAGTCCAAGTCTTCAACTCGACGGATACGTCGATAAGTACTCGACACGACGTCGACATCTGAGTTCAGCCAAATCTAAGAAGAAATTCGAAGCTACTTCTATAAGACCTCAGAGGTGCGTCGATATGATTAATGATGAAATCGACGCAACATCGAATACAGATAGAAATGGAAGTTTTCCTGCTGTCCTTTCTGGTGCTTTTCCAGATGATCTAAAAGGCTGAAATCTATTCTCTAATGGCTCGTTTATTGCCAAGAATGGAATGGTGTATTTCAGAGATACAACAAAGACATTCTTGGATGTTATTCAAATCAGATGGATGGGACGGGAACAAAAATAGAGGGAAACAATTTATTGTCCAATGGACATTTCTTCTAAGGACAGTCCAGAAGAAGAAAGAAATTCAAACACAAATCAATAGAGAATAAGTATGCTGAAAAAAAAAGAAAACATAACCTACTCACTCATTACTCTCTATCAAATAGGCCTTCTCCTTCTCCCTCCTCTAACCCTAAGATAGAACTAAAGAACAACTGCTCTGCACAAGAAAAGATCACAACAAGACTGCTGCTCCTTCTTCTACATCATATAGCAGCAAACCAACCGAAGTGCAGAGAGGATCAAGAACAAAGCTTACATCCCTTACAATCATCACTAACTTAAGCAAGGGATCATAATATTCAGATCCTGAAATATATAGAAGAAATAACATCCATAGAGATAACTGCTGAAGGATTCAACTGAAGAATCCTATTCTCTTCTTCTTCTACTGTTCTCCTTCTCCAATTGAAAAAGAGTAATAAGAATCCCTCTTTCAAAGGATTCAGTGGTTCTAAGAGTCTCCTTATCAAAAGACTCAGTGGTTCTAAGAGTCTCCTTATCAAAAGACTCAGTGGTTCTGAGAGTATCTTTATTAAAAGACTCAGACACTGTTAGTGCAATCCTACCAGGGAGGTAGAAGAATGGACTACCCACATTTTGGGGAACCACTATAAAAATTCTGTGTCTTCTGCATTAATTTTCTGGGCTGTCCAGTTTACTATTTTTCTGTTTCATATTTTCTGTGCTTATTTTATTCTGTTTTGTTATTGATGATTGCATAATACTTAGTAATTTTATTGTGTCTGCATAAATAGGGTATAAAAGTTTTAAAACTATATTAACCCCCACTAGAGAATTCTCAGAGGCACACTGTGCACTTTCAATTGGTATCAGAGATATGTTGATCATTAAAATGTTGACACCTTGAACAAAAGATCTCCTCTGTTTTTCTTTATTTAAAATTATCTAAAACAATTTTATAAAGAAAAAATGAGTTCTAAGGACTATGCATCAACAAATTCACCAGTGTGTAACTTAAATATGGTTACACTCTGGAAGGCCAGAATAAAGCTCACTATGAACTTCATTGATAAAGACATCTTTGATGTTATCATTTCAGGTCCCCCAGCTCCAGTCAGACATATTGCCAGTGGATCTGCAATACAGGAAGCTGTCCCAAGGAATGGGTGGACAGATGCTGAGATAAAGCAGAAGGCATGTGATGCCAAGGCAATGAATATTCTGGTCTCCACAATGTCAGATGACATTTTCCAGAAAGTTGCTGACTGCCAATCAACAAAAGAGATCTAGGAATCTCTTTCCAGAATTGTAGAAGGGAGTTCTTGTAACGCCCCAGGTTTTCTTATAGTTTTTTAAGCGGGGAATGCGAAAGGTTAATGTCTTAAATCTGAAACTTCCGTTGCAAATTGTAAATGCGAGAGGGCGTTACCATTTCGGAAACATCATCGTCATTGTCGTCCGACAAGTTTATTCCAGATGGGAGCGTATATGCAGATATATGTATGTCTACGTATATATGTACACACATATATGTATACATGTATATGAAGGTATTATAAATATATAAAAGCTTGTATATATATATATAAGTTATGAACAAAAAAAGGAAGCCTAATCCTCTTTCCGTCTCCTCCCTATCCCGTGGAGCACTGGCGAGTCGTCGAGGTTAGGGATTGCGTCGGATCGGCGCCGGGTAGTGCCAGAGCAATTAGAGGGGAAGGATCTTGGTTGTCGGGGCTCGTCTTCGTCGTCGGGGCTAGGTTTTCAGCGAGCTTGTCGCGATCCAGTGGTTCTCCGGATCATTTGGAGGTAAGAAAACGTTTCCCTTCCCTCCCCTCCATCTCTTTTCTAGATTCTCTCTTTCTTGGTTGGTAGTTCCTGGATATTCAAGTGGCAAATCTCTCAATTTTGTTGACAAAAGTTTGGATCGTTAAGGGCTTGATCCTCTAGTACTTTTGTTGGCAAAATTTGTGTGCTTTATGTGGTAATTCCTCTTGTTTGTTAGCAAGATTTCTCGAATTTTTTTTATGGTAGCCTTCCCTATCTGATTAGCAAATTCTGGGTTTTATTTTTATTGGGGCTGCCTTATAGAATCCTGTTTGGGGGGGGGGGGGGGGGGGGGCTGCTTTATAAAATTTATCATGTTAGGGGCTCCTACATTTGGCCCCAGTTTGGATTATTTTGGGGCGGCTGCATTTGGAAACATCGGAAATATCTTTTTTTTACTGGGGGTTGCTATGCTTGGTCCTAGGCTGGGTTTCTTTGGGACTGGTTTGTGCAATCCTGTTTGGGGTCTGCTTTACATTAGTCTTGCTTGGATTTATATTGGGGCTGGTTGTATAATCCCAGCTAGGGGCTGCTATATATATATCCTTCCTACTTGGGTTTATTTTGGAGCTGCCTCTTGTGCATTTTGTGGGGGATGCCTTTTACCCTTATTAAATTGGGGGGCTATTATGCTATTTTGTTTAATGGAGGGCCTGCTGTTATAATTGTGGGGGCTGCCTTTTCTATTCTAATTGGGGGCTGCTCCTTGTAGATTCGGGGCTGCTGTTATATTTTAAATGTGAGGTCTGCCTTCTTTTTTTATTCTAATTGGGGTCTACTCCTTGGTTTTTGTATAATGGGGGCTGTTGTTATTCATATATGGTCCTATTAGCTGTATGCATATATTTCAAAATCTGAAATTTTAACTTGGGGATTGCCGTATGGAAAAAAAATCCTATTTCCGATATTTCGTTCAATTATTGTTATATATTTGGTGGGCCGCCTTCGGGTTGTAAGCCTTGATAATTCAAGTTGCGTAGTCGACTCATAACTCTAGTTTATTCTTACTTCATGGCCTTCAATCTCCCTGGTTATACGGCCCTAGATATGAGAGAATATGGTTGTCATGCTCGGCAATCATATTTAAATGCTGGTTAAATTATAAAGTCGCTCATAGTCTCGCACTAGTAGCCTAGTTGTTGAGGTCACCTTTTTGCTCTCTTCCCCTCCCTGGGCTTGTATGTTTCTTCAGAACTCTAAATCTTCTTTATATGTATATATCTTCTGATTGTTCCTCCCCCTTTTCTGCAAGTGAAGTTCTGTTTGTGGCCTTCTTTGTTGTTCTGATAGATTCTCTTGGAAAGGTCATTTTCTGTGTATTCTCGGAAATCAAGTTCATCCTTATGCTTGTTGATTCCTGTTTATACCATAGACTTGTTTAGAAGTTTTCTCGGCGTGGCTCCTAAATTTTCTAGCCTTTTGGTCTAGAATTTATTAAAATATCTGCCATGAAATTTTTAGTCTTTTTGTCCAGAATTTCTGTCCAGAACTCCCTGGTTTTCTGTGTAATCTGCCTTTTATTTCCGAGTATTTTTAAACCCTTCCAGACTCAGTCTTCCAGGTAACTTTTTGTGTTAACTTTCTCAGTGAAGGGTAATGCTTCCTCCTCTCTGTCTTAGCAATCTGATTGTATGTAAAGATTTCTTTTTAGTGGTTGTGGGCTGCAAATAGCGGTCCTTCTCCTTAATGACTTTGTTTCCTGAAGCTTAGTTATGCTAGGTTCTCTTGTTGGATGTGTCCTTCAGGTAGTAGTAGTCTGCTTGGCTTGATTTTGCTGGATGATTGAAAGTCCTTCACTTCAGTCCTTTCTTCTTCCTTGTCTGCCTAACCTGTTGATTTTAGGTTAGTGGCTGTTGTCTTTCCCTTCTGGGTCTTGTTTGATTTTCTGGGTTATTGATTCCTGCAGTCACCCCCCTTGAAAGCTGGATAGCTTCTATACCTGTATAGTTATGCTACCAAGTAGTCGGATGAGACTTCCTTAGGTTTAGAAAAGTTTGCTTGCCCTAAGATCATGCAATTATTTCTTCTTTTATGAAGTTTTCCTTCGACCTTCACATGAAGTCTTCTAGTCAACTTTGATATAAGTCCTTCTCGTCGACTTTGATATAAGTCTTGTCCTATCAACTTATGTTAAGTTTTCCTATCAACTTTTGATAAGTTTATGTCGACTTCATCGCTTATTCTGAATTGTTTCCTCATATATTTACATGTTCTTTTGTCGGGTGTTCCCGGGTATCTTAAGCGACATTATCAAGCATTTTAAGCCCTTTTGTTGAGACTTTTGATGAAGCTATGCTTTATTCTATGAGTTGTCCTGTATTTGGTTAGTAATATTTTATGGTGTCTTTTCGTGCCTTATTCATCGTACTGTTACGGGAAGTTTGTTGGGAGTCAAGTTTGGACTCACCAAGTGTTTTCAAATGAGCCATTGAGTATTGTTCTGGTGTTGGTCCTTCGTGTTAAGTTTATCTTCGTCTTGTTCCGACACCAAGCCTTGCATGGTGTCGACTTTCTGAAATCTTCGACCTTGTTGTAAGTTAAATGTTGATATATATGGATTAATTGTTGAACCTGGTGCGTACTGATTCTCTCGTCTTGAGTTGTGGTTACAACTATCTGAAATCATGTTTTCCTGCCTGGCACTCCCATGTTTGCTATGTCAAATTTATGAGCTAAGTATGCTATGTTGTCTAATGCTCCGAGTGTTTTCTGGAGATATGTAGTGTGTTTTATTTATATACTTATATATATATTTATACATACTTATATACATACATACTTATATATATATGTTTATGCACCGCTGCTTCGGGTGCTATGTGTGAGTCTGTTGAGCGTGTGAGCTAAAAGTCACCGCCATAGTGCCTCTTTTGGGTTGTTGGTTTGAGTGGATTGGAGTCACTGCCACAACACTCCTGCTTGGTTTTTGGGCTGCTGGCGTTTGTGGAAGATACCACCGTCGCAGTGCCTTCTTTTGGGGGACGCTCTTCCCTCGAGCTGATCAGTCTCAAATGCTAGTAACTTATATACTTATATGGTATTATGATATTATATGTATAACCACTACCTCTGAGCTGCAAGGGCGGACACGTGGTTGGCTTTGATTCTTTTGACTATTACCTTCTGGTGCAGGCTTTTCCTCTTACCGAGTGCACTTGTTTGAGCTGGCTCGGGTTGTTGTAAGATTATAAATGCTTATCTGAGTAGTTCTCCTTTTTGAAATCTTTATATCTGTTTACTGCTAACCTTGAGTTTTCTTGCACTTTCTTGCTGAGGCATTCTTTCCTTTTGAATGTCTCAGGCTCAGAGCCATAGCTGTTTGGTTGGTAGAGTTGGTGTTCTATGGAGCTGCAGTTAGTTGCAGTGGTTCGTTCTCGCCTCACGGTTGTGAGGTAGTTGTTCCTTTTGTTTCAGATTTAGGCTTGTACTTTGTTTTTCTATGGGCTCGTGTCAGTTGTTGACGCCCATAGCTCTAGTTTTCTAATGCTAGATTACTTGTTAGCTGTTTTGCTGTTACTTTCGTGTTGTTTACCTACTTGCTCTCTGGGAAGCTTTATGCTAGGATGCATTAGTTACTTTATTTGTATAAAAATGTCATTCTTGCATATCATGATTTTAAATAAATGTCACATACTTTGAAGGTCGTATAAAATCCTTTCTTACAATACTAAACATAGATATGTGCATATCATTTCTAGGATGTTGATCTTCATGCTCATGTAGGCTAAAATGAACCTATTTTCCGCCGCATATGTATAGTTTCCTACTTGTGGACTAGATGATCCACCGGACCGAGGGACACGGTCCTAAGCTAAAATGAAAAATTCTCTTTTTAATCCAAGCACATTTATGTCTCTTATAAAGTAATCGTAAGGAATTTTTGCCTTAGCGTCTGTAGTTGTCCCCTGCATGACGTGGCATCACGACATATATTTTCCCCTTGCTCTGATAATACTTATTAAATCCATGGGAGAAATGCAGGTTGTGACAGATTTGATGAAAGAAAGGATAGGAAGTCCCTTCTCATATCTCAGTATGAGAACTTTCAAAAGAAAGCTGAGGAGAATGTAGCTGAAATGTATGACAAATTTATCTCTATGATAAATGAGCAAAAATGTCTGGATAAAGAGATCTCTCTGACAGAAATAAATGATAAGCTTCTCATGTGCTTCCCAAGCTCATGGGACTCAAGGACCTGGGCTATCAGAGAGTCCAGATTCCATAAAGAGATCTCTACTAATGCGTTGCTAGGAAAGCTCAAATCTTATGAGATGTTATTGAAGAGCAGGGCTGAAACAGAGGCTAAGGAGACAACCTCAACTCCCATCCAAAAGATTCTTAGCTTAAAGGTTGTTGAAGGAGAGTCCTCCACTCTTGAAGATGAAATGTTCAGTATCTTAGCAAGGAGATTCAGAAAGTGGGTCATGATAGAAGACCCAAGAAGAAAAGAGAGGAGCTTAAAACCCAGATTTAGTAAGACTCCAAAGAAGGAAGTAATCTGCTTCTCCTGCAATAAGCTAGAGCACATAGCACCTGAGTTCCCACAAGAACAAAGGGACAGGAGCAGCAGCAAAGGTAAGCAAAAGAAGAAGTCTCTTAGGAAGAAAGACAAGAAGAAAGGTAAAGGTTTCATTGCTGAAACCTAGAGTGACTCTGAAGCAGAGTTAAGCACCTCTTCATCAGAAAGTGATGAAGAAGTTGCTGAAGCTGTCTTCCTGATGGCATTAGGGATCTCCTCAAATGATGAAGAAGAATTGGTATCACTATTTGATAATTTTGATTTTGATTATGATGATTTTAAAATGTGCTTTACAGAATTCTGCAATAATCATCTTGAGGTACAAAAAGAAATATAAATAGTTAGGGTAGAACTAGAGAACCTTAAGAAAGATGATATATATCTGAGAAATCAAGATTTAATAGATGAGATTCATAATAAGGAATCAGAACTAATTGACATAAGAAATGAAAATTTAAACCCAAAGGAAGAGCTAACAAAGGCAAAGGCCTTTGAAGACTCACTCGATGGGAGGAGTCAAAAGCTCAAAGATATTACACAATATCTCTCTATGAGATTTAGACACCTAGGTTTAGTAGTAGAGCCATCCACTAGCACAAAAGTCCATAGTAGACCAGCCTGGAAAAATCCAGTTATATTTATTAGACCTAATGACTATCAAACAAGTGAGAGAAGTGCAATAATTGAGGATTAGGATAATAATAATCCTGATAAAATCACTGTATTTAGTAAAACAAACTCTAATAGTGAGAAAAGATCTCTAGGGAAAATCAATCCAAACAAACCAATGAATCTAAATAAAAAGGGTGTTATAAAAGAGAAAACTGTTAGACACTCTGCAGATTTATTGATTTTGATACATTCTATACACATTTCAAGTACCAATATAATAAACCTAGATTTGATAAATTCATTCTCTGCCATCCAAAAGGATATCATGAAAGACCCTTCTATTCCTTCATAGAACCTTATAATGGTAGAAGAAAAGGGCCCAATGTAACCTAGGTACCCTCTAATGTTTAAGCTATATGTGTAGGAAACTTAGAGTTCTTTTCTCAGAGAAAGTGAAGGGAAAAGAAAAAAGTAGATGATCAATAAATGAACTACATATATGTAAATGGAGTAATCTCTACTCTAAAATCCTTTGTTGAGTTCATCGTTCATAAAAATAATAGTATAAATACTATTTTCAATACAAATTATTGCTGGGAAAAATAGCAAGAACTTTCTAAGAAAATAGAACTGATTATGCAAAGTTGCGTCGAATAGAATTCGACGTACCCTCTAATTTTACTCGACGTCAGCATCGAGAGCCGTCTGTATCAGATAATTTGATTAGCATTCGACGCAGCATCGATTTCATATCAACGCATACGTCAACTTAATAGTTGCTCGTCAAATTCGAAGGTGCATCGAGTCATAAATGACGCAACGTCGAAATGACAGGCGCGCATAGTTTCACTTCTAGAAGCTGCCTCTACACATTTTGGCGCGCTGACAATTAATCTTTGTCGACGGTGCTTTGAATAAAACCCTAAGTTGTGACGAATCGTCTTCTTATAAGCAACATAGGCGTCAAATTTATTACGCTTTCGAATTCTCTTTCTCTTGCTCTCGTGCCTTCTTTCTCTCCAACTCTCTTACATTCTTCTCTCTCTCTCTTCTCTTTGCAAGTACTTCATCTAAGATTTAATGGCTCCTCCAAAGATCAACTCTGGCTTTGACGTTGATGTGGACTCCTTTAATGCAATTTTTGATAACTTCAAAGTCATTCTCAGCTTATTTCATACTGTCGACTTGACAAAGCTGATTTCTACAAGGTGCAAGATCCTTGATGTTGAACTGATAGAGTTCAAAGACAATCTTCACATAGGAGATGATGGGTACCTCAATGGGAAAATCTATGGGACTAATATAAATATTACAGAGGAATTGTTCAGTCAAACATTTGATCTTACAGCTGGCAGTGATCCAGATGAAGTGATAGGGGAAGAGACCAGGAAAGCTTTAGAAATCATGCAGTTTAGAAAAGAGAAGGCCATCAATCTGAAGAAGATTGATCTAGCTGAAGAATACAGATTCCTGGCTGATATAGTAGGGAAGGTGCTCCTATGCAAAATTTCAGCCCATGCTGCCATTCCCAAGCATTAGCTCCAGATAATGGGATGTCTTGTCCTCAACAAAAAGATCAACTGGGGGAGGTGCCTCCTGAAAATGATAGGTCATAAATATGCATATATGAGAATGATGAGTCAGGTGCTGCTCCATCATTACCCCATGGTATGCAAATCAAAAGGAGTGCCAATTCCACCTGGGAAGAGAATAAATATTGGAATTTTCTCCAAGTGGACCAGGCAGATCCTAAAGCCTGGTCAAGCTGCACCTTCAACTCCTCCTTCTCCAACTCCACAGAATACAAAGACAACTCTTCCATATCCTCAATGAGATAACAATCCAGCACAGGATAGTACAATAGCCCAATTGAATATTACTCGAGCTGCTGATTCAACTCACTTCAACCAGTCCATTCCATCCACCCCAGCCTCAGAACCTACACCTCAGATTCCTCTCCAACCACAACAACAACCATCCACCATCATTTCTGTTGAAAACACTACAGACAACTAGTTTACTCCCCTACCACAATATCTTATCACTCCAGAAGATAATCAATCACACTCCCCTATCCACCAAAATCTTCTAGACTTCAATGAGGATTCCACATTATTTCCTCCAATTATCTTATCCTCACCTACTCTTACTACACCTAATGTCTCTACCACACATCCTACTTTTTCCTTTGATTTTGAGCAAGTAATTTCAAAAGCAGTAGGATTGGCTACTAACACATTTGCTGACTTGCTGACCACTCAAGCCAAAAATTTCAATAAGAAGTACTCCTAGATGGAGACAATGTTGCAAAAATCAAAAGAGTCCCTCCTAGCACTAAAATCAACTATATCGTACTCCATGATAACTAAAGAATTCTTAACCTCCCTTCTCAGTAAGGTTCAGAAGGGGGAGAAGATCCAGGAGGAGGAGAGGCTTAATCAAGGAAATGTGAGTGGCCATGAGAAGGAAAAGAGTGTACAAGAAGAGATTGCCCCAAATGCCTCAGCTGCTGATGTTCATGATCCAAACAAACTCGACGCAGAAGGAAGAGTCTGTCGAAGCCATCTTAGAAGTCGACACAACTTCGACTTTAATTCGATGCAAGAGATAAATTTCAAGTTCAAGTCTTCAACTCGACGGATACATCGATAAGTAATCGATGCAACATTGACATCTTAGTTCAGCCAGAGCTAAGAAGAAATTCGAATCTACTTCTATAAGAACTCAGAGGTGCGTCGATATGAAGAATGATGAAGTCGACGCAGCGTCGAATACAGACAGAAATGGAAGGTTTCCTGCTATTCTTTATGGTGCTTTTCCAGATGATCTACAAGGCTGAAATCAGTTCTCTAACGACTCATTTATTGACAAGAATAGAATGAAGTATTTTAGAGATACAACAAAGACATTCTTGGAAGTTATTCAAATTAGATGGACGGGTCGGGAACAAAAATAGAAGGAAATAATTTATTGTCCAATGGACATTCCTTCTAAGGACAGTCCAGAAGAAGAAAGAAATTCAAACGCAAATCAATAGAGAATAAGTATGCTGAAAAAAGAAAACACAACCAACTCACTCATTACTCTCTCCGTCGAATAAGGCTTCTCCTTCTCCGTCCTCTAACCCTAAGACAGAACTGAAGAACAACTGCTCTACACAAGAAAAGATCACAACAAGACTGCTGCTCCTTCTTTTACATCATATAGTAGTAAGCCAACAAAAGTGCAGAGAGGATCATGATCAAAGCTTATATCCCTTGCAATCATCACTATCTTAAGAAAAGGATCATCATATTCAGATCCTGAAATATATAGAAGCAATAACATCCATAGAGATAGTTGCTAAAGGATTCAACTGAAGAATCTTATTCTCTTCTTCTTCTACTACTATTCTCCTTCTCCAACTGTAAAAGAGTTTTAAGAATCCCTCTTTCAAAGGATTCAGTTGTTCTAAGAGTCTCCTTATCAAAAGACTCAGTGGTTCTAAGAGTCTCCTTATCAAAAGACTCAGTGGTTCTGAGAGTCTCCTTATCAAAAGACTCATACACTATTAGTGCTATCCTACTAGGGAGGTAGAAGAGTGGACTACCCATATTTGGGGAACCACTATAAAAATTCGGTGTCTTCTGCATTTATTTTTTGTGCTATCCAGTATACTATTTTTCTATTTCATATTTTCTATGCTTATAATATTCTGTTTTGGTATTGGTGATTGCATAGTACTTAGTAGTTTTATTGTGTGTGCATAACTAGGATATACACGTTTTAAGACTCTATTCACCCCCTCTAGAGAATTCTCAGAGGCACACTGTGCACTTTCACCCAGGGCCTTCATTTTAAGGGATCTGACATTCTGCACTCGAGAGAACTTTTCCACAGAAATCCCTCAGAGTTATCCTTCTTCTCTCAAAGATCTCCTTCAGGACTCGAAGATATCCTTCGCTTTTGAAGACATTCTTCCTAAGTGACTTGGGGATCCTCCGTGCACCAAAAGATGACTAGAGCATCTCGCTTCCATATCCCGCAAAAGTACTTAGTTTTTTCTAGAGGTGGCATGCCACCCTTTTAGATTCTCTCTATTGCTACTATAACAAGCGATGACATGCCGCCCTCGAGTTCTCAGCTTTTACTTGTAACACACCGACATATAGTGGAATTTGTTTGGCACAGATCCGACCGCTTGGTTTTTCACTCTTTCTGGGTTTTTCATGATAAAAATGACTTCTTGTCAACTGCTAGTTCTCTCTGTGAATGTTTGTGCACTTGGCTCACTCTTGAGCTAAGACTATTCGATTCAAATGGTCTAGAAGTGTGTTGAGTGACCCACAATAGTTTGTCCCCATCTGTGGAAAAGGTGTTCCCAAAACTCTGCAAAAACTCTATAAAGGCAGTATTTGCCTCAAGACAGTACTCGCAACCAGCAACAATGATAAGAATAAGTGCCCATACTACTGAAGGATCAGTCCCAAGGGGACGCATCGACCCAGCTCCCTCTCACTTAATCATCAATGCACCTCTCGTGGAAGAGGCGATGATCTCCCCCACATTGCATTGGAAGGACGCATACAATAGATGGAGGATCAACATGCCGAGATGTTGACACTTCTGAGAAACTTAGGAGCCCCTCAAGCTCCTATCCCACCCCCCGCACCAGTCAATCCACCTCCCTTAACTCCAAACCATGCTCCACCTCGAAGAAGTTGCTCGAGAGGAAAATGTCTACGAAGAAGAATTCTCCGACACGACCATCTCAAGGCATCCCGCTCAGCCGGCCAAGGGCCCTAGTGCTGACTTTCATCACCACCAGCAGGAAGCAGTAAGCATCAGTTACGAAGTTGGAAGACTCACTCACTCGCGAGGAGATACGTGAAGTGATTGCAGAAGAGTATGTATAGATTGGTCAACGGGCCGCTTTTGCCCGCCGTCCTCATCACCACGGCTCCTCACTGACGCCTCAAGTTCTAGCTCACCCGATCCCTCATGGCTTCAAACTCCCCAACATCGATACATTCAACGGGATGGATGATCCGTTAGAACATATCAACCATTTCACCATAATTTTGAGGATCTACAACGCCCTAAATCAGCTTCAGTGTCAAGTATTCTTGGCCACACTAAAGGACAAGCAAGAACCTAATTCCACTCTCTCAAAGAAGGAACCCTTGATAGCTTTGTAGAACTGACTCAACAGTTCATGGATCAATTCATAGCCAACCATAAGATCGTCAAGGATCCCTCCCACTTCATAGAAATCCGCCAGAATGGGGGTGAGACTCTCACATATTTTTTCCTCCACTTTACAGCCGAGGCACGACAAACCCAGGGGTTGACCCTGAACTTTTGCGTGGTGTTTTCCTAGGAGGATTCCACCCAAGCAGGTTTTATTTAGCGCTGATGAGGGAGACAGTGCCGAGTTACCCAGATCTTGTACATCAAGTCAAGGCCTAGATTGCAGCTGATGAAGCCATCGTGGCCCATCGTCAGCAATTTGAAGGAAGTCAAAAATGGAGGAGGAAAGAGCAGGCCCCAAGGAAGCAAGAAGAACACCACAACCACGAGCATCGATAGGATAATTGGTGGGATCGGGGTCCCCGACCCCCATTGTAGTAGACTCCCCTCAATACATCTCGTGCCAATGTACTCTATGCAATCCATGACAACCCGACACTTTATAGGTCATGAGAACTCCCCCCAAATGCTAAGTCACACCACAGAAGAGTGCATTAAGCTCAAAGATGAGATTTAATGCCTTGTTTGCTAGGGAATCCTTGGTAGGTTTTTGCAAGATCAAACCCGCAACCAGCCAACACAGCCTAGAAGGGAACAACCACCTGCACACCATGAGGTGCAGGGGGCAGACAAATAATTTGAGTGGTGGAGACCATAGCTGGTTCCCCCTTCACCTCCAGTTCAATCAACTCCATCACCCAGCACAGAGAGCGAGAAGATTAGAGCATGGCACACCGCGACTATCAATTTTGGAGATGAAGATCTAGAAGGATTGCTCCTACTACACCATGACCCGCTTGTCATCAATAAGTATATTGGGGACCCAAGTTTTTGTGTTAAGAGGATATTGATCGATAACAGGAGCTTCGTTAATGTCATATTTGTTGGCACCAAAAATGTACCAAGTCCATACTTTCTCAAGCCAAAGAATGAGGGGGGGGGGGGATTATTGAGTAGCCGGTTATTTTTAGTCACTAGTGAAGGAGTGAGAGAGGGAGAAAATAGATGGCCGCGAGCAGGGAAGAGGTCGCTGAGGTTGTTGGGAGCTAATGGAGATCACCTGACAAGGGGGAGATCGCCCAGGCAAAGGGGAGATAGACCAGGCAAGGGGTGTTGGATCTTACGGCGCCCTTAGAGGGGGGGGGGGGGGGGGGGGGGTGAATTAGGGTTTTATGGAATTTTAGATCTTACTTAAATTTATCAAAGTTTGTGATCAAAGTTTAGGAATATTTATAAGAAAATATATTTTGATATCTTAGAAAAGATTGTATTGAAGATTCCTTTTTAAATAAGAGAAACAAAACTTTTTGTTAACTGTTGCTAACGCCTGGCGTTGAGTGTTAACGCTGGGCCTTAGCTTTCCAGAAAATATTCCTTAGCACAAAAAGATTGCTGCAGTGATTTTACTTATGAAATCTTAAATGAAATACAATTCCAGAAAATCAGAGATAATAAAAACAATTATTGTATTTCAAAGATGATTACACAAATGTTAATTTTAATACTTTAATGAAATATAAATTAAATCATTCTTGAAGAGTAAATAAAATCAATTGAATAGAACATTAAAAGACATGATTTTATTTCATAATAAATTGAATACACAAATGTTTGATTTCTATAACGCTAGAAATCAAGACGAGAATATGTAAAAACACTTTTGTTGTTTCACCGGTCCTTCTCCCAAGGACCGGTTGGCTATAGCCTATCTATCCCCAGATAAGGCCTCTAGCCACCTCCTAGATCTACCCTAGATCTAGTTGCCACGCACAAGGCAGCGAATTACCCCCTAAGCCGCACAAGGACCTAGTCGCCAACACAAGGCGAATTACCCACAGATTCCTTCCCGGAATCCGATGTTCTCCCCGAATGATTTCTCCTCACGAAAATAAAAAGCGAATAAAATAAAAGATTATAAGATAAGTAAAGAGAAACTCCCCAAGAAATTCTGAAGGTGAAGAAGAAGGCGATGTTGATGTTGGCATTCTTGAAACGATCGTCCTTCGTATGGAATATGCGTTGTATACCTTCTCCTTCAAAATCCTATTTAGTCTTCATGATAGCCCAAGGGAGATCTCTTAATTGCTGTAGATGAGCCTCTCTCAATAGTATCAAAATTCTGGAATCATCTCTCATAGAATGGGAGGGGCTGTACTTTAAATATCCACAGGAGCTAACACGTGGCGTGAAGAGTTAACGCCGGCGTTAGTGAACGTGCACTGTGGTGGCTGAAATCGCGCAACCGTCAAGATCATGGTAGTTTGTGGATTCAACGCGGGCGTTAAGAGTCAACGCTGGCGTTGAGTTTCGCTCTCCTTCAAAGTTCATTGAACTGCATCTCATCTCGTCGATATCCATTTCGTCGAATGACATCAAATTTGTCTAACACAATTTCGTCGAACGACATCTCATTTCGTCGAACATCATCAAATTTTGTTGTACGCAATTTTGATGACCGGAATCTCATTTCGTCGAACGTCATCAAATTTTGTCGGACGCAATTTTGCCGAACGGAATCTCATTTCGTCGAACGTCATCAAATTTCGTCGAACGCAATTTCACCGAACGGAATCTCATTTCATCGAACGGCTGGCACCCAGCATTAAGACCTAACGCCTGGCGTTGTCTCTGGCTTCTCGATGGATTCATTCTCGACGGCATTTCTTCTCGACGGATTCCTTCTCGACGGAAGTTAACACGTGGCGTTAACAACTAACACGGGGTGTTAGCTCTCTTTCCAGAGAGTCATCTCCATTCAGTATACTACTCATAGGGATGTGTAGCTATAGTTCCTGTACAACCCGCACACTATATACACACAAAATACAAGATCAAATACAACACAGTATTTGTTATTCTCAAACCAAGAGATGCGGAACATAGGCTCCAACAATCTCCCCCTTTTGATAATAACAAATACCTTTAATAGAAATTAGTGAGATTAAGACCATTTGTGTTTATAGATAAGCGAGGTAATAATATATGTATGAATAACAGGTTAAAAGCGTGATAGATTTGATAGCGATAATGCATAGTCTTTCTATATGAAGTCCTCCCCAAGCGTGATAGATTTGATAGCGATAATGCATACTTTTTCTATATGAAGTCCTCCCCCAACATAAGTGTTCTCTTATAATTTACTCCCCCTAAATATCTATTTGACTAGATTTCTCAATTTCTTCTCCCCCTTTGTTATTATCAAAAGTGGGTAGGGATGAGTGTATATATACTAAGATTAATTAGGAACCACTTATTGAAGGATTGTCATGATCGAGCATATGATAGTGTATGCACCTCTTATATGATTACTCCCCCTACAAAGATACTTTCTTTGGGTTTGAAATCATTATAGATTTATGCAATTTAATCTCCCCTTTTGGTAGTATCAAAAGAAGGTTTAGGTGAGTGTGCAATAAGGAGTAATATGTTCTATGTCGAGAAGAAAAATAGGATGCAATCAAAAATTTGTTAAACACTACTTGTTGAGAAAAATATAAGCATGATGGAACATATAGTAGTAAGCAACATAACTGACATGATAAAGTAAGCATTCTATTTTAAGATACCACTTGTTGAAAAGAAAACCACGGTGTTAAAAATAATAGATATGAATGAGCATAAGTGGTAAACTTAGCAGAAGAATATAATAAGCACTCTTAAACATAAACATCATTTTAGAAGATAAAATCATATAAAGGATAATGAGTTTTAAATTTGAAAAGTTGATGTTTGAGTTAAAGATTGAAGAGATGCTATTCCATCAAGATAAAATTGCAAGCATGATTTTATAATATCAAGAAAAGATACAAAAACTACAATTTAATAAAATTTGCATTTCAAGTAAACATAAACATTGTAGTGATCATGCTTTATTATCTAGTGCATTTACTTAAGTTTGTAGAGATTTGAGTAGATGAGCATTAGGATCCAATTCTCATGAGTAGAAGTTTTATGAAAGATAATGATGTGTACAAAGTAGTGTTTTGATAAAGTATACAAGTGAATCAATCAAAAACACATGACAGATATAATGAAATAACACAACATTAAAATACACAAATATTATTACTTCCACAATATTTCAATGCACATGAATAAATAGTATAACTACCAAGTTGCTCTGCACACACAATGCTTATTAAGACTTATCAGGGTGCAAAGTAGTGCTTGGGGATCACATTTATACTTTTTAGCTTTATTTTCATATTTTTTTGTGATCCAGTGTACTAAGAGAAGTGGTGTATAAATTGTTTGCTACAAGACCATTTACAATTCTTTAGCCAAGGTGCTCAACCTCACAATGCTCCTTAAGACTTATCAGGAGGGTGAGTAGTGCTTGGTGGAGTTTTCCTTGTCATTTATTATTTGCTTCTTAGTTTAGTGACTAAGGACTCCGAATTCACTTGTTTTGCAAACATAGCATTTTAAACCATATTTCTCTAAAGAATAAGTGCATGAAAGACAAAGAATTGTAATAACCAATTTAATGTTGTGTAGGTAATCTATTTAAGCATTTTAATTACTTATGTTATTACACTATACAATCATGCAAGAATAGGATTGTAAAAACATGTAAGTTATCAAAAATAAGTGAATGAATGAATCATTATCAAACATTATACATTACTCATACTTAGAGGCATGATACGCATTTCTACACATGTTTATCTACAATCAATTTCATTGCACATAACAAGATAATTTTCAAGGCATGACAAATACAAAACAATGTTTTTTAAGAAACTTGAAAGTTAAATTAAATATTGTATTTTATCTTTAATTGATACAATTAATCATCCTTGACAATGGCAATGAATAACAATCAGTTTTTTTCTTATACATTTTTTAATAATTTTTTGTATATAAGCACAAAACAATAAACACACATAAAGAGAAAAAAACATATTTTTGTTCTTTGAAATTATTTTGTAATTTTGTATTTGTTTATATATATATATATATTCTCTGGAAAACATAGAAGTCGTTAATAGCCCTTTCAGTAAATGATATTCTATGCCAGAGAAATACACCCAAAATAATGTATGAGAAAATAAATAATTTTTTTGGAAAAGAAATAAAATTTTGTTTTAAAGGAAATAAAAAGATAGAAAACTTTTTACAAACAGAGAAATAAAACACACACAGAATATTAAAATAATACCAGAAAATACTCAAAACAAAAAAAAAAATTTGGAGCAAAGGAGCTAACGCCAGACATTAGCTTCTTAACGCCGAGACAGAACTGCAAATTTTAATGTTTTGAAAAACATTTTTCACAATTCATTTGAATTATAAAGAGACCTTCCTTCAGTTGAAATTTCAGAGTATATTGATTAGATTTGAAGGCTCTTTTAGCATGTTTTTGGTGATTTTTCAAATACTTGTGTTTTGTAAAATCATTAAAGCTCAAAATAATAAAATATGCAAACACAAGATGCAATGTTAGAACAAAAACAAATATGCATGATTTATTTATAAAGAGTGAGATAATGTTCATGCAATGAATATAATATAAGTATATCTAAGATCAAGATACCTTAACTACATGACTACACTCTAGCCCCGTACTAAGTGACTGATGGTCATGAGGAGCTGCACACATGCCGTAGGCTGGGGTGTTAATCCCATATGTATACAAAAGATAACGCTCAACCTAACACTCTTTCCCCCCAGTGCCTCACAAGGCCCTACTGGAACCCTCCCCGGTTAAGCACAAGACATGACTTAGAGGTTAGGTCTCTAATGCACACAATCCTATGCCCTCGCTATTGTGAGACACATGTCATAGGTTTAATGATTAAGGACATACTAAGTGATTTAGTCTAAGGATTGATTCATAAAACATGAGTTTGTTTTAGTTTTAGAACATATAGTGGATTTTTGAAACCATATTGTACTCATGAATTTTAAAGTTCAAATTTCTCTACCTTTAGCATGTCACTATATTTATAATCCTAGCAAGAGGTGCAGCTAGGATAATGAATTTGAATGTTGAAAGAGTGGGTTACAATATGTTTTAAATGATTGGTTTTTATTTTGATGATTTTCATTTCCACTCTTTCTTATAGACATACTCTTGTAATATGATGTTAAGCTTTTAGACTTTTGATAATTTGATAAACTAGAAATAAAAGATTTTTTATTATATGAAAGATTTTGAATAAACTTTTTTAATGATTCTAGTTTATCCTTTAAATTATCATTTTCTTTTATCAAATTTTCATTATGCTCTTTTGAAGTTAAAAGACATTTTTCCAAAACCTTGAGTTATTCTTTAAAAGTATTATATTCAAAACAAGGTTTAACATTTTTAATTAAAGAGCATGAAAGAGAATTTGAAACATCAATATAAGATTCTACTTTAGCGTTTGCTTTTAAAGTTTTATTTTATAAACGTAATTTGGAATTAGCATGTTTCAACTTTGAAATTTTACGTTTAGCAAATTTAAGCACACGAAATGTAGAAATAGAATTTGTTACAAAAAAAAGAAGATTTAGATTTTCTTACCTTGTTATAGTTTCCGTCTTCTCTTTTGCTTCATGTTTACCATCAATTGAGTTCAATATTGTTTCTCTCTTAGATAGATCTTCCTCCAAGCATGAGACCTCGTCGATTTCTTCCCTTGGATCCATAAGGAATTCCTCTTGTTCATCATCTGTGGAAGGAAGACTATAAGTATTCTCAAGAAATTTCTAAACTTCAAAAGTAGTAGGAAGCGTATAAATAAGTTTGAAAATATTTTGATCTAGAGCACAATATAGACTATTCATAGATTTGGCATTTAAAAACATTTCATTTTTATTTAAAATACTTGGGGGCATTTTAATAGTAATATTCCAAACTTCAATATCCAAAGTTTTAAGAAATTTTTCCAAAAGCTTTTTCCACTCATTATAATTTTACCCATAAATAATGGTGGACATAATGATTTTTCATTTTCATAAAATTATCCCCTCTAGAAGATGCGAGAACATGAAGCACCATTATTCCCGGTTGTAAAGCCGTATTGGAATAACCTACGCTTTGATGCCACGTGTTGGATCTTACAGCGCCCCTAGAGAGGGGGGGGGGGTGAAATAGGGTTTTATGGTTTTATAGATCTTACTTAAATTTATCAAAGTTTGTGATCAAAGTTTAGGAATATTTTATAAGAAAATATATTTTGATATCTCAGAAAAGATTGTATTGAAGATTCCTTTTTAAATAAGAGAAACAAAACTTTTTGTTAACTATTGCTAACGCCTGGCGTTGAGTGTTAACGCTGGGCGTTAGCTTTACATAAAATATTCCTTAGCACAAAAAGATTGTTGCAGTGATTTTACAGATGAAATCTTAAATAAAATACAATTCCAGAAAATCAGAGATAATAAAAACAATTATTGTATTTCAAAGATGATTACACAAATGTTAATTTTAATACTTTAATGAAATGTAAATTAAAACATTCTTGAAGAGAAAAAAAAAATCAATTGAATAGAACATTAAAAGACATGATTTTATTTCATAATAAATTGAATACACAAATGTTTGATTTCTATAACGCTAGAAATCAAGGCGAGAATATGTAAAACCACTTTTGTTGTTTCACCGGTCCTTCTCCCAAGGACCGATTGGCTATAGCCTATCTATCCCCAGATAAGGCCTCTAGCCACCCCCTAGATCTAGCCTTGACCTAGTCGCCATGCACAAGGCAGCGAATTACCCACTAAGCTGCACAAGGACCTAGTCGCCAACACAAGGCGAATTACCCACGGATTCCTTCCCGGAATCCGACGTTCTCCCCGAACGATTTCGCCACACCAAAATACAAAGAGAATAAAATAAAAGATTACAAGATAAGTAAAGAGAAACTCCCCAAGAAATTTTGAAGGTGAAGACGAAGGCGATGTAGATGTTGGCATTCTTGAAACGATCGTCCTTCGTATGGAATATGCTTTGTAGACCTTCTCCTTCAAAATCCTCTTTAGATCTTCATGATAGCCCAAGGGAGATCTCTTAATTGCTGTAGATGAGCCTCTCTCAAAAGTATCAGAATTCAGGAATCATCTCTCATAGAATGAGAGGGGCTGTACTTTAAATAGCCATGGGAGCTAACGCGTGGCGTTAAGAGTTAACGCCGGCGTTAGTGAACGTGCACTGTGGTGGCTGAAATTGCGCAACCGTCAAGATCGTGGCAGTTTATGGATTCAATGCGGTCGTTAAGAGTCAATGCTGACGTTGAGTTTCATTATCCTTCAAAGTTTGTCGAACTGCATCTCACCCGTCGATATCTATTTTGTTGAACGACATCAAATTTCATCGAATGCAATTTCGTCGAACGACATCTCATTTCGTCGAATGTTATCAAATTTCGTCGAAGGCAATTTCGTCGACCGGAATCTCATTTCGTCGAACGTCATCAAATTTCGTCTGATGCAATTTCGCCGAACGGAATCTCATTTCGTCGAACGTCATCAAATTTCGTCGAACGCAATTTTGCCGAACGGAATCTCATTTCGTCGAACGGCTGACGCCCAATGTTAAGACCTAACGCCTGACGTTGTCTCTGGCTTCTTGACGGATTCATTCTCGATGGCATTTCTTCTCGACGGATTCCTTCTCGATGGAAGTTAACGCGTGGCGTTAACAACTAACGCGAGGCGTTAGCTCTCTTTCCAGAGAGTCATCTCCATTCAGTATACTACTCATAGGGATGCGTAGCTATAGTTCCTGTACAACCTGCACACTATAAACACACAAAATACAAGATCAAATACAACACGATATTTGTTATTCTCAAACCAAGAGATGCGGAACATAGGCTCCAACAAGGGGGAGAGGTCACCCCGGTCTCAAAACTTGAGATCGCTCAAATCACAGATAAGGGGATATAAACTCTCCGAAGTCTATTTCCTGGTACCCCTGCCCCTCTATTTATAGACCGAGGGTCTGCCCAAACGGGAAGGCCGAGAATAACGGGTTACCCAGAGGGTAGTTTCCCCGAGGGAGATCGCCAGGCGAGAGGTTGCCCGGAGGGAGATTGCCAGGAGGGAGATCGCGTGGAGGGAGGTCGCCCAGAGGGAGATCGCCTGGAGGGAGGTCGCCCAGAGGGAAGTCGCCCGGATGGAGGTTGCCCGGAGGGGGGTCTCCTAGAGGGAGGTTGCTTGGATGGAGGTCGCCTGGAGGGAGGTCGCCTGAAAGGAGGTGGCCCAGAGGGAGGTCGCCCAGAGGGAGATTTCCTGGAGGGAGGTCTCTCGGAGGGAGAGCTCGCCAGGCAGGGGGCGAGATCGCCCCGACAGGTGGCGAGACCGCTCGAGACGCTGCTGGGACCACCTGGAATCTCCAAAATCGCATGGTACCTGAAATGGTCAGCTTGGAGGGGATCACCGATTTCTGGGTAAACATGATCCCCACATTTTTTAAGTTTTGAAAAAACTTCGAAAAAATAGAACTTACCCACGAGAATCGAGATCCACTATTCATGTTAAGACAGAATGCTTGCATACAAAGTATAAGTACCTGTGGGAACTTGCTAGTGTCTGAAGAGAGCTTGCAAACATTTACTTTCCCTTCTGTAATGGAGGGGAGTCAAAGCAAGTATAAAAGAAAAGTATTACGTGAGTACCTGAAGAGTACTCGCGAACTCCTGCTTATCTCTACAAAAGAGTAGTCAAAACATGTATAAAAGAAACATATTATGCGAGTACCTGAACAGGACTCACGAGCACCTGTTTATATCTGCAAAGATATGAAGAACGGGCATATGAAAAATAATACACTAGTACCTGAAGTAGAACTCACGAGCACCTATTTTTATCTGTAAAAGATATGAAGAACATGTATATGAAAAATAATATGTGAGTACCTGAAGTAGAACTCGCAAACACCTATTTCTATTTGCAAAAGATTTGAAGAACAGGTATATGAAAAATAATACGTGAATACCTGAAGTAGAACTCAGGAACACCTGTATATCTCTACAAAAGATATGAGAAACATGTATATGAAACATAAAATATGCGAGTACCTGAAGAGAACTCGCAAACACCTGTATATCTCTACAAAAGATATAAGAAACAAGTATATGAGACATAAAATATGCGAATACCTGAAGAGAACTCGCAAAAACCTGTATATCACTACAAAAGATATGAGAAACTCGTGAACACCTGTATATCTCTGCAAACACCTGTACTTGAAGAGAACTCGTGAACACCTGTATATCTCAGCAAAAGATATGAGAAATAGGTATATGAAACATAAATTATGCGAGTACCAAAAGAGAACTCGCAAACACCTGTATATCTCCGCAAAAGATATGAGAATATATGAAACTTAAAATATGTGAGTACCTGAAGAGAACTCACAAACACCTGTATATCTTTGCAAAAGGTATGAGAAACAGGTATTGAAAAATAATACGTGAGTACCTAAAGAGAACTCGCAAACACCTGTATATCTCTGCAAAAGATTTGAAGAACATGTATATGAAACATAAGTTATGCGAGTACCTAAAGAGAACTCATAAACACTTGTATATATCTGCAAGAGATATTAGAAACAGGTATATGAAACATAAAATATGTGAGTTTACCTTAAGAGAACTCCCGAACACCTGTATATCTCTGCAAAAGATATGATAAAAAGGTATATGAAACATAAGATATGCGAGTACCCGAAGAGAACTCGCAAACACCTGAATATATCTGCAAGGGATATGAGAAACAGACATATGATAAATAATAAAAAATATACCAGGCACCTGAAACTACTTGCTCATACTTATTTTTATTCACGTTTGAAGTGTATATGAAGAAACATCTCATTTACAGGGTATGAATGCTTAATAATAATCACTTTCTTTGATGTTGATGAAATAATATCTCTATGTGAAGAAATGAGACAGTACCCATGTCAGCGGAAGGAGAAGGCCAACATTTTGATATCCTCATATTCACACGCTCCAAGAAATACAAGCATGAAACTAATATAGCTGGATGATTTTTCAATTAGACGATTATAATGTTGCCATTGCTAATTGTGTCGGCTGATGTCATAAATCAGACTCTGCATATGATCTGAGAAATCCAAAGTCATAAATAAATTAACCATGAAATCCGGAAATTCAGGTATCGCGACATGATGCATATGGGATTTTATGGTACCTGAAATATTAGTACCCAACAAATAATTGCATAATTATTTGGTAGTGCATTGTGGTACATACTAAAATTAGTTTGTTTCTCTTGAAAATAATATCACATCAACCTATCATCAATTGTTAGCAATCTATCACAACCAATCCAATATCAAATGGACTCATCTTCATTCAAGCAAAGCAAGTTGATTAACTCGACAGAAAAATCATAGCAATCAACGACAATCATTAAAGAGAAGGAGATTTTGGGCTACCACTACACATCTGTGGATAATTCTTGCATGATGTGGTCGTGGTGGACTTTATGACCTGAGAAGAAATAATCAGAGGTGGTATTTCCACCCTTCACACCAAACAATAGGCGGCGGTCTTAAATGCTCTAGACCGCCCCTCAAAAAGCCCTAGGCGTCGGTCTTAAATGCTTCAGACTGCCCCTTTTAAATGCGAAAAGTAATATAAAGAAAAAGCTTAAGACAAAATTGAATAAACGTATGCAGTGAAGGATATGGTAGTGAATCTGGATATGATGTCTGATATATCTGACTGCCGAGAGGATCTTCGCGATGATAACTACTTGGTAGGACTTGGTTACTGCTATACTTATTACAAGTAAAATTACAAAAGAGAAGGTGTAGAAAACTCCAAACAAATGGGAGTAATAAGAAACAAGAAATAAAATGACAGTTTATCTCATCTCTACTATATGCACTTCTTTTATTGAATGAAAAACCCTTTGCTTGTAATATTGCTTCTGGAGGAGGATAAATTGCCAGATTATTCAGCAAGATAGCCCTGTAATTTTCCTGCTTTTTATAGTTTATCTACTAGATTCCGAAGAGCTCGACAATGTTCTGTATCATGACCAATGTCTGATTGATATTTGCAGAAGAGTTCTCCATGACGATACTTGGCCTTTGATCTCATAGGGCAAGGAGTTCTAAACTCTGGCATATTTTGAATAATCAGAAGAACTTTTTCCATGGGAACATTGAGTTGAGCATATTCTCCTGGATAATTTTCAAATTCAAGTGTACTCGAATTGTAAGACTGGATTGGACAAGCTTCTAGAAATTTAGGTGATGCATCTTACTGCGGGGGTTGAGTAGGTATATTCTTAGGAAAAGAGTAAGATCTAAAGTATTTATCTCGCGGAATATACTCTAACAAAGAGGAATGTTGGTGATAAGAAATCCTTTGCCGTTGTTGGGTCCTTCGATTCAGAGAAGAAACAAAATTAGGATTTACTGTCTCTCCTTCAATAAATTGATTTGCTATTCTAATATGATGTCCATAAGTCTCATGTTCATTTCGTCTGACTTCAAATTTAAGAAGACCTTCTTGTAATCCATTTATTAAGGCGATTTTATGCAAGTCCTGATTAACATCAACAATTTCAAGAATTTCCTTTTGGAACCTATCAACGAAGTGAGCAAGGGTCTTATTATCCCCTTGCTTGATTTGAAAAAGAGTTGCTGAGCCTCTCTTTTGCTTCCTTGAGGTAGCAAATCTTAAGAGAAGTTCTCTTCGAAGATCCATAAAGCAGGTAATCGATTGAGGTGGCAGATTGTAGAACCATTCTCTAGCTTGACCGTCAAAGGTCATGACAAGAAGCTTGCACTTAATGCCAACCGATATTGTTCTTAACGCAACAGCTGACTCAAAAGCTTGAAGATGGGAGAAAGGATCTTCTACACCTGAGAAAGTTGGCAAGTGGGGTTCTCTAAACCCATTAGGAGCCGTTTCCCAATGAACTCTATGTGTAAAGGGAGAAGGCTCCCACACATCCATAATAATGGGAGGAGCTGAAGGATAAGCAGCATCAGTAGGGGCCAGAAAATAAGCACAGTCCTCCTGAAAGTTTGGTACTTCCACTAGATCTTCCTAGGCAGCTAGTCTGATGTAGTCATGTCAAGCAGTTATGAACTCCTCAGAATGAGATGGTAGAGGAGCAACCAAATGTGCAAGACTTGCAGGAGGAGGAGCCTCCTCAAAAGGAGCTTAAGGTGGTAACTGTCGGAGGAGGGTGACCAAGGATTGGTTTAAGGCTTCAAGATGCTGAGCGATCTCGCAATGATACTTCTCAAAGAATTCCCAGATGATTGATTCGCCTACAATAGAATGGAATGGATGCTGGGTGAACTCGCGGCCAGCCATGGCTAATCACGCGCACAAAAACAAAAATTACCGAAATTGTTGAAAGAGAAAAACTGTGACAACTTCTAAATGGAGTTGAATTTGAGCAATCTGAGGGCACTAAACGAACTCAAACAAGTAAACCGGTTTGCCATTGGATGGAGGGCTCCGAGCTGGTCTCGAAAAGCTATTGTGGGCTGAAAATGGACAAACGAATAAAATGTTTTGGCTATTTTATGATTGGGTGTCATTCTCAGCAAAATCACACATCTTCAGTGCAACTGTTGTTCATCAACCACTCAAGATCTGAAGGTCGCGTGTTAGTTCTGTTAGCACAAAAAATGTACCAAGTCCACACTTTCTCAAGCAAAGAATGAGGGGGTGATTATTGAGTAGCCGGTTACTTTGAGTCGCGAGTGAAGGAGTGAGAGAGGGAGAAAATAGATGGCCGCGAGTAGGGAAGAGGTTGCTGAGGTTGATGGGAGCTGATGGAAATCACCTGACAAGGGGGCGATCGCCCAGGCAAAGGGGTGATCGCCCAGGAAAGGGGGAGAGGTCGTCACGGTCTCAAAACTTGAGATCTCTCAAGTAACAGGCATGGGGCTGGAAACTCTCCGAAATCCATTTCATGGTACCCCTGCCCCTCTATTTATAGATGTGGGTGCCTGCCCAAACAAGCAGGCTGAGAATAATAGGCTGCCCAGAGAGAGGTTTCCCGGAGGGAGATCGCTAGGAGGGAGGTCGCCCGGAGGGAGATCTCCAGGAGGGAGATTGCCCGGAGGGAGGTCGCCCGGAGGGAGGGAGGTCGCTCGGAGGGAGGTCTCCCTGAGCGGGTCGCCTGGAGGGCAGCCACCCAAAGGGAGGCTGCATGGAGGGAGGCCACCCAGAGGGAGCCGCCCAGAGGGAGGTTACCCGAATGGAGATCGCCCAGAGGGAGGTCTCCCCGAGGTAGGTCATACAGAGGGAGGTCACTTGGAGGGAGGTCGCCCAGAGGGAGGTCGCCCATGGGGAGGTCGCCCATGGGGAGGTCGCCCGGAGGGAGGTCGCCCGGAGGGAGATTTCCCGGAGGGAGGGCTTCCAGAGGGAGAGCTCGCTAGGCAGGGTGCAAGACCGCCCGGGATGCTACTGAGACCGCCTGGGATCTCCAAAATCGCCTGGTACTTGAAAATGGTCAACTTGGAGGGGATCACTGATTTCTGGGTAAACAATATTCTTGTCCGCCCTTCGCAACATGAAGGTCCTAAAAGAATGACTCCAGCTAGCATTAGGACCGATGTATGTCTTCAACGACGACCCCATCCCCGTAGAAGGAACAGTCACTTTTCCGGTAACTCTAGGCGAATTTCCGAAGCAAGTCACGCATAATGTCCTGTTCGTGGTTGTGGAATCAGACTCCCCGTATAACACCATCTTTGGCCTCCTCCTACAAGCGACATTCATGGCCATTCCCCTAACCCGCACCTCGCAATGAAGTTCATCACCCCCAAAAGGACTCGGCGTTGCCCGTGGCAACCAGGAGGCAGCCCACTCCTGCTATCTACAGTAGGCCCAACCAGAGCAAGGATCGACTCTAGCATTCAGCGTGACTAGCACCAGGGGCACCAACACCACGCATTATGCTGGATTATTAGGAGAACCCATGTAAACGTTACCCAGAAGAACCAAGAACCGGACAGGAGAACCATATATTATTTATGTTCTGCTTTTGTTTTGTTTGTTTAAAACTATCATCAGACATTAAGCTGCAAGTTCGCACTTGTGCACATACATTATATTTTAATTAATTATGTTTTGATTACTTCTAACTTTATCCCATTGCAGGAATACTCACGTCACTGGTTGTGCACTACCGGCTTGAAGCATCCGCTCTTCGCCGCCGTAGTAGGTCACGACACCGCCAGAGCCTGCCCCCTCAAAGTTGCCAATGGTTCAAAGCGTCCGCCCTTCATCAGTTTTTTGGGGTCATCCCCCCTGACCACGCACTATCGGATTGAAGTGTCCCCCATTGCCATTATTGTAGGTCACATCACCACCAGGGTCTGCCCCCTCATGGTTGCCAACAGTTTGAAGCATCCTCCCTTCACCTATTTTTTGCGGCCAATCCCCCTAACCGTGCACTATCATCTCGAAGCATCTTCCCTTCACCATTAAAGTAGGTCACGACACCACCAGTGCATGTGATATTAAAATTAGTGAAAGAGGATTTATTTGAATTTGAGATTTGTTGTTGATGTTCTCCAATTCTATATCCGATGAAGGCAAATATGCCTTATCGTTTATAGTATAGGATACTTAAGAAAAATATCAAGGTCGTATTTAAACATGGGTCTATCGGGTACTTCTACTTCGAGAAAGCGGACTATTATTTTATCAGAGAGAGTGGAAAAAGAAATAATTAAAACTAAATAAAAGAGAACAAAAATAAATAAAGAAAACAAAACTTGATTTAAAACTCATTTTGAAATGAAATTAAAAGATAAATATTATCATTCTAATCTATTCCTTGACCGTGGAGATTCCTAGTTTATGAACGCAACTCTCTCGAGGAATGCACTCACCTGAGATTAGGTTGATCGACCGAACTCTCGTTCTATTATCAAAATGCCTAACACTCGCTTTAACGAGGTGAATCCCACTATAGGATTTGACTGTTGTCCAGAAGATTTACGTAATCTTCTCTCAAGGGTTGCGTGCAACCCTATTTATTCTCGAGTGATCGATCCGTATGCACGAGCCTCTCCACTAACTAGAATACAAAAACATATATCAAAATTTATAACCAGGATATGAACTCGATATCCTTATTTTTCAAGAATAAATTGAAGGAGAGAAGAAACGATAATAAAACAAAAGATAATTTCATAACAAAGCTTGTAAAAATCAAGAACTAGTTACTTGATAAAATAAAAACAATCTTGTTATGAAAAATAAAGGGAAAAAGTAATAAGAAGGAAGTGAGACTTTGCATAAATGAAAAGAAACTAAAATTTCATTGCCATAAAAAGAGATTACATCAAATAAAAACTAAAATACATTGCATAGAATTAAAGCTAAGCTACCTTGCATGAAATAAAATAGAAGATGGCAATAAAAAGAAAAATAAGAAAAATGCATAAAATGAAATCTTAACCTAAAAATACAGAAAAATATGCAAGAAGAGCCCAAGTGGGCAAGGGGAAGGAGCAACAATTGCTGGAATGGAGCTTCTGAATTTATAGGAAATTTTTTGAGATTACACGCCCTCGGTCACGGGCGTGACCCAGGGAGTGTAATTACTATTTTGCTCAGTTGGGACAGAGACATGGGGCTTGCATGATGGAATGGCAAAAATTAGACATTACTCACCCGTGACATGGAGATCACATCCGTGTACTTGGGGAACTTCATCAAATGCGGCATGAGCCTGACTGGCGGCGTGACGGGAGTCAGAGATCACGTGGGGGAGTCATATCAGTGACTAGCAGTGACACGGGCGTGAATTGTGCCACTACATTGGATTCAGTGGCTGACATGTCCACGTGGAAAGCTTGGAAAGGACCTTTAAATTTACACGCCCTTGGTCACGGGCGTGACCGAGAGCGTGACTTTTGGAACACGGGCGTGACAAGTGGAGATGGGCTCAAACATGCGCGGGTGCAGTTCTGGACCGGATTAAGATTACACGCCTTTGGTCACGAGTGTGAGCGAGGGCGTGTACTGGCATTTTTGAGAAAAACACAAGGAAATCTGCAAAACAGAAATACAACTATATTTAGAACAAAAATTATTAAAAGAAATGATTTTTAACTAAAATAAAAATAATATTTCTAAATTTATATAAAAATTTACCTAAATACTATAATAAAAAATATGCACAAATCCTACTCATCAAATACCCCTATACTTAAGCATTTGCAATTCCAGAGCAAAAGTATGAGAAATATTTATAAGACGTTAATAAAGACATTTTTTTAAATTAAGACTAAAATTCTATTTAAATCAAAAGTAAGTTAAAAATAAACTGTAGGGATTCAAATAATAAGACCTAAATTATAATAATAATTTAAAAAGAGAGCAGTATTTAGCCAAGTCTTCTCAAGTTACTTAATTAGCAAATAAAATTGGAGTAATTAGTAAACAAGATTAGATTTAAAATTATAAAAGCCATAACTTGAAAGAAACTAAAGGAAAAATGCAATCTACTACTTGTGCTCTCTTAATATTTTAATTTAAATCTAAAAACAATTATATTGGCTAAAATGGGATTGGGTAAACTTGAAGAACTCTTTGATTCAAAGTGATGAATTTTATCCTCTCACCCCACACAATTTTTTTGTATATGTTTATGAAAATGATGAATTTTATCCTCTCATTTTCAATGACATATAATCTTTTTATAGTATTCTTCAAACAAAGGATATGGTGCATATGTTTAGGGAATGATGAATTTTATCCTCTCATTCCCATAACATATAATCTTTTAATAAACTTTTGGGATTGGGTAAAGGCTAAAGTTAATGGGCTAAAAAAAGATTAAAATAAAATATTTTGAGAGCAGTTTACAGCAAATTAAACTTTCATAAGATTCTAAAGCATGGGGTAGAAATAATTAAAATCTAAATGCGTTAAGCACAATTACTACAAAATTGAAACTATTTAAAATAAGAGAGAAAAAATGTTAAAGAAAATACTCTATTCAAATTAAAATCATAAATTATTTCTTAAAACTAAATCACCTAAAAAATTAGATCTAATAAATCATGATAAAATAAAAATTAACAAATAAAAAAAACAAATAAAAATGCTTATAAAACACATTGAAAAATTGAATTTGAAAATAACAAAAACCAAAGTAAGGGCTTATTATATTTTTGGAATTTTTCTAAGTTTTCTTCAAATTTTTTGGCCTTTTTTGATAATATTTTTTTTATTGAATCTTTGATATTTTTTTAAAATTTTTGATATTGATATTTTTGAAAGTTTGATATAAGAAATAAATATTAAAAATACTAATCATAAACTAATAAACCTAAATTTTTTGTTAATTCTTGGACTTCCTGAGGTATACCCCGTGATGAACTCTCACCGGTACTAGGAGATGTGATGAGATGACACCCCAAATCTCCCTTTCCAAGAAATTAGATTTTTGAATATCTTTTTTTTTTGAATTTTTGTGTTTTGTAAGTGCTTGAAATAAAATTTTTTTGTAAGAGATAACAAAAAGAAAATAAAATATGTAAGAAAGGAACATCAACTATGTACAAACAAAATATTTATAGAATTTTGGGATTTATAAATTTTTTTTTGAAATTTTCTAAAAAAATTTGCGGAAATTTTACAAGAAAAGGAAAAATACCCCATACTTAAAATTCAACATTGTCCTTAATGTTGAAAGCTAAGTATGTAGAAGAAAATAAAAAGACAAGAGCAAGAACATAAAATAAAAAGAACAAGGAGGAAAAAAACACATCCTTGATTTGGAGACGGACAACCACCACGAACACCTGCAAAATCACATTAGAACAAAAATAATAAAACCAAACACAAAAATAAAAGAAAATAAAACATAGAAATTACTTACTTTTCTTGTGTTTTGATTGGTTTTATAATATTTTTGTGTTTTAATTTTTTTGTTTGGTTTTTGAAACTTACTAAAAAAAGAAGAAGAAGAGAGGAATATTTTTTATATGTTTTAATTAGCCTTGGACTTCCCAAGGACTACCCGGTGAAGGGTCGCACTGGTACTAGGAAATGCAATGGGATGACAACCCAATATTCTCTTTCCAAGAATTTAATTATAGCATAATTTTTTTTAAAAAGTGGAAAAGGAAAAGAGGATAATGAAAAGATAAAAGTAATAACGCTCTCTCTTTTCAAAATATCGACAAAATATTCCCCGACAACGGCGCCAAAAACATGATATTAAAATTAGTGAAGGAGGATTTATATGAATTTGAGATTTGTTGCTGATGTTCTCTAATTCTATATCCGATGAAGGAAAGTGTACCTTATCGTTTATAGTATAAGATACTTAAGAAAAATATCATGGTCGTATTTAAACACGGGTCTCTCGAGTACTTCTACTTCGAGAAAGCAGACTATTATTTTATCGGAGAGAGCGGAAAAAGAAATAATTAAAACTAAATAAAAGAGAACAAAAATAAATGAAGAAAACAAAACTTGATTTAAAACTCGCATTGAAATGAAAATAAAAATAAAAATTATCATTATAGTCTATTCCTTGACCGTGGAGATTCCTAGCTTATGAACGCACCTCTCTCGAGGAATACACTCACCTAAGATTAGGTTGATCGACTAAACTATCATTCTATAATTGAAATGCCTAGCACTCGCTTTATCGAGGTGAATCCCATTATAGGATTTGACTCATATTCAGAAGATTTTCATCATCCTCTCTCGAGGGTTCAATCCAACACTTTTTATTCTCGAGCGATCGATTCGTACGCACGAGACGCTTGACTAACTAGAATACGAAAACAAATATTGAATTCATAACCGGATTATGAACTCGATATCGTTATTTTTCAAGAATAAATCGAAGGAGAGAAGAAACGATAATGAAGCAAAAAATGATTTCATAACAAAGCTTGTAAAAATCAAGAACTAGTTACTTGCTAAAATAAAAATAAACTTGTATGAAAAATAAAGGGAAAAGGAAATAAGAAGGAAGAGAGACTTTGCATAAATGAAAAGAAACTAAAATTTCATTGCCATAAAAATTGATTACATCAAATAAAACTAAATTACATTGCATATAATTAAAGCTAAGCTACCTTGCATGAAATAAAAAAGAAGATGACATTAAGAAGAATAATAAGAAAAAGTGCATAAAATGAAATCTAAACCTAAGAATATAGAAAATTATGCAAGAAGAGCCCAAATGGGCATGGGGAAGGAGGAGCAATTGCTGGAATGGATCTTCTGAATTTATAGGAATTTTTTTGAGATTACACGCCCTCGGTCATGGGCGTGTAATTACTATTCTGCTCAGCTGGGACAGCGGTGTGGGGCTTGCGTGATGGCGCCATAAAAATCAGACATTATACGCACGTGACATGGAGGTCACAGTCATGTACTTGGGCGGCTTCATCAAATGCGGCATGGGCGTGACAGGAGGTGCGAGGGGAGTCATAGATCAGGCGGGGGAGTGACGGCCGTGACTAGCAGGGACACCCGCGTGACTTGTGCGGCAATATTGAATTCAGTGGCTCACATGTCCGCGTGGAAGCTTGGAAAGGACCTTTAAATTTACATGCCCTTGGTCACGGGCGTGACCGAGGGCGTAACTTCTAGAATACGAGCATGACTAGTGTAGATTAGCTCAAACACGCGCTGCTACAGTTTTGGACCGGATTAAGATTATATGCCCTTGATCATGGGCGTGACCGAGGGTGCGTACTTACATTTTGAGCAAAACTTCAGAAAATCTGCAAAACGGAAATACAACTATATTTAGAACATAAATTATTAAAAGAAATGATTTTTAACCAAAATAGAAATAATATTTACAAATTTATATAAAAATTAACCTAAATACTATAATAAAAAATATGCACAAATCCTACTCGTCAAATACCCCCATACTTAAGCTTTTGCTATTCCAGAGCGAAAGTATGAGAAATATTAATAAGACATTATTAAAGTTTTTTTTAATTAAGACAAATTCTACTTAAATCAAAAGTAAGTTAAAAATAAAACTTTAGGGATTCAAATAATAAGTCCTAAATTATAATAATAATTTAAAAAGAGTGAAGTGTTTAGCCAAGTCTTCTCATGTTACTTAACTAGCAAACAAAAATGGAGTAATTAGTAAACAAGATTAGATTTAAAATTATAAAAGCCATAACTTGAAAGAAAGTAAAGGAAAAATGCAATCTACTACTTGTGCTCTCTTAATATTTTAATTTTAATTTAAAAACCATTATACACTACTAGAAATTGGGCTTTTAGCCAGGACAAAATTACTGTGGCTAAATGTCCAAAATCATGGCAAAAGACTTTTAGCCATGGAATGCCGTGGCAAATGGGCGTGGGCAATAGAGCGTGGCAAAAAAGTATTTGTCATGCTCTTTCTGTCGAAAAAAACCCTTTTTTATGACTTTTAGCCACGATTTTAGACTTTTAGCCACGATAATTTGACTGTTTGCAACGACAAATGGCTGTGGGCAATACGAGCGTGGCTAAAAGTCAATTTTCTAGTAGTGATTTTGGCTAAAAGGGGTTTTGGTAAACTTGAAGAAATCTTTGATTGGAGGTGATGAATTTTATCCTCTCACCCCACACAATTTTTTTTTGTATATGTTTAGGAAAATGATGAATTTTATCCTCTCATTTTCCATGACATATTATCTTTTTATATTATTCTTCAAACAAAGGAAATGGTGCATATGTTTAGGAAATGATAAATTTTATCCTCTCATTCCCATTACATATGATCTTTTAATAAACTTTTGGGATTGGGTAAAGGCTAAAGGTAATGGGCTAAAACAAAAATTAGATTAAAATAAAATATTTTAAGAGCAACTTATAGTAAATTAAACTTTCCTAAGATTCTAAAAGCATGAGGTAGAAATAATTAAAATCTAAATGTGTAAAGCATAATTACTACAAAATTGAAACTATTTAAAATAAGAGAGAGAAAAGTGCTAAAAAATACTCTAATCAAATTAAAATTATATATTATTTCTTAAAACTAAATCACCTAAAAAATTAGATCTAACAAACCATGATAAAATAAAAATTAGCAAATAAAAAATAAAAATGCTTAGAATTAAACTCATAGAAAAATTGATTT